>JASVEL010013267.1:0-600000 GCA_032618575.1 Nicotiana noctiflora
TCTATCATATTGCAAGAAGCATGTTGATTCCGGATCCGAATATGTAATGGATCGACACGAACCTTGTCCGGTGATGTAGCATTGACGCTAAAGCAGCTAGAGCGTCGGCAACCTCATTACGCATCCTCGGGATGTGCCTCGAATTCTACTAATCGAAGCCGCTCGGTCGCATCATGCAAACACCGACGATACGGATAAGCTTTAAATCTCTAGCTTCCCATTCTCCCTGAATCCGATGTACCGTGGTGTCCGAGTCCCCCAAGACCAAGACGTCCCGTACATCCATGTCCACCGCTAATCGTAACCCCAAGATACATGCCTCGTACTCGGCCATATTATTGGTACAGTGAAAACGCAACTGAGCAGTAACAGGATAATGATGTCCTGTTTCAGATATGAAGCACAGCCCCTACTCCGACTCCTTTTGCGTTTGCCGCTCCGTCGAAGAAAAGCTTCCACCCCGGATCCTCAGTTAATTCCAACCCATCAATTTGCAATACTTCTTCGTCCGGAAAATACGTCCTCAAAGGTTCGTATCCGTCATCAACAGGATTCTCAGCTAAGTGATCGGCTAGGGCTTGAGCTTTCATAGCCGTCCTTGTCACATATATGATGTCGAACTCTGTAAGTAATATTTGCCATTTTGCTAACCTCCCTGTAGGCATAGGCTTCTGGAAAATATACTTCAATGGATCCAAACGTGAAATGAGGTAAGTAGTATAAGAAGACAAATAATGTTTCAGCTTTTGGGCTACCCAAGTCAAAGCACAACGGGTCTTTTCCAAATGAGTGTACTTAACCTCGTGGACCGTGAATTTCTTACCGAGATAGTAAATGGCCCGTTCCTTCCTGCCAGTAAGATCATGCTGCCCCAGTACGCAGCCGACCGAATTCTCCAAAACCGTTAGATAAAGAATCAGGGGTCTACCTGGTTCAGGCGGAACCAGTACGGGTGGGTTTGACAGATACCCTTTGATTTGGTCAAACGCTTCCTGACATTCTGTCATCCATTCTATCGCAGCGTCTTTCTTCAACAGACGGAATATGGGCTCACAGGTTGCTGTAAGCTGAGCAATAAACCTACCGATGTAATTTAACCTTCCCAACAAACTCATTACCTCTGTTTTATTCCTTGGCGGGGGTAACTCCTGGATGGACTTGATTTTGGATGGGTCCAACTCAATGCCCCGTCGGCTGACGATGAATCCTAGCAACTTTCTTGATGGAACTCCAAATGCGCATTTGGCCGGATTAAGCTTGATATCGTACCTTCGGAGTCTTTGAAAGAACTTCCTGAGGTCAGCAACATGGTCTTCTTGACGCCTAGATTTTATGATCACATCATCCACGTACACCTCAATTTCCTTGTGTATCATGTCATGGAATACCGTAGTCATCGCCCTCATATATGTTGCCTCTACGTTCTTCAAACCGAACGGCATCACTCGGTAGCAATAAGTCCCCCACGGTGTGATAAAAGCCGTCTTTTCTGCGTCCTCTTCATCCATTAAAATCTGATGATATCCCGCATAACAGTCCACAAAGGATCCGATTTCACGTCCGGCGCAATTATCAATCAGGATATGGATATTGGGAAGCGGGAAATTATCCTTAGGGCTTGCCTTGTTGAGATTGCGGTAGTCTACGCATACTCTGATCTTTCCGTCTTTCTTTGGCACTGGTACTACGTTAGCCAACCATTCTGGGTATCGAGTGACACGAATGACTTTTGCCTGCAACCGCTTGGTTACTTCCTCCTTGATCTTTACACTCATCTCCGTCTTAAATTTTCGCAGTTTTTGTTTGACGAGCGGGCATGCCGGGTCAGTAGGCAATTTATGGACCACTAGGTCAGTGCTGAGTCCTGGCATGTCGTCGTACGACCATGCGAAAATGTCTCTAAACTCCATGAGTGTTTTGATCAATTCTTCTCTCAGGTTGGGTTCAATATGGACACTTATTCTGGTTTCTTTGACGTCATCCGTGTCCCCCAGATTAACAGCCTCAGTATCATTTAGATTTGGTTTGGGTTTTTCCTCGAAGTGACTTAATTCTTCACCGATTTCTTTTACGGCTTTATCATCGCCGTATTCCGACTCACTCTCGTCACCTCTTATTTCATGCGTTATTATTTCCAAACCAGATTGACTTTCTAGATCGGGTTGATTAATCTTTAAGCACGCCATATCATTAAGATCAGTTGAAAGAAAGCAAGACTCCTTCCGGACAGGGAGAGGAGTAGCCTTCCAATTATTTAATTTTGCTTTCGATCCCACAAACTGTATCTCGGCATGGCTGGATCCTTCGCCATCCTCTAGCATGCATACATCTGCGCATAGGTCCTCGAATTTTCTTAAGAACTCTTCGCCTAGCCTAACCATAGGACTGGGAATCTTTGTCGTCGGATGTCCTCTTACTCATGATCTGACAAAAGATCAGGAAAGGTGCGGGATAGGCTTCGGGAGTACCCATGTCTTCTGCTTATTCCTCTTGGCTCGCTGGATGTCCTCTGATGTTGGCTTGAATCCCAAGCCGAAGGTTCCCACATTTTCGACCACAGATACCGGTTGTATGATTCCTTGCAGAGATGCACCTAAACCTTTGCCGAGTATGAAACCGTTTCTCAACATTTCATGAGCCACCATGACGTCTGCAGTAATTATTCTGTCGTTGGGAATGTATTCCCCTTCTGGAACTCGGTTGGCGGATACCACATCGCAGATCTGGTATACCCATGGCCCAACATCCTCTTCTATCTCAACAAAAGGGACGATTTTGCCTGGTTGCAGATCATTCTCTCCATGGACTACGATCTCCTGTTGGTCCCACTCAAACTTGACTAGTTGGTGTAGGCTGGATGGAATTGCTTTTGCGGCATGGATCCACGGTCGCCCTATCAGAAGGTTATATGACACTACCATGTCCAGCACCTGGAATTCCATGGTGAACTCCACCGGTCCGATTGTCAAAATTAACATTATGTCCCCGACCGACGCCTTGCCTCCTCCATCAAACCCTCGGACACATATGTTGTTCTTGCGTATCCTGCCGATATCTACTTTCAACTTGTTTAGTGTAGAGAGAGGACAAATGTTCGCACTGGACCCATTGTCGACTAGGACTTTGGTAACCACCGACTCCTCACACTTTACCGTAAGGTATAAAGCCTTGTTGTGCTCGGTGCCTTCCTCAGGCAACTCATCATCGGTGAAGGTGATCCGGTTCGCTTCGAAGATCCTATTAGTGATTTTTTCCAAATGACTCACAAAGATTTTATCAGGCACATGGGCCTCATTCAAAACTTCCATCAAAGCTTGCCGATGCTCTTCAGAATGTATCAGCAAGGACAACAATGAGATTTGCGCAGGAGTCTTCTTCAGCTGTTCTAAGACAGAGTAATCATGCAGCTTCATCTTTTTCAGGAATTCTTCTGCCTCTTCGTCAGTTACCGGCTTTTTTAGTGTTGCCGGAGTAGTTTTCCTTAATTCCGCAGGGGCAAAACATCTCCCTGAACGGGTCAGACCTTGCGCTTCGCAAACTTCCTCTTTAACTTCTTTCCCTTTGTAAGTTGTCGTGATCCCATCATAATTCCACAGAATAGCTTTGCTATCAGCTATTGGCAACTGTATTGCTGGCTTGATGATGAAAGGATCCACTCGAACACCTGCTACAGTCAAGACGGGTTTAGTTGCTGCCCCTGGTACAACTATTTTTACTCCCTCTGGCCTCATAGGCACTTTGTTCATACTTCCCTTTTCTGCTTCCAACCCCTCTTGTACGTCCTTCTTGCGAATGAGTGACCCATCAAGGTTTGGCCCCCTTTTCATTCCTACCCTACTAGACTTGATCATCATTACAGTCTGAGAGGTTTTCTCCTTTCCCTCTTCTACCCGTACCAACTCGATCATGTTGGTCTCATGATGAGTTGGAAGTGGATTTTGGTTGATGTTGGGCTCCGCCGGAGTCTGGACCTCAATTCGGCGAGTGTCGATGAGTTCTTGGATGGCTATTTTCAACCGCCAACACTTTTCTGTGTCGTGCCCCGGACATCCTGAGCAGTATGCACAATTTATTGAATGATCCAGATTCTTTGGAAGAGGGTTTGGTAGCTTAGCCTCGACCGGATTTAGCAGCCCTACTTGCTTCAAACGGTGGAACAAATTGGTGTAAGACTCCCCCAAGGGAGTAAAAGTCTTTGGCCTTGGCGCCCTGTCGCTCTTGAATGCTTGGTTCGGACGAAAACCCGCGCCCGTGGGGTTTCTATATGCTCTTGGGGTTGGATAATTATTTTGCGGATTTGACGCACGCCATGGTGCCTGGACGGGAGGTGGAGCATACAACTGAGCGTGATGGACGGTAAAATGGGGATCAGGTGCTGGATAATAGTGTTGCGGGTGGTTATATAGATTGTGGAGGTAATTTTGCTGGTGAGGCTGTGGCGGGTTATACTGGGGTGCGGGGCCTCTGTTTCTGAACCATATTCCGGACTCGACTGCCGTGACTTCTTCTTTCCTCTTTTTCCCAAGCACTCCTTCGGTACCACTTTGAATAGCTTGAGTGGTGGCTTTCAAAGCTGAATAGCTCATGATCTTGTTGGCTTTCAAGCCTTCCTCGATCATAGCCCCCATCTTTATCACCTCGGTGAATGACTTACCGACGGACGTCACCAGATGTCCGAAATAGGTTGGCTCTAGTGTCTGCAGGAAGTAATCCACCATCTCATTCTCTCTCATAGGCGGATCTACCCTTGCTGCCTGTTCCCTCCAGCGGAAGCCAAATTCTCTGAAACTTTCGGCGGGTTTCTTCTCTAACTTTAGTAATGATAAGCGGTCTGGGACTATTTCAAGATTGTACTGGAACTGGCCGATGAATGCTTGATCCAAATCGTCCCATGTAAACCATCTGCTGGGATCCTGCCTAGTGTACCACTCTAGTGCAGATCCCCCCAAGCTCTGACCAAAGTAAGCTATCAAAATCTCATCTCGCCCTCCGGATCCTCGCATCTTACTACAAAAACCTCGAAGATGGGCTACTGGGTCACCATGCCCCTCGTATAGGTCAAACTTTGGCATTTTAAACCCGGCCGGCAACTGGACATCTGGGAATGGACATAGATCTTTGTAAGCGACACTGACTTGGTTGCCCAAACCATGCATATTCCTGAAGGACTGCTCCTGGCTTTTAACTTTTCGAATAACTTCCTCATGCTCCAAACTTGGGAGGTGCTTTTCCGGTTCTGTCGGGTTATCCCAGTGAGGGGTGTGTGAATGCGGTTCAGGAGCCTTAAAGGTAGGCTCAGGAGAATAACAATGATTGTCGTGGATTTGAAAAAGCGGCTCACTGGATGATTTTTGTAAAGGAGCAGGTGGAGGTGCCACAAAAATAGGGGTAACCGGGGGAGGAGGATTTTGCCTGGCTGGTGAAACCGGGGAGGTATATGGGTTTTCCCCTTGATAATAAGGATAGATTGGTGCACTGGTCGAGGGGTCAATGGGCGGATGCTCTGGTGCTGGTGGAAAAGTAGGAAGGTTTGGCGATGATTGTCCCCTAGCCCAGGCTAGGTGCATCTCTGTCATTTGCTGTCTCAACCGGTCCACTTCTTCTTTCATGATTTGTATCTCTGTTTTCTCCCCATCGATACTTTTGCCTGAACTAGACATGCTTGTTGGAATTGGCCCTTTTGATCTGGTATGGTAAGGGTGATCGGCCAGTATACTCTGCCAAGTCAACTGCTTTCTGGAGATGCAACAAACTTGTTAGTGTGAGCACGTGATTTTTGCCCTATATGAGAATTACTCCCAAAAATTCAAAATAAAAGATTTTTATGTTGTTCGCAATATTTGTGAATTTTGTGTTATTTTTCTTGAATTGTTTGCATTTATCTATGCATATTTATTTGTTTAAATAAATAAAAAATATGAAAATATGTTGCATTTGTATATAAAATTCAAGTTTATACTTAGGAATAATTAAGTTTATTTATAAAATCACAGAATATGTAGGTTTGCAATTTTAGCATTTAATATCCAATTTGTACGATTTTATTTTAATTAACGTCTAATTTTGTGTGATAATTATTATTATGAGTTAATTAGTGTTTTAAGATAATTTTGGGTTTTTATAAGTTAATCTTAACATTTTCTTTCATAATAAATAAAAAAAAAATTAAAAAAAAAATATATATATATATATAGAAGATAAATCCGGAATTGGGCCTCTTCTTAATTTTTAAACTTGAGCCCAAACCTATTCTACCCAATCCAAAACCACATAACCCAAACCCATAACCCATAACCCATAACCCATATACTAATACACTATTCATACTAACCCTAAACCTAAAATACACATAACACAAAAGCCTCCAAGACACTATTCCCTCTCTTCCTTCTTCTTCTTCTCTTTCCCCTTCCTCCCTCCATGGCCGACCACCCTCCCATCGGCGACAACTAGCCTTCAAGAAGCAGCAACGAACCACCATGGCTGCTCCCTTCATCTCCCTCACCCAAAAAACCCTAGCATGAAGCTTCTCCTCAAATGGTTGCCTCCCGCCATGAACAACCCTACCGCCCGTCACCCAAGCTCCAAACAAGAAGCAACCATGGCTGCCCGTCAACCTCCTGAACCAGTAGCAACCAACAACAATAATCAGCAGCGAGCAGCTCCATAGCTGCCGCCTCCCGTCGGCAAAACCAACCCCTCCCCCCGTTTTTTTCATCTTTTTTTTTCTCTTTCTTTTTCTTTATATATATATATATATATATATATATATATATATATATATGTGTGTGTGTGTGTGTGTGTGTGTCTGTTTTCATGATTATATATGTATATATACATATATATAAGTATATACGCGAATATATATGTATCTTAGGTTTATATGTATATATGTATATATTAGGTATATCTTATGTATATATATGTATATACGAGTATATTATCTATATATATATATATATATATATATATATATATATATATATATATATATATATATATATATATATATATATATATATATATATATATATATATATATATATTTCGGGTAGTATATATATATATATATATATATTTCGTTTTATTATTATTGTTGTTATTTTCATTTTCGGACAGATTTTTTTTAGTTATTTATCTTTATTTTTCGGATGATATATTATATATATATAGGAATTTCATTTCTATGTATATTATGAATATATGTATATATATAGACCGGTTCTATATATATAAATATATATATGTATATTTTCGGATTTAGATAGTATATGATTGATTTTGTTTCTTACTAGTTGTTCATTATGTTCTTGATTATTTCTTTAATTTTTCTTACTTTAATCATGTATTTTGTTAAGTTGTTAATATAGAAATATTATAGTTCAAACATTTTTACATCCTAAATCTTGGTTGTGATATTGGTAGATTTAATTTGAATATTAGATGATTATTGAGTTTAGTAGACTAAATTTGGTTCATTATTTTGCTTAATTCTAAATTCGGATTTTAATTGTAGAATTAAAATAGTTTGTTTGATATGTTAAGTTTAAGTGATTTGAAGTTACTTGTTTGTTGTCATTATAAATCTGAAATTTTTGTTGTTAAAGATCATATTGTTCTTGGTTGTTCTTCAAGATTGTTAGAATGGTTGTTAAAATTGTTTAAGAATTGGTTAAATTTACTATATTTTGGTTGTTTGATTTAGGTGAATTGGTTATAGGCTGATAAGGATATAGTAGTAAATTTTAATAATGTTGGGGGTATTCTAGTCATTAAATTATAGTCAATTATTTGAATTAAAGTTATTTTGTCCATTAGCTATTTGATTATTGTTAAAATATTATTTAAATGAGTGTGGAAGACAAAACATTTTATAGTGGTAGCTAAAGTAATAATAAAATAGTTTAGTGGAGAATAATTCTTTCTTTAATAAAAATGGTGGGTAATAAAACATAAGGTAGTGGAATTAAAAGTTAGATTAAAATAAAATGAAAGTGGAAGTCTTACTTTTAGTTTTTAATTAATAGTGGTTTGTTTTTAATTAAAGAAAGTCTTGCTTATATAAGAATCATAATTTCATTTCATAAGGGGAAAAAATTTTGGAAGAAGAAGATGAAGAAGAGAAAAAATCCTAGAGAGCAAAAATCTGAAAATCTTAAGAGTGTTATCAAATAGTGAACAAAAGAAAAACAAAAAAAAAACGAAAAAAAATCTAAAAAAAAGAGTGTTAGTTTTTATTTTACAAAGTCTTATTTTGAAACTCAATTCTGGGATGTTGATTTTTATTGCTTAAATCCGGATACTGGTATTCTTGATTGTACTGCTGTTGCTGTGATATTGTTGTGTTGTTATTTGCTGTGTTGATCACCGGGATTTCTTTTATTTCCAATATCAGGTACATATCTAATCATGTTTAAATAATAAGATGAATACATGGGAAAAATGAGAACTTTGTTGAAATTTTAAATAGTTTGTATTTTTGTTTTCTTTTACATATTATGTTTCAATAAATTCCATATTAATATTCTGTAAGTTTTGTGATAACTTTAAATAATTAAGCCTTCTTGTAGTAATAATAATTCACTTCTAAAAATGGTTATTAAATAGTATAATTATGAATCTGTTTATTAATGTTCAAATCATTTAGTAAATAAAAGGAAGAATGAGGTGCTTGTGAACTTGATTTCTTTCCCAAGCCGAGAAACTAGTCCACCATTTACAGAGCCGATCTGGGGTCTTGTCTTGGACCATGAACATGGGTGGCATTTCTTCTCTTGCCCTTTTCTGGCCGATTCGTTGCGAGGAAGTCATGCTGATCCTAGAAAGGATAAAAATGAACTTAAGATATTTTTTTTTTTCAAATTTTTTTTTTATTTTTTTTTATTTTTTTCATATATATATATTTTTTTTCATTATGTATAAAAAATGAGTCTTGTTAATACGGCCTTTCAGCACTTGAAGAAGATTTGAAGGCTATATAACAGGATACCAGCGTGATGTCTATATTCCGTTTTGCGAAATTAGTCCTCCGGCGCCCCTTTTGAGGCGTTTGGCTATTTTTGCAAAATTTCCTAACTCTCGACTAAAACCAAAAATCCTAATTCTAATATTTTTATTATTGTTTTCCTAAAAAAAATCAGTATTAGTTGAGCCCGATATGGGTTGCCTACGTATCTCATGTTTGGTGAGAATCAAACTTGCGTAGTTCGAAAATAAAAGAACTAAATCATTTTAAGAAAATGAAACAAACTATTTTTAAACAGCATTTATAAAACAAATTGTTTTTAAAGGAACTAAGAAAATTTATTTGGAAATTTTTCTTGCATTTTTTTTTCAAAATTATTTTCAAAGAAACTAAACTATTTTTGTAAAATTAAGAAAATTTATTTGGAAATTTTTGCATTTTTTTTTCAAAATTTATTTTTAAAGAACTAATTATTTTCGTAAAATTAAGAAAATTTATTTGGAATTTTTTGCGTTTTTTTTTCAGAATTTATTTTCAAAGAACTAACTATTTTCCATAAAACTATTTTGACTATATACCCTGACGTTTTCCACTTCTTCCTCTCTTTTAACAAACCGGACGGCATGTAAGATCGAAACAAATAAATGCACACAGAAAGATGCAACAAGTTGGTCTTTTTGTTTCAGGTACACCTGTCCTAGACAGGCCCAACCCCTGTGTTGAGCCTCCTAAGTCAAATATGCACATGATGCAAATAAACATTCCTATCGGGGATCCGGCATAAGGTTTTGTTATTCTAAGTCATCATCCTGTTGGAAAAGTGTCTAGACTGGCTTTAACTCGAGCGGACAACTCGAGCCGATGAGTGTCAGTGCACCGGTAGCATGGCTTTCCGGCTTAATTGACAAAACTCTCCGCCTAAACATGTGTGACTACAAAATCCTTCACCGGTGCCAAGCACCACGGCTATCTTGAGAAAAACGGGCTATGTCCAGCAAATGCCCGGTATTATATTTCAAAAGACTCAGAAGAGAAAGAAAAAAAAATGGGTATCGGCACAATTTATATACAGTTCACAAAATATCAAAGCGGTAAAGCAACATTTAGCATATCAAATATAAACATGTAATAAAATCAGATAATAAATAAGCCAAATAAAATAATTATTCAAAGCTCGAATTCTTAAACCCCGAACCAGTGGTTCTGGGTTTTTATCCCCAGCAAAGTCGCCAGAGCTGTCACACCTCCTTTTGGCGCGCCCGCTATCCCGGGGTAGAAGCGTAAGGGAGTTTTTCCAATCTAAGTGACAATATTCGAAACGGGACTATTCTTTTAATTCAGAGTCGCCACTTGGAATAAATTATGGTGTCCCAAGTCACCAATTCATTTAAATCCCGAATCGAGGAAATTTTGACTTTCTAAATGAAGTCTGCGAACCAGAAATTCTAAGTAAGGAATTCTGTTGACCCGAGGGAAGGTGTTAGGCACCCCCCGATCCCGTGGTTCTAGCACGGTCGCTTCAATTATTTCAAATGGCTAAAAATTCCTGATTTTATACATGTTCACATCATAATGCAATTTAAACCTATTAACCGCTTTTATCTAATTTTAAGAATGATCGCATCATTATTAAAACACGTCTCGAATCACGTCACATAAATTATACCCGTGATTTTGACATATTTTAACATCGTTGAGATTTGAATTTAAATCACATTAATATGCATCCGAGTTTAGAAATTTAGTAAAGCTCGTTTTATTCAAGGATATCCTAAAGTGGTTGTGATTGTCTAGTTGGTTTATTTCTAACAAAAATTAAAGTCCTAATTAATTAATATGCGCAAGAAGGTACCAAATTTGCATTTAACAAAACAGAGTGAAACTACCTTACTATTAGTTCGACCTATACATCCCTGTCTCTAACTAATGGATCATTAACATTTTTAAGAGATTGAGGGTTAAACTGGCAGGAAAATAAAATGGTCAGAATGCTATAATCATGGTGTCACGACCCGGATTTCCCACCATCGGGGTCATGATGGCGCCTACTAAATAGAAGCTAGGCAAGCCAAATATTAATTGCATCTCCATTAATAACCAATTTCTTATTAACAACATAAAAATTACAGCGGAGCAATCAAAATTAGCGGAAGACTTAATCAAATATGATAAAGAAAACTCCAAATCTGATACACTACCCAAGACTGGTGTCACAATACTCACGAACTTCTAAGAATAATACACATAATTGTTTGAAAGAAAATACAAGCTGTTTATCTCGATTACATGAGATAACAGAATGAAAAGCATAGATAGAAGAGACAACGGGTCCTGCGGACGCCTGCAAGGCTACCTCGTAGTCTCAGTAGTCGGAAAATCCACAAGTCACTACTGCCGCTGCTGCTGTCCGTAACCTGTATCTGCGCAAAAAGAGCGCAGAGTGTAGTATCAGCACAACCGACCCCATGTGCTGGTAAGTGCCTCGGCCTATCCTGACGAACTAGTGACAAGCGCTAAGGCCGCTCACCCACCTAAACTCGTACAGCTAGTAATATAGATATATATATATATATATATATATACAATACATTTATAAAGAAATACTCGGCTCTGAAATAATATTCAACAACTGAAGATAACCAAAAATATTCTTACTTTCATGTTTCAACTTCCTCTTTCATTTCATGTCTCGTGGTAGGCGTACCACCCGCTCCCAACTGTCACAGTAATTATCTCTTGTGGTAGGCGTACCACCCGCTCCCAATGTATATCAAAAATTATATCTCGTGGTAGGCGTACCACCCGCTCCCAAATCTATCAAAATTATATCTTGTGGTAGGCGTACCACCCGCTCCCAGTATATCAATAGGCTATCGGCAACTATGGCCAATGCCAAGATTTAAATCACTTCGTGGTCGGCGTACCACACGATCCCATTTCTTATTATATATAAGTGGTCGGCGTACCACACGATCCCATTTCATAAATATATATATATATATTACCGGCATTTAGCCAATAATCTCTATATCAACAATATTTATAGTTACCGGTTTTTAGACCAATAATTTATAATAGTTTCAACAATTTACTTTCATTACCGGTATAACACCAATAATTCTTATTCAACAATTTATTCATAACCAAATTCATATTCCTACAAACTAGGATAGAACAAACACTTACCTCGAAAGTTCACGAACGATTCAATCCGTAGCAATGCCTTTTCCTTTCGAATTTGACTTCAATCCAACCGTATCTATACACAATTGATTTCATATCATCAATTCTACTTAACAAACTAGTTCATATTGCTAATTATGATTTTTACAACATTCTGCCCGGAATAGTAAAATCGACCCCGAGCCCACATAATCGAAACTCAAGTTTCGAACCAAAATAAGTTCACCCAATCCTCCATGAGTTCAAATATACAATTTGTTCTTAAATTCGACTCCAAAACGAAGTCTAGATCGTAAATTCATTGAAAACCCTCACTATACTAAATTCTCAATTTTTCTACCCATTTACACCTATTTAGGCTTAGGAATTCAAATAATATTGATGGAAAATGAAGAAAACGAGTTAAGAATCACTTACCCAAGAAGTTTAATGAAGAATCGCTCAAAAACCGTCCAAAAAGTTGTGGAGAAGAGAGTGTTTTGTGAAAAATGGAAACAATCCCGTAAGTGTTCTGTTTGGGGATTAAATTCACTGGGCAATAATTTCTTCATCGCGTTCGCGACACCCCGGCCGCGTTCGCGATGAAGGAAAATATCAGGCCATCGCGTTCGCGTAGGGTGAGTCGCGAACGCGAAGAAGAAAAATACTGAGCTTCAATTTTGGTCTACGCGAACGCGGCCTAAGGCACGCGATCGCGATGAAGGAAAATGATGGGCATCAAATTTGGCCTACGCGAACGCGGCCTAAGGCACGCGATCGCGATGAAGGAAAAAATGCTGGGCATCGCGAACGCGATCAACAGGACGCGAACGCGAAGAAGGAACGAAATGTTCTTCGCGAACGCGACCAAGGCATCGCGAACGCGATGAGGAAATGCCTGCTGCAGATTTCTGCAGCTTTTCTTAAGTTCAAAAACACCCCGAACCACCTCCGAAACACTCCCGAGCCCTCGGGGCTCCAAACCAAATATGCACACTAACTTAAAAACATCATACGAACTTGCTCGCGCGATCAAATCGCTAAAATAACATCAAAATCCATGAATTGAGCCTTAAAGCTCAAGAACTCTTTAAGATTTCATAATTTCCAAACTTTCCAATTTAAGGCCGAAACACGTCAAACGACGTCCGTTTTCAACCAAACTTTACGGGAAGCGCTTAACCAATATATATGACCTGTACCGGGCGTCGGAACCAAAATACGAGCCCGATACCAGTACTTTTTAATAAAAATTCAGTTTCATTTTCTTAAACATTTTCAGAAAACAATTTAACAGAAAAATTCTTTTACCGGGGTTCTAGACCTCGGATTTCAATTCCGGACATATGCCCAAGTTCCATATTTTTCTACGGATTTTCTGAAATAGTCAAATCACGGATCCGGTCCGTTTACCAAAAATGTTGACCAAAGTCAACCATATCAATATTAATATCAAAATTCTTCTACTTTTTCACATATTTCACATATTTCAACATAAATCTTTTCCAACTTTGTGCCCGGACTGTGCACGCAAATCGAGGCAACTATAAATGAGGTTTTCAAGACCTCAAAAGCTCGGAATGATTAAATAAACAAGTGATGACCCTTTGGGTCGTCACAATCTCCACCTCTAAAACAACCGTTCGTCCTCGAACGGACAACAGAAAGAAGTACCTGAGTCAGGAAACAAGTGTGGGTAGCGGCTCCGCATATCAGACTCGGACTCCCAGGTCGATGCCTCAGGAGGCTGACCTCTCCACTGAACACACACAGAAGGATAACTCTTCGACCTCAATCGTCGAACCCGCCGGTCTAGAATGGCCACCGGCTCCTCCTCGTAGGATAAATCATTGTCCAATTGGACAGTACTGAAGTCTAACACATGTGTGGGATCGCCGTGGTATCTCCGAAGCATAGATACGTGAAAAACCGGATGCACGGCTGATAAGCTAGGCGGCAAAGCTAATCTGTAAGCCACCCCTCCCACTCTGTCTAGAATCTCAAATGGACCAATATACCTAGGGCCGAGCTTGCCCTTCTTCCCAAACCTCATCACGCCCTTCATAGGCGACACCCGGAGCAATACTCGTTCACCAACCATGAAATCTACATCTCGAACCTTACGATCCGCATAAGTCTTTTGCCTAGACTGAGCTGAACGCAATCTCTCCTGAATAGTCTTGACCTTATCTAAGGCCTCCTGAACTAAGTCTGTACCCAACAACCGAGCCTCTCCCGGCTCAAACCATCCAACTGGTGATCGACATCGCCTACCATACAACGCCTCATACGGAGCCATCTAGATGCTAGATTGGTAACTGTTATTGTAGGCGAACTCTGCTAACGGCAGAAACTGGTCCCACGAGCCTCCGAAATCAATAACACAGGCTCGAAGCATGTCCTCTAGAATCTGAATAGTCCTCTCGGACTGGCCATCCGTCTGAGGATGAAATGTTGTACTCAACTGAATCTGGGTATCTAACTCTTGCTGGACCGCTCTCCAGAACCGCGAGGTAAACTGCATACCCCGATCAGAGATAATAGATACTGGCACCCCATGAAGATGAACAATCTCCCTAATGTAAATCTCCGCTAACCTCTCTGACGAGTAGGAGACAGATACTGGAATAAAGTGTGCGGACTTGGTCAGCCTATCAACAATGACCCAAATAGCATTAAATTTCCTCCTAGTCAAAGGAAGTCCAGTAACGAAGTCCATAGTGATCCGCTCCCATTTACACTCGGGAATTTCAATCCTCTGGAATACACCACCAGGTCTCTGGTGCTCATATTTCACCTGCCGACAATTTAGACACCGAGCAACATACGTAACGATATCTTTCTTCATTCTCGCGCCACCAATAGTGCCGACGTAAGTCCCGATACATCTTCGCGGCGCCCGGGTGAATGAATACCGCGAACCGCGGGCCTCTCGCTAAGATTAACTCTCGAATCCCTTCGACATCGGGCACACAAACTCGACCCCGCAATTTCAATATCCCATCATCATCTAAATTTACCTGTGTGGCACCTCCTTGCTGTATCGTATCTCTCAACTCACGCAAATGAGGATCATCAAATTGCCTCTCACGGATACGCTCTAATAAAGAAGAATGAGCGACCGTGCGGGCTAACACCCTGCTAGGCTCAGAAATGTTTAATCTCACGAACCGATTGGCTAAGGCCTGGACATCTAGAGCTAATGGTCTCTGACTGACCGGAATGTATGCGAGACTACCCATGCTGGCAGACTTTCTACTCAATGCATCGGCCACCACATTGGCCTTACCTGGGTGATATAAAATAGTAACATCATAGTCTTTTAGCAACTCTAGCCACCTCCTCTGCCTCATATTCAACTCTTTCTGCTTAAACAAATACTGAAGACTCTTATGATCGGTGTATACTTCACATGCTACACCATACAAATAATGCCTCCAGATCTTCAATGCGTGAATAATCGCCGCCAATTCTAGATCATGCACCTGGATAGTTCTTCTCATGAATCTTCAACTGCCTCGAAGCATAGGCAATAACCTTGCCATCCTGCATTAACACCGCACCAAGCCCAATACGGGAAGCATCACAATAAACAGTATAAGGTCCCGTACCTGTGGGTAAAACCAATACCGGTGTCGTGGTCAAGGTTGTCTTGAGCTTTTGAAAGCTCGCCTCACATTCATCGGACCATTCAAATTGAACACCCTTCTGGGTCAATCTGGTCAGTGGGGTTGCAATAGACGAAAATCCTTCTACGAATCGACGATAATAGCCCGCTAACCCCAAGAAACTCCGAATATCTGTGGCTGATGTCGGTCTAGGCCAGCTCTTGACTGCCTCAATTTTCTTTGGATCAACCTGAATACCTGCTGCCGTCACAATATGACCCAGGAATGCAACTGAACTTAGCCAAAATTCACACTTTGAAAATTTTGCATATAGCTGGCTATTTCTCAGAGTCTGTAAGGCCACTCTGAGATGTTGCGCATGCTCCTCCTGACTGCGGGAATATATTAATATGTCATCAATGAAGACTATTACAAACAAGTCTAAATAAGGCCGGAACACCCGATTCATTAATTCCATAAAAGCTGCTGGAGCATTTGTCAACCCAAAAGACATGACCAGAAATTCATAATGTCCATACCGAGTGCGGAACGCTGTCTTAGGGACATCAGATGCCCTAATCTTCAGCTGATGATAGCCGGATCTCAAATCTATCTTTGAAAATACCTTGGCACCCTGAAGCTGGTCAAATAAATCATCAATTCGCGGAAGTGGATATTTATTTTTGATAGTCACCTTGTTTAACCGTCGATAGTCAATGCACATTCTCATCGAACCATCTTTCTTCTTTACAAATAATACAGGTGCACCCCACGGCGAAACACTGGGTCCTAATGAAACCCTTTTCAAGTAAATCCTGCAACTGTTCCTTCAATTCTTTTAACTCTGGCGGAGCCATACGGTATGGGGGAATGGAAATGGGCCGAGTGCCTGGAGCCAAATCAATGCAAAAATCAATGTCCCTATCGGGCGGCATACCTGGCAAGTCTGAAGGAAATACTTCAGGAAATTCGCGAACCACAGGCACATAGTCAATAGAAGGAACCTCAGCACTAGAATCACGGACATAGGCCAAATAAGCCAAGCATCCCTTTCCAACCATACGCCGAGCTTTAACATAAGAAATAACATTACGACTAGTATGACCTGAAATTCCTTTCCACTCTATACGAGGCGAATTTGGCAGGGCTAAAGTCACAGTCTTGGCATGGCAATCTAGAATAGCATGATACGGAGATAGCCAGTCCATGCCTAGTATAATATCGAAGTCCACCATATTTAGGAGTAATAAATAAGCACGGGTCTCAAGACCCTCAATTACTATAATACATGACCGATGAACTCGATCAACCACAATAGAGTCGCCTACTGGTGTAGACACATGAACAGGAACACTCAGTGGATCACTGGGCTGAATCAAGTATAGTGCAAAATAGGAAGACACATACGAATATGTAGACCCAGGGTCAAATAATGCTGATGCCTTTCTATCACAAACCAAAATAATACTCGTAATGACTGCATCTAACACTCAGCCTCTAGTCTGGCAGGAAGTGCATAACATCGGGGATGTGCCCCACCACCCTGAGCAGTATCTCTAGGACGATCAGCTGCTGGCTGGTCTCTACCTCTATCGGTCCGAGCTCCACCTCTATGACCTCTACCTCCACCTCTATGTCCTCTACCTCCGCCTCTAGCCGGCTGGGCAGGCTGTGAGGGAACTGGGGCCTGAATCATGGCACGAGAACCCTGCTGGTGAGATCTGTCGGAAGCTCGAGGGCAATACCTTGCAATGTGCCTAAGATCACCGCACGTAAAACAAGCCCTCGGCCGCTGAAAATGGCGAAGTGGTGGTGCACTGATAGGCTGCTGATCAGAGTAGCGTGGCTGAGAATTACGATCACCTGAAGCATCATGAGAAACCTGAAGAGCTGACCGATAAGGCCTAGGAGGATGGCCTCTATCATAAAAATCTCTATCTCCAGACGAGGTACCACTGAATCTACCCGAATTACGAGATCTCTTATCTGATCCATGTCTCGCTCCCTGTGACAGAGCCATCTCTATCCGGCGGGCTGCATTAGCCGCCTCCTGAAAAGTGATTTCAGTTCCTGCACCCATAGCCATCCGTAGCCGAATTGGCTGATTCAAGCCATCAATAAACCTCCTCACTCTCTCCCGTTCTGTGGGAAGTATGATAACAGCATGACGAGCCAGGTCCACGAACCTAGTCTCGTACTGTGTGACATACATAGAACCCCGATGAAGACGCTCAAATTGCCTGCGCATAAACTCCCGCTGAGTTGCTGGAAGGAACTTCTCCAAGAATAATTCTGCAAACTGCTCCCAAGTCAAAGATGACGATCCCGCTGGCCTGGTTAGACAATAATCTCTCCACCAAGTCTTGGCGGAACCATATAACCGAAAAGTAGCAAAATCCACACCATTTGTCTCCACAATACCCATAGTACGGAGAACTTCGTGGCAGCTGTATAGGAAGTCCTGTGGGTCCTCTGAAGGAGTACCACTGAATGTGGTAGTGAACAACTTGGTAAACCTGTCCAATCTCCACAACGCATCGGCAGACATAGCTGCACCATCATTAGACGGAGTCGCAATAATAGGCCGAACCGCCTCAGCTGGCTGAATCACAGGATCTTGAGCCTGGGGAATTACTGGCTCTGGAGTGCGCGTAGCAGGAGTCTGATTACCTCCTCCAGCCTGAGAAGTGGCTGGTGCTACCGGTAATAAACCCGCTTCCGGTGACATGATCCATAAAACCTCGCTATCCGGACCAAAGCATCCCGAAGATCCGGTGAAAATAAAGCTCCTCCCGGGACCTGAGCTGGGCCTCACTGGAGCTGCTGGGGCCGGAATTTCCTCCTCTATACGAACCCGAGGTTCTGCCACTCGTGCTGCTGCTCGGGGCTGAGCTCCGCCCCTACCTTGTCCTCTAGGACGACCTCGACCTCGGCCTCTACCCCTAGCGGGAGCTGTCGCTGCTGGGATCTCGGGCTGCTGGTCGGTAGATGAGGATGCACGTGTCCTTACCATCTGCGGAAGAACAGAGTAGAAGTTCAATTAACATTCAAAAGATCAAGTCGCACGACCGGAAAGAATAAAGAGAATATTTTCCTAACTCTGTAGCCTCTGGAGGATAAATACAGACGTCTCCGTACCGATCCTTCAGACTCTACTAAGGTTGTTCGTGAGTTGTGAGACCTATGCAACCTAGTGCTCTGATACCAACTTGTCACGACCCGGATTTCCCACCATCGGGGTCATGATGGCGCCTACTAAATAGAAGCTAGGCAAGCCAAATATTAATTGCATCTCCATTAATAACCAATTTCTTATTAACAACATAAAAATTACAGCGGAGCAATCAAAATTAGCGGAAGACTTAATCAAATATGATAAAGAAAACTCCAAATCTGATACACTACCCAAGACCGGTGTCACAATACTCACGAACTTCTAAGAATAATACACATAATTGTTTGAAAGAAAATACAAGTTGTTTATCTCGATTACATGAGATAACAGAATGAAAAGCATAGATAGGAGAGACAACGGGTCCTGCGGACGCCTGCAAGGCTACCTCGTAGTCTCAGTAGTCGGAAAATCCACAAGTCGCTACTGCCGCTGCTGCTGTCCGTAACCTGTATCTGCGCAAAAAGAGCGCAGAGTGTAGTATCAGCACAACCGACCCCACGTGCTGGTAAGTGCCTGGCCTATCCCAGCGAACTAGTGACAAGGCTAAGGCCAGTCACCCACCTAAACCTGTACAGTTGCAATATAGATATATATATATATATATACAATACATTTATAAAGAAATACTCTGCTCTGATATATTATTCAACAACTGAAGATAACCAAAAATATTCTTACTTTCATGTTTCAACTTCCTCTTTCATTTCATGTCTCGTGGTAGGCGTACCACCCGCTCCCAACTGTCACAGTAATTATCTCTTGTGGTAGGCGTACCACCCGCTCCCAATGTATATCAAAAATTATATCTCGTGGTAGGCGTACCACCCGCTCCCAAATCTATCAAAATTATATCTTGTGGTAGGCGTACCACCCGCTCCCAGTATATCAATAGGCTACCGGCAACTATGGCCAATGCCAAGATTTAAATCACTTCGTGGTCGGCGTACCACACGATCCCATTTCTTATTATATATAAGTGGCCGGCGTACCACACGATCCCATTTCATAAATATATATATATATATTACCGGCATTTAGCCAATAATCTCTATATCAACAATATTTATAGTTACCGGTTTTTAGACCAATAATTTATAATAGTTTCAACAATTTACTTTCATTACCGGTATAACACCAATAATTCTTATTCAACAATTTATTCATAACCAAATTCATATTCCTACAAACTAGGATAGAACAAACACTTACCTCGAAAGTTCACGAACGATTCAATCCGTAGCAATGCCTTTTCCTTTCGAATTTGACTTCAATCCAACCGTATCTATACACAATTGATTTCATATCATCAATTCTACTTAACAAACTAGTTCATATTGCTAATTATGATTTTTACAACATTCTGCCCGGAATAGTAAAATCGACCCCGAGCCCACATAATCGAAACTCAAGTTTCGAACCAAAATAAGTTCACCCAATCCTCCATGAGTTCAAATATACAATTTGTTCTTAAATTCGACTCCAAAACGAAGTCTAGATCGTAAATTCATTGAAAACCCTCACTATACTAAATTCTCAATTTTTCTACCCATTTACACCTATTTAGGCTTAGGAATTCAAATAATATTGATGGAAAATGAAGAAAACGAGTTAAGAATCACTTACCCAAGAAGTTTAATGAAGAATCGCTCAAAAACCGTCCAAAAAGTTGTGGAGAAGAGAGTGTTTTGTGAAAAATGGAAACAATCCCGTAAGTGTTCTGTTTGGGGATTAAATTCACTGGGCAATAATTTCTTCATCGCGTTCGCGACACCCCGGCCGCGTTCGCGATGAAGGAAAATATCAGGCCATCGCGTTCGCGTAGGGTGAGTCGCGAACGCGAAGAAGAAAAATACTGAGCTTCAATTTTGGTCTACGCGAACGCGGCCTAAGGCACGCGATCGCGATGAAGGAAAATGCTGGGCATCAAATTTGGCCTACGCGAACGCGGCCTAAGGCACGCGATCGCGATGAAGGAAAATGCTGGGCATCGCGAACGCGATCAACAGGACGCGAACGCGAAGAAGGAACGAAATGTTCTTCGCGAACGCGACCAAGGCATCGCGAACGCGATGAGGAAATGCCTGCTGCAGATTTCTGCAGTTTTTCTTAAGTTCAAAAACACCCCGAACCACCTCCGAAACACTCCCGAGCCCTCGGGGCTCCAAACCAAATATGCACACTAACCTAAAAACATCATACGAACTTGCTCGCGCGATCAAATCGCTAAAATAACATCAAAATCCATGAATTGAGCCTTAAAGCTCAAGAACTCTTTAAGATTTCATAATTTCCAAACTTTCCAATTTAAGGCCGAAACACGTCAAACGACGTCCGTTTTCAACCAAACTTTACAGAAAGCGCTTAACCAATATATATGACCTGTACCGGGCGTCGGAACCAAAATACGAGCCCGATACCAGTACTTTTTAATAAAAATTCAGTTTCATTTTCTTAAACATTTTCAGAAAACAATTTAACATAAAAATTCTTTTACTGGGGTTCTAGACCTCGGATTTCAATTCCGGACATATGCCCAAGTTCCATATTTTTCTACGGATTTTCCTGAAATAGTCAAATCACGGATCCGGGTCCGTTTACCAAAAATGTTGACCAAAGTCAACCATATCAATATTAATATCAAAATTCTTCTACTTTTTCACATATTTCACATATTTCAACATAAATCTTTTCCAACTTTGTGCCCGGACTGTGCACGCAAATCGAGGCAACTATAAATGAGGTTTTCAAGACCTCAAAAGCTCGGAATGATTAAATAAACATGAAATGGTCAGAATGCTATGATCATGGCTAATGCTTACAACCCATGTTTTAACCATATTCAAATACAATTTATCTTTTAACACTTTCCTATTCCCTTCAACTAGTATAATATTTCCCTGAATTATCGATTAACATGAAATTTGATGTTCGAAATTTGTCGAACATAACCTATCAATCACAATAATCTAACAATTACATTCCCGGCTAATTTTAACAGTCTATCGAGCTCATTTTTAACTTTAATTATCACATGCTAACATGTTTCAGTATAAACTAATATAAAAAAAATCTCTCATACAAACTCCATTTTTTATCCCATTACTACGAATTAACAGGGAATTACAGTCCATATACACATAAGGATTAAGACTTCAAATAACAAACCATCTTATGTATTAAAACTAAACAGAAAAATAGAAAAATCCCCAAAAAAATGACTTCAGGTAGTATTTGTTGAACAACATTTCATCCTGTATTTCCTCAACTCAAACTCAGTTGCATCGATGCTTCAAAATTATATGAAATCAGAAGGTGTACCTGGAGATTGAATTACAACAAGAGGAAAGAGAGGCGAGTCAACAGCAACAGATACCAACTAACAACAGTAGCACCAAAATCAACAACAATTTGGAGTTCCAAACAGCAGAAAATTGACAATCAACGAAACACCCAGGACACTCGATGAAATAGTGAACAACACACCCCAAAATCAATATGAGAGTAGTAACAACAATCACTCTATGTAAACATATCTCTGCTCTTTCAAGATGTATGAATCTGTATTTCCAGAGAGTATTTTTCTGTTTTTCAGTCAGTGTATCTAGTGTATGAATCTGTTTTTTAATCTCTTTAAAAAAATGTGTTTCCAGAGAGTCTAGTCTTTTTTCCCTCCCTCTCCAGTGAGTTCCCTATCTCCTTTTATAGAGTAACAGCCCCTATTTCTTTTAGTTTCATATCTGTCCAGCTTGCTAAAACTCCTCCCATGTGCATTACTTTTGACCTTTTTTTTCAGTTATTCCCATGTGTTTCTAATTATACAACTAACCAGCATTAGAAACACTCATTATCATCATGATATTCTCTGATTATCCCACCCTGTTTTATCTAAGTATGGGTTTTAATCAACTAAACAAGTCCTAAAGGTAAAAACAAATGAGGTATACTGCTGTCCAGCAAGTTTTACCAACTCATCTTCATGTGTATTGCACTTTAAAGGTTAATTTTATGACTACCTAAATGGACTAACAGCTATACCCAATTCACAGCCTAATTTAAAATCAACAATGGTTCAAAACAACAACCCAACAGTGGTTCTAGGCATATTTAACAGTGCCAGTTTCTATCCTAAGGTGATGTCAAACGGAATTAAGGAATTCGACTAAATCGATTGCAATACATAGAATTGATAACAGCCAATCGACGAACCAAATGATTTCAACCAATTTCGGCCAAAACAAAAGAATTGCGAAACCAACTATTCGACGACATTCATCGAATCGATTACAAAAGCTATAATCAATAACACCCAGTTAACTAATAGACTTTCGATTCACAGTATTTTGGCAACAACCAAACAGTGTAGAAACATTGTTCGACTTCGATAATCGAATCGAATACGCACACTCAATCACAAACAACAAATCACGCAATGAAACAGAAGAAAACAATTGACCATATAAAAGGTCTTCAAGGGAAGGAACAAAAAATAGAAATCCGAAGAAATAACAACAACAACAACAAAAACTGTAAACTATAAGAAAAAACTACAGTAATCAAACGAGTACAAATAAGTAAACGAGAATAGAAAAAAGAAATACCTTGATAGGGGAAACTCGGCTTGAAAAGAAACACTGGAAATTTTGGTATTCGGGGTTGAACGGACCTTAATTGAAATGTTTTCAAATGAAAACAATCCAATTAAGGTCTATTAGACCCCAATTTCCCTTTGAATTTAGACGAAAATCCCTAATTCAAATTCTAGGGTTCTTGAAACTCGTTTTTAGGGCTTGACGACTTATGGCCAGATTCGAGAGGAACGGGGCATGGATTCATAGAAGGGATGGTCCAGTGGTGGTGTGGTATCAATTTGGGGTGGTTTGGGATAAGTTGGGTTTTAGGGTCGATCTTCGATCTAATATTCGAGATGATCTACGAGGATTTGAGATTAGGTGGTTAGGGATTTGGGACGGGGAGGTCAAGGGGAGTTTGGGTTGTAAATTTCAAGCGATTTGGAGCGCCACCGCCGGCGGAGACGATTTCCGGCCGGCGGTTCACGGCGGCGGATGGTGGCCGGAAATCGCCTGGAGGAAGATGAGTCCAGAGAGGGGCTGTTTGGTTAGGGGTGTGAAAGGGTTTGGGGTCTTGGGTAACTAGAATTAGGGTAATGCTCTGGACCGTTGGATGAAGTATCATCAACGGTCCAGATTGAAAGATGGGAGATGGGCGGATCCGTTGGGTATTTCGGCCGGGTTTGGGTGTAATATTTGGGCCTGGTCCAGTTTCAAATGGCCCAATCCGAATTACAAACCAAGTTTTAATTATTTCCTCCCTCTTAATTAATTTAACTCCTAATTTATGAAAAAATAAAAATCCTAACTACACTAAAAAATAAGTCAAATTAACTAATACTAATTATACTAACAATCGTTACATACAATTAAATATCAATTAGACATAAATCACACAATTAAGCACTTAAATGCTAAAAATGTAAAAAGATGAATTATTTTTGTGATTTTCATTTTGTAAGATAAAATTAATTACTCCTAATTTCAAAGTTAGATGAAAAATGTAAACACGACATATTTTTGTATTTTTATTAATTTAACATATATAATCATGCTTATATGAATACAAACAATTACCAAAAATAACACGAAAATTCAGAAAAATATACAACGTAAAAATAGACAATTTTTGTTTTGATTTTGTGGGAGTATTTCATGTTAGGCAAAAATCACGTGCTCACAGTAAGTTCGACCTTAGTCGAACCAGGAATCATGCTACGTGCCTTCGCTATCAAAATATAGCAGGTTCGACCTTAGTCGAACCGAGACTCAGGATACTTGCGCCTTCGCCATCAAAATATAGCAGGTTCGCCCTTAGTCGAATCGGGACTCAGGCTACATGCTTTCGCCATCAAAATATAGCAGGTTCGACCTTAGTCGAACCGGGACTCAGGCTACATGCCTTCGCCATCAAAATTTAGCAGGTTCAACCTTAGTCAAACTGGGACTCATACTATATGCCTTCGCTATCAAAATATTACAGGTTCGACCTTAGTCAAACCAGGACTCAAGCTACGTGCATTCGCCATCACAATATACCAGGTTCAACCTTAGTCGAACCGAGATTCAGGCTATGTGCCTTCGCCATCAAAATATAGCAGGTTCGACCTTAGTCGAATCGGGACTCATGTTACGTGCCTTTGCCATCAAAATATAGCAGGTTCGACTTTAGTCGAACCAAGACTCAGGCTATGTGCCTTCGCCTTCAAAATATAGCAGGTTCGACCTTAGTCGAACCGGGACTCAAGCTACGTGCCTTCGCCATCAAAATATAGTAGGTTTGCCCTTAGTCGAACTAGACTTAGAGTACGTGGCTTCGCCATCAAAATATAGCAGGTTCGACCTTAGTCGAACCAGGACTCAGGCTACGTGCCTTCGCCATCAAAATATAGCAACTTCGTCCTTAGTCGAACCACGACTCAATCTACGTGCCTTCGCCATCAAAATATAGCAGGTTCGACCTTAGTTGAACCGATACTCAAGCTACGTGCCTTCGCTGTCAAAATATAGCAGGTTTGACCTTAGTCGAACAGGGACTCATGCTATGTGCCTGCGCTATCAACATATAGCAGGTTCAACCTTCGTTGAACCGGGACTCGGGCTACGTGCCTTTGCCATCAAAATATAGCAAGTTCGACCTTGGTCGAACCTGGACTCAGGTTACGTGCCTCTCGCCATCAAAATATAGCAGGTCCGACCTTAGTCAAACTGGGACTCAGGCTACGTGCCTTAACCAACAAAATATAGCAGGATCGACCTCAGTCGAACTGGGACTTAGGCTACATGCCTTCACCATCAAAATATAGCAGGTTCGATCTTAGTCGAACCGGGACTCAGGGCAAGCGCCTTCGCCACCAAAACATAGCAAATTCGACCTCAGTCGAACCAGGACCAAGGCCGAGTGCCTTCACCACCAAAACATAGCAGATTCAATCTCGGTCGAACCAGGACCAAGGCCGAGTGCCATCGCCACCAAAATATATCAATTCTATCCTTGGTCAAACTGGGGCTCGGGCTAAGTGCCCTCATCTTTAAAATCACCAAATCCGACCCCAACCACACTAGGGTCAGAACGGAGAAAAATCAATCACTGTTACAAGGTGACCTCTCTTCCCCGATCATGTCAGAACAAAAGGCGATCACCATCAATCCAAAAAGGACATGACGACCTCGATCAAATTTGATAGTTGTTCGCCTTTCCAAACATATCCGTAAAAGTAAAGAAGAGAAACGAAAAACAGAGTAAAAACAAGACATAAGATAAAATAAATAGCACAATTGTCAATAGAGTTACGCGGGTACCCCCACTTACACCCGGCACCATCCGGTCGAAACAAGAGAAAAATATAGAAAACCGCAAGGAACAACCGAGCGCCAATTGACAAACATAATATAAAGAAAACCAACAAACAAAGAAAATCTTTTCTTTACTCGGTGCCATCACCGCCATCATCGTCACTGCCACCCTCGCCATCATGAGCTTCAGGTGTCGCCATATCATAACTGCATTCGACACGAGCATCATGAGGCTTCTGGCGTGCAACCTCGAAGACGATCTTGGTTATGAAACCTACCTCTAATAAGTTCTTGTAAACATTGCGTTGAGCTTCAGCGTAAACCTAGAGTTCATGAACCTGTGGGGAAATGGCAGTATGAGACTGACCAGCCTGGTTCTGCAGTTGTCGGTTCTCTTCCTCCAAAACTGCAATCCGGTCCAATATAGCCTGAGCATCCTGCTCAAGAACACCAATCAGCTCCTCGAGCCTTCCTCCTTAAGGGATGTCATCTCTATCTCCGACTCGAGACGAGACTCATGCACACGAATCGACTCCTCCAACGCTACGGCTCTCGATGAGTAGCCTTTTTCCCGAAATTTTAAGGCCGCAACCTCGCTCTCCAGCTCCGCCAGTTTTTTGCTCCATTATGGAGCCTCCTCCGTTGCCTTGATCCAATTTTGTTCAGCTTCCAACCTCATCTCCCTTAACCTACCCTGCAGGTGTGCACATTCAACCGCAACTCTTTTCCCCACCTCAAGCTCCCCATCCCTCCGATGAATCTGCACTTCAAGAGCACGTTTACCATCAAGAGCCTGCAATAACTGCTGGTCCCGCTTCGCCAACTCCTTACCCAAAGCTTGATTATCAGGCTCGTTCTGTAAATGGTCGTGTAGCCCTTGACACCGATCACGGTAATCGGCGATATTTCCCTAGCATCTGCAGAAAGATCCTCAAGATAACCTTGGCTCTGCGGATTCTCTTGACCTCCAACAAGTGAGTCTGCAAAACAAAACAAAGGCAAGGCTAAGGCAAAGGCAAAAACAGAAAGGGAAGAAGGAGTTAGAGACGCATTACGTACCCTAAGGCCCATTACGGTCACTTCGTCCATCATTTCAATATCCGAAAATGCTCTCCAAAGACGCGTTCTCGGCTTCCGAACATAACAACTCGAACTGCAACACCAAGCTATTCCCTTCAGTTAATAAATTCAAATCCGAGGCAACCTCAATAAAATGGGCCGGCCTCCCGCCTGCACCGTAGAATTGGTGGTACCCTCCACAAATATACGAACATCATAGGTGATCAAATCAAACTCAGAATCACACTCATCCACGACCATGTCCCTCCCCCTCTCCATCGCCATTAATGTAGAATAACTTGCCATAGCTAACAATAGCACATCAGAAGTCCCAACGATGGCCTGTAATGCTCGACCCTCCGCTTCGGTAACAGGAACTTCAGACGGGATCGTCAAGACAACTACATTCCCGTGTCCAGAACCAGTGGGTCCAACTCCAACTAACTCATTTTCCCTGCTAGTGAGCGCCATAGCCACAACCATCCTCCGAATCCGTCGGGGAAGAATCTAAGTTGATCACCGATGGAGGATGCTCCACAAATGCCACTCGCCGCTTCTACGAAGGCCTATCATCCTCATCATTTGAAGGCGAGCCCATACGAGAATGAACAAGCCTTGATGACCTCTCATCTTGCGGCATAGCTCGAGGCGGGGACACGATCGCTAATGATTCAACCGATGCTGCCCTCGGTATTCGATGAGGCATAGGCGCAGCAGTAGTCTAGTGAGTGCACCCGGCTGACAGAATGCCAATTGTGGAGCTTTGACACAGCGTGGCCTCTCTGGATACAATGGACAAACGAATTAATAAATGAAGTCATAACAAAATGAAATAGAGAAGAAAAAGGGTCGGAGTCCCACCTGTCACAAGCCTGCGACCATGCCTCTCCCAGAAAACCGCCTAGGTACGAATGCCTGTAGTACCGGGAAGCAGTGCCTCAACCCAATCTTGGATCCCCTCCAAGGGAGACGGCGACAACTTTTCAACTACAAAAATGAAGGTAAGTTGGTAGTCATAGGTATAAAGCATAAGAAAAGTCGAAATAGGGCGGATGCCCAGCGAGAACGAGGTCTCAGATGCAAATTTCCAAACTTCCGGGAATCCACTTGTGTCCGCCAACAGATGCTCAGTCCGAATATAGAAGAAATTATCAAAAGGGTGACGAATATTCTCATCATCCAGCCTAACCATCAAACTCTTTGTGGCGTGCATGGATCATGGTGCCGCGGAATATTTGGGAAGCGAAAAGACTGAGAACTTGTCTTAGAGTGACCTCCCTACCCGCTAGGTTCACACACTTGATGAACATGAGGAGCATTTTGTAGAGATAAGGAGAAAGCTGAGCCGGACATACCTCATATTAGCGATAGAAGTCCACTATCAGCATCGGGAGTGGGAGTGTGCACCCCATCTGAAAGATGTAAGCATAGAACGAGCATAGAACGAGCAATACCCTCGACGATCAATTTGCACCCTGTCCTTGATCTTCGCCAGAGCAATCTAGACATAACATGGGATATGCCACCGCTCCCGCATTTGGGCTATTCCCATTTCCCCCATTAGAGAAGAAACATCTCCCTGTTTAACACCACCCGGTACACTGAAATCCATCAGTTGATCTCCTGATCGAGGTAGAATTTCGTCGAACGAAAGAATTTCTTCATCCTCCACCAACTCTACCCCTTTGCTTGCCGGAGTGGGATTTTTGATAGCCGTAGAATTAGTCGGGCGATGGCTGCAAGAAGAAGTGCCTACAATAATTGATTCACGAGCGAGAAAAAAAAAGAATTTTGATGATGGAAATGGAGAAATCAATGATGATGATGATCGAAAGAATAGAAAAAATATGATTTGACAGAAGAAAACGGTTCTCGAAAATCCTCTCAAAAGAGCAATGAATGTGTAAAGAACAAAATGACACGCCTTTTCTAGTTATAAATAATAGATTTTACCTGCACAAAACCCCAACGGTCACTATTAATGCATAACTATGCACGAAACAGTTCATTTTCATGAAACTGTGCGCTATTATGAATGGCCATGCGGAGTCACACTCCATTTGCTAATCAACAATTTGATTCCAAAACTTATAAAGGACCCTCCCCGATTACGTCACTTTATCCGCTCATCGAAGTCGACATAGGAGTGACCCCGACGAGCGGATGACTAACTATATTGGTAAATATTCGATCATTCGGCGAACAGGGGATAAACCCCATCACGACCAATCTGTGGTAAATAGTCAATACCGCTGATTTCTAATTTATGACAGTTGTCCCTTAAACAAATGAACGGACATCTCCATAACCAGACCTTGGACCCACATGTGATGGGTAAGAAGAGTTTGAGACTATAAATACTAAAAAAGAAAACCTCTCAAAAGGGGTGTTTCTTCTTCGACACAACTCTGATTGCACTAGAGACAAAAAATCTATAATCCACAAGTGGACTAATAAACAAGATCAATCTAATATTCTGAACCTCTTCAAGGAGAGGCAAGATCAATGTAAGATCGTGAACCTCTTTAAGGAAAGGCGAGCCAAACTACTTCGATGAAGAATTCTGAATATCCCAAGTCAAATTACTTCGATGAAGAATTCTGAATATCCCAGAGATAGAAATTTATACTCATCAAGGGGGCAATAAACAAGATCAATGTAGGTTCTTGAACCTCTTCAAGGAGAGGCAGGTCAAGTTATGTTGAGAAATAAAATCCGGCTTACATCATCCCATAATTAATTATTTCTATGTCTCAAGTTTATCTTTTAGTTCAGTGGTTAATTATGATTGGCTATGATTTACCCCTTGAATTATTTCAATTAATTTGTTTGGAAAGTATTCAATAATTTTCGAGCCACACAGGGAGAGCGTTTCCTCCATTTATATATGGACTTTTCGCAACACAAGTCTAGATTAATCAAAGCTCCAATACAAATATCATACACCAAATAAATGGACAATTTTGAACTTATTACGTCTAAAATTAGTGCAATAATGTATATCACAAAAATACATTTAACCAGTGGAACAATGGAAGACTTTCCTTATTTAAGCTATTAATTGCACGGGGCGCCCTATTTGAGCGCCCTTTTTAACCTGTAGCCGCTTTATCTTTTTATTTGCAGTTGTACCCACTTTTTAAAAAACTTCAGCTTTTCTTTCTCCTCCCTTTCTCTTCTTCTTCTTCTTCTTCTGTTGTTGGTGATGCTAAAGCAACTGTACAATTGAATTTCAAATCTTTCATTGTTTCATTAATGATTTAATTTGGAGGTCACTGCTTAGTCCCCTACGACACATTGTTTTTTATACTAAAAGGCAATGACACTAATATTAACTAATAGCAGTTATAAAAAGTCAGGATGTTGAACATCTTGTCATAGTTCACAGAAGTTTTGATATAAGTGAGGATTCTTGACTGAGGGCGACTCAATTAATGAGGATGTTAGCATTTGTGGGGGGGAAATTGTACATATCTAGGGTTGAAGTTTTCTAGTTACAACATAGAAACTTCAGCTCTAGAGGTGAAGTTTCCTAGTTACAGCATAGAAACTTCAGCTCTAGAGCTGAAATTTTTATTTTATAACTGGCAAAAGCTGAAGTTTTCTAGTTACAAAAACAAAGCTGAAGTTTTCCGTTCACAAAGACAAAAACTTCAGCTCTAGAGCTGAAGTTTTCCGGTCACAAAGATAAAAATTTCATCTCTAGAGTTGAAGTTTTCCGGTCACAAAGACAAAAACTTCAGCTCTAGAGCTGATGTTTTCCGTTCACAAAGACAAAAACTTCATCTCTAGAGCTGAAGTTTTTCGGTCACAAAGACAAAAACTTCAGCTCTAGAGCTGAAGTTCGCGAGTTACAAAACAAAAACTTCAGCTCTAGAGCTGAACTTCAGGCCCCGCTACTAAAATGCTAAAGTTTTGCGTGATTGTCTTTGCTACTTCAGCCCCGTGTGCTGAAGTTATGCGAAAAACTGGTACGTTTACAATTTTTTTGCAAAGCGGACACATGTTAAAATATGGCACAAAAGCGGGTATAGATGCAAATGCCCCTTATTTAAGGTATTGCTTTCACTGGTATTTTCTGAGTTTTTTTCCTCTTCTAAGTTGAAAAGGACATATTATTAGTATCTATTTATCTTTCTTTTTAGTTCTTTGTTTAATTTATCCCTTAAATGGAAATATGAAACCGAAGTATTGATTTGGCATTTGCAATGCGATGGTCATTTGTTATGCAATGACTAGTGTAAAAATTACTAATCACTTGTGAGATAATTTCTAGTAAATCTATCCATTTAACAAGTATTAATTGATATCGAATAAAAAATATTAACCAACTTATTATTTAATTAACATTAACGGTGTACAAGAATCTTTTTATTTTCAGTGTACATAACTTATATAATGGTTTTTGTACACCCTATAGCTTACAAGGCTGACTCTTAAGCATAATAATTTGGATTGTTCATAATTTTGACAGATGGATATATATCATTAGTAGTGATTAATCATTAGCATTATGGTGTGGTTGTCAACAATAATTAAGCAAATGGCAAGTATTTAGTCAGTAACTAATAATGATATCCGGACATTTTTAAAAATGATGGAAGCTAGCGAATTTTATATTTGTCACGCAGAAACTGCACTTTTCCTCTTGCTATTTTAATTTAATTTTGATTAAAATAACGAACTAAATTTGACTTGTTCTCTAAATAAGTGTAAAACCGATGAAAGGAAAATAATATTACTTGGCAGGGATGGCCATATATATATATATATATATATATGAGTAGGATTAGAGTGTACTCTAAGCAAAGCCACGAACAATATTATCAAATACACTGAAAAAGAAAGTGATTACATACATATATGATTCAGGTCATCAGCAGCAAATTGAAATGCTCATAATGATTTGACCCTCTAACATCTGCCCCTATCACAGATGAATTCAAATTCTAACTTCACTTAGGCATAAAACTTAAACTCGATCAGTAAGAATGCACAAATGGTGACAATATTCAAAAGCATCAAATACACTACCGCTTATTCAACATCAAATAGCTGAGTATTTTTTTCTTTCTCTTTTCTCAAAGATGCCAGCAGGTTAGTGTTCTTGAGAAATAATCAGCTTCCAAGCTCCAGCACGGCCGTTCTAATGATACGTTCTTCACTTCTTTGGCATTATTCCTTTTTGGATAATGGTGGTATTTGAACTAATTTGTGTATATTTTGACTAATATCAAATAATTAAACCGTCTAACAAAACTTAGAAAGATGGAAAAGAATCACGTAGCTATTTATCTCTCTGTCAAATATGAGTTGAATATTCTGGACACTCTTGAATGCTAGTACGTCACACTTTTGCATTATTGGATTACTGTTAATAAAAGCAAATTACTAGTTCTTCACTGTGTACGTACAACACATCACTAAACCTCAATGAATATATACACAATCTTCACTTAAAGATAATAGTATTGATTAGTACTGTTAATTGAATTATGACTCACAATGTTCTTACAAACATACACTAGATTTAAGAGACTCCCAACTCTTTGTGAACTTTTTTCGATTTACATTTGGAATTTTATATTATGCTCTTTTGCATTGATTCCACTGCAATTAATAAAATTGATACATATTACTACAATTTTGATGAGATTCAATTGCATTCCCCAACCTTTATTAGTTCTAGAGGTAGTGCTAAAAAAATCAGACTTTCACAGATGTAATTGTCTCCGGTGACAAATGATATGTTGATACCCAATCTTTTCCTTTCTATTTTTATATGCAAAATAATTTTAAATTATGATATATATGCATATATAAGTGTGTCCAAATATTTTATTATTTGCCCTAATTTTTAAAATATTTTTAAATTAATTTATTGCCTATTTTAGCAATACAAAAAACCAATAATTATTCCTCAAATTATTATTTTGGTGATTAATTTATTTTATTCTCAAATTTATTCCAAAATATAGCTAAGGTAATTTTTGCACCTTTTACAAATTTTTTTAGTATTTTTAAAGCTAAATTGCATATAATTGTAATATTGGCCTATTTTAAGAATTAATTATGTTTATAATTATAAATATAATTCCAGTATTTTTAACATAATATTTATATGTTATTAATTAATTTAGTACTTTAATTTATTTTCAGAAATTATTATATTATTTTTATAAAATAAAAGGGAAAAGTGGCTATTTAAAATCTAGCCCTATTTATTTCAATTTTAGCGCAAATCGACCGCCCCAATTTCAATCTCAATTGGACCGGCCCAATTCCTAAACTACCTGCCGATGACCCAATTTAATCTGACCCCGCCAGCTTCCCGATAAATCCAGGTCGTTGATCATCACGATCCCCTCTTTCATTTTTAATTTCCCAAACACCCCTTAACCCTAATCACTCTCATTTATCAGCCGCCTTTGAATCCCTTCACCCCCTCAAACTCTCTCGAACCCTCCCTAACCCTAATCATCACCTACCATCTCCCACCGTGAAACCCACTGGAATCTATGGCTTCTTAGGCTGTGGAAGTCCTATACTCACATTTTATTACTCATATATGATTGATACCTGAAGATTCGTGGCTTGAGTTTGAAGGTTTTTCACCCAGACCTCTATCGATTCAAGGCTCTCTAGCCATCTCCGGCCTTGCTCCGGCATACTATAGTGGTTTGAGTCTGATTCTGGCCTCTCCGACTCAGATCAATAACCTCTCAAAGACTTTCTCATTTCTAGGGTTCTTCTGAAACCCTAACCCTTCGAGGTTTTCTCCTACTTTTTTAGATATGTGGGATATCTGTGCTCTCTTTGAGCTTTCAAACGATCCCTAACTTTTCTTTCAAAAATTACTTTTTAAAAACTTTCTTTCTGATCTAGGATTTTCTGAGAAAATGTTTAAGTGTTTCTCTTACTCTCTTTCCCCTTTCTTTTGTGTATTTGCCTCTATTGTGCTCCTGTGTTTTTATTTACCACATTCTTGTATGTTCTCTCTTCTTGTATGCTCTTCTACTGAGTTTTTAGACTCCGTTCTTGTATGTCTTTTTATCGTGTTTTATATGCTCCATAATTGTATGTTCTTCTACCATGTTTTCCAGACTATGCTCTCGTATTTTCTTCTATTATGTTCTACTATGTTTCATCTACTATATGTTTTCTACTGCATTCTTAAGGTTTTCCTAATTTTTTTCTAATGAACCTTGTTTATTTCTCCCAAAAGATCCTCTTAAGAATGCTTCTTCTACTATTCTTATCAGTATTTGCCATTACGTTCTTTCAATGCTTCTACTTTGTTCTGCCTGTTACTTTAATATCATGTTCGAAACGTGCAAGAGGTTTCAGTTCTTCTCTAAAACCTCTAAGCCTGTTTCGACCACTTGCGTTCTCCTCTGTACTTGATTCAAGGTGGAAATCCTAAATTTGAGGGTTCTGCCAAGTTTGATCATATAATTTGATTGAATTAAGGTTTATTTTTAGAACCTCAGACTCTCTCAGACTAACTTCGAGTCTTTGAATTATGTTGGACTTCTTGCTATACTCTTCTATACTGAATTTTCTACTGATTTCACAATGACACTACAACCTTCTTTCATGCTTAATGTGTTTGTATGCTCCTTATATATGATCAACTTCCCTCTAAAGTAGTTTTAAATATGTAATTAGTTCATACTCCCCTCTGAATATGGGTCTAATGGATTCCCTTTCCATGTTTGTTGATTTCCCTTAAGTTAAAGAAACTTTTCCCATCTTTTGACTCGGTTCATTCATAACAAATCTATGACCTCTGATTTCTTGGCTATTAATTGATTCTCTTTCCTTAAATTGCACAATCATGAATTTCAAAATTCTGTTTTTAAACAGAACTCTTATGTATTCACCCCTAATTACCTACTTTGCACAAAGTGTTTGATTAATTTCTTTTCTTAATGGGTTTATACCTGTTTGAATTTGAATCTCTTAATTAAAGGGAGTCTTGTGTAACTGATTGACAATTAGTTCTTCAATTATTTTCTTATCGTATTTCCTCATGACTTCCACACTATAAATACACGACCCTTTTTCACAAAGCACACATAATTAACAATCCTACACTACACACATTACAATTTAGAACCCCTTCTGTACTCGTACTCACTTACATATAATAGTATTCTCCTGTCTTGCTTGCATTCTGACTTTCATAAGACTACTGCTTTTTCCTATTTTCTTGAAACTGGTATGTCCTAATTTTAATTTCCAGCATCACTACAATGTATTTACTTACAGCTTTCTACATCTATGCCTACTTTATTACTTCTGCAGATTTAAAGACTTAACTAGCAAGTTGATTTCTTTTTCTTGTTTTTGTTATGAATGTCACACCTCCTTTTTACTATATTGAAAAAAAATGTGTATTCTTATACTATACCCGTGAGGGCGTAGAAGGAGTTTTTTCACTTTAAGGACAATCAGAACTGAATTAGTTATTTAAGCTTTCAGAGTCTCCACTTGAGAATATAATGGCGTCCCAAGTCACCGGTTTAATCCTGAACCGAGGAAAGTTTGACTCTGTTACAGTCTGCGAACTAGAAATCCGGATAAGAAATTCTGTTAACCCGGAAGAAGGTATTAGTCACTCCCGGATTTCGTGGTTCTAGCACGGTCGCTCAACTGTTGTTTTGATTTTATATGATTTAAATTTATATATTTTAATCATGTGCAAGTATTCCGCTTTTGAATTTTACGAATTTGCAACGTCGTGAAAATACATCCTCGACCATACCGTACCAGTACGCCTGTGGCTTTGAATATATTTTGACTTTGTTGAGAGTAGGATTTGGGTCACATAAATGGGCACCCGTTCAAATGAATGTATATTTAAATTATGCCTAACGATGTTTATTCTTGTTATTTGGGAAAGATCATAAAATTGTCTAAATGATCCTTCGAGGTCTAAAGTTTTATAATTATTATTTGGAGGGCCCATGCGTTTTTATCTTATAACGAGGCTCGTCCCATTTCATTTTAAAAGATTAAGCCTATTTGTGTACTATGTTATCTAATGTTGTTTTTCCCTTAATAGAACTGTTTATTTGCAATTTTTTAATATTTTATACCATCCTCCATTTGGATTCAGGCCCTTTCACGTTATTGGGCCTGGAATCTAGGTTAACTCACAGTGCTGCACCAAGGTGCAACTGGATACCTAAAACCCAGTTAACACCTCTGTATCTGTCCAAAGGCATAGATGACATATCGATTAGATCTGGGCCTATATCCATGACTAGGCCCAAATCATTTATATCTAAAGCAGGTTTGATCATATTTTAATACAACTAAAAGAGATATAAGCAAATATTACTCTATATCAGAAATTAACTATGTGTACTAACACTATTTCCATTTGAATATTACTGCTAATCAGATTAACTGAGTCTAATCTACTTATTAATTATCAGTTGAAACACTAATTGCAGAATTACCTTGTTGTTTTTATTTAAATGGAAGCATTAACCTAAATCTTCAACTAGTAAACAATGAGTTCTAAGAGATGAAGGAGAAGAAAGTCAGTGATAAGCAGTAGCCAAATATCAACAGCAATAGAGGTAGATTAACACATTAACAGGTACGAATATGAACATATCCACTTGTGGACTTTGTTTCTATTGAGCCGGTTATCCAATTTGCATCACTATATCCTTCAATATCCATAGGATACTTATTGTAGTGCAAAGCGTAGTCTTGGATATATTTCAAATATCCCAGAACTTGTTTCATTGCTACCCAGTGATGTTTGTTAGGATTACTTGTGAATCGAATAAGTTTACTTATCACACAAGCTATATCAGGCGGTGTACAGTTCATGATGTTCATTAAGCTTCCCAACACTCGAGAATACTCCAATTGAGACGTACTTTCACCTTTATTCTTTATAAGATGATGATTTAAGTCAATTGGAGTTCTTGCAATTCTAAATTCCAAGTGATTTAATTTTTCAAATACCATTTTCACGTAATGTAATTGAGACAAAGCTAGACCCTGAGGAGTCCTCTTTATTTTAATTCCTAGAATTACATCGGCAACTCCTAAGTATTTCATATCAAACTTACTAGCAAGCATGCGCTTAGTAGCTTGAACGTCGGTAATGTCTTTGCTCATTATTAGCATATCATCAACATATAAGCAAACAATGACTATATGATTTGGAACATTCTTAATGTAAAAATATTTATCACATTCATTAATATTAAATCCATTTGACAATATTGTTTGGTTAAATTTTGCATGCCATTACTTGAGTGCTTGTTTTAGTCCATAAAGAGACTTAACAAGTCGACACACCTTCTTTTCTTTTGCCGAAACCACAAATCCTTCAGGTTGGTCCATGTAGATTTCTTCCTGTAAATCACAATTTAAGAAGGTTGTTTTTACATCCATTTGATGGATTTGAAGATCATACAAGGCAGCTAACGCTATTAACATCCGAATGGATGTAATTCTTGTTACCGGCGAGTATGTGTCAAAATAGTCAAGACCTTCTCGTTTTCTAAACCCTTTGACAACAAGTCTTGCCTTATATTTGTTAATAGTACCATCGTCTTTCATTTTCTTCTTGAAAATCCATTTAGAACCCAACGTTTTGTTACCTAGATGAAGGTGAACCAATTCCCAAGTATGGTTGCTCAATATAGATTCTATTTCACTATTGACAGCTTCTTTATAATATTGTGCCTCTGAGGAAGATATTGCTTCCTTGAAGGTACGAGGCTCATTTTCTAACAGAAAAGTCAGGAAATATGGACCGAATGAAGTAGATGTCCTTTGACGTTTTCTTCTTCTCAGATTTTCTTCATTAGGCATACTATCTATTATTTCCTCCTGAAGTCGTTTTGACTTTTGGCAGATCACTTCACATTCCTTTTTATATGGAAAAATAGTTTCAAAGAATTCAACATTATCCGATTCTATTATCGTATTAATGTGAATCTCATAATTTTCTAATTTATGAACCGTAAAACGATATGCCTTGCTATTGGTTACATATCCAATAAACACACAATCAACCATTTTTGGACCTATCTTAACCCTTTTAGGTTTAGGAACTTGTACCTTAGCTAAACACCCCCAAGCTTTGAAGTATTTCAAGCTAGGCTTCCTTACTTTCCACTTCTCATAAGGAATGAACTGTATTTTACTATGAGGTACATGGTTGATTATTCGGTTATCTGTAAGTATAGCTCCCCCCCCCCCCCCACAAGTTTTGTGGTAAGCTAGAACTTATTAGCAATGCATTCATCATCTCCTTCAATGTTCGATTCTTCTCGGATTTTCTTCAAGTTGCATTCAGACAACATGGCACATAAGTCTTCCATTTAATCCTCAACCATGTTGGCTTGATTCTTTTTCTTTTTATCATTCTTTGGCGCACGACAATCCACTGCCTTATGCCCAATTTTTCCACAATTATGGCAATTACCCTTGAACTTCTTCTTGCTTGGGTAATTCTTTGGTCCAGAAGCTTTTTTCCTCTTCTTATATTCTGGTGCCTCCTCAACAATGTTTTCCCCCACAATTATCGAGATTCCACATGACTTCTTTTCCGCATATTTGTTGTCTTCTTCTATCCTCAAACGAATAATCAAGTCCTCTAGTTTCATTTTCTTCCGTTAGTGTTTAAGATAGTTCTTAAAATTCTTCCACAGTGGAGGTAACTTCTCAATGAAACCAGCGACTTGAAAGGCCTCATTTACGACCATACCTTCAATAACAAATTCATAATTAATAATAAGATAAATCTTATTAATAACATTAATGATATGGGTCATACCTTCAGCAAGGAGGTCATGTACAATGACTTGTAGTTCTTGGACTTGAGTTATGACCGACCTAGCATCAATCATCTTGAAATCCAAGAACCTTGCACCCATAAACTTTTTAAGTCCGACATCCTCAGTCTTGTAATTCTTCTCAAACGCATTCCATAACGCTTTTGAAGTTTCCATGACACTATAGACATTGTACAAGCCATCTTCCAAACAACTCAAAATGTAATTTTTGCACAGGAAATCTGAGTGTTTCCATGCTTCAGTTATAACAAGCCGTTCATCATCTGGAGTATTTTCAACTATGATCGGAGGATCATCCTTGATAAAATGTTGCAAACTCAACGTAGTAAGATAGATGAGCATCTTCATTTGTCAGCGCTTGAAGTCAATACCGGAAAGCTTTTCGGATTTTTCTGTTGGTGCCATAGCATGGGCAGGAGTAGAACGGCTTGACGAGGTAGCAACGCTCGTAGCAGTAGCACCCGTTCATGCAACACTTCCATTAGTTTGATTTTCATTCATCATATTTCTGTAAAGTTGAAAACAATATAGAACTTTGTTAAATCAGTGAAGTTTTGATAACTTCAAATTGAATACCAAACCAAACATACAACACGTAACAATGGTGAAGTTTTTATATACTTCAAACCCGCATGTTTATTATTCCGGCAAAGTTTTTATGTAGTTTAAACTGGACAGAAATAATGTAAAAAGCAACAAGGCTTTAGTCTCCAACAAAGTATGTAGAAAACAATTTAATAATCAACACAGAAACGTTAGTAATTATAAGTCTTTAAGCTTGTTGGCATTACTATGTTAACCAAAAATCACAAAAGATGTTAGGAGAATTAAAGAAAACTGAAAATAGTAGAGAATCAAAAATATTTCGAGTCCACAAGTTTCTTGTATGTCCTTAAGGAATTTTAACCCCCTCACACGTTTCCAAGGTAATGGATTAAATTCTTCAAAAATAAAACAGAATAAACTTTCCCGCAACAGTGGCAATACAAACTGCAGGATACCAACGAACTCAAAGAACAGATCAAAATCACACTTACGAATTTGAGAGAAAGAGACTGCGAATAAGGATGCAATATATTTAGAAAGAAAGAAGTTTCAGAGTGTTTTTTTTATGTCTTGAAAACGCAGCCTTGCCTAAAAATTTATAGGCAAATATGAGAAGAGGTGTTTGGAAAAGGTACATTTTCAGAAAATACGATGTCTACCGCGCTTCTACCACGATCACGCAGAACCGCGACCATAGAGGCTCTATGAATCGGACTGCCGCGGGTCCACCACGGTCGCGGCAGAACCGCGGCTAGAGCGGCCTTCTGAACCTTCAGTAGTGATTTGACATTTAATTATTTATTAAATAATTAAATAAATTTGTCCAAAAATAATCTTATCGATCGATTATTTGATAAATCCAACCTGCCGCGGTTCTACCACGATCGCGGCAGAACCGCGGCCGGAGAGGCTCTCTGAATATGACTGCCGGCCAGAGAGGCTCTCCGAATCTGACTGCAACGGATCCACCGCGATCGCGGCAGAACCGCGGCCAGAGAGGCCTTCTGAACCTTCAGCAGGTTTCTCGCGTATTTTCAGCAGTGATTTGACATTTAATTATTTATTAAATAATTGAATAAATTTGTCCAAAAATAATTTTATCGATCATTTGACAAATCCAAATCCAAATCTAAAGCCGAGCCGAGCGAGCGACGACGTCGCAAAAATTCATTCTCTTCAACTCTTTTTAAGAGCTTTAAGAAGTGATTATATATATAAGCACACAAATGTGGTTGTCCCTCACCAATGAGGGACAAAGTGTAAGACAAAAGTTCACTTCTTCAAATTTTTATTTTTCCCTTTATTTTATTTCCCTCCATTTTTAATTCACACTTCTTCTACTTTAAAGCCTGTCACACCTCCTTTTGGCGCGCACCCGTGAGGGCGAATGGAGTTTTTCCAATCAAAGGACAATCGAAACGGGATTTATTTAATTAATTCAGAGTCGCCACTTGGGAGATTTAAGGTGTCCCAAGACACCGGTTGAATCCCGAATCGAGGAAAAGATTGACTCTGTATTATAGTCCGTGAACCAAAAATCCGGATAAGGAATTCTGTTAACCCGGGAGAAGGTGTTAGGCATTCCTGAGTTCCGTGGTTCTAGCACGATCGCCCAACTGTCATATTCGGCTTATTTATCTGATTTATAACATGCTTTAACTTATGTGTGAATTTAAACTTTTAACCGTTTTTAATATTATTATCCATTTTAATAAAAAGAATTGCAACGTTGTGAAAACGTATCTCGAACCACGTCGCACCAGTGCGCCCGTGGTTGTCAACACATTTTGACTCCATTGAGATTTGGGTTTGAGTCACATAAATGTGCACCCGAGTTTAGGGAGATAAGATTATTAAATACGCGTTTAAAGCTACTAACGCGTTATTATTTTTGAGAAGACCGTGAAATTCGTTAAAACGGCACATCTCGAAGTCTAAGTATTTTATATATATATTTATGAGGGCCCAACAGTTTGTGCATTTTTATTTGTTGAGGCACATCTCATTTATTATTTAGAAGGTAAACCTAAAAGCAAGTATGATTCTCTACTTTATTTGTCTCTATAAAAAAAAATCCTAATTTATTCACTGAAATAATCCAAAGTCGTTACAAACGGGTTACATGAAATGCACCCTCGAATTTTAGGCATCGTAATTATGTCACGGAAACCATACCCATAATCACGATGATTTAAAATCGTTTAACCAACTCTATAGACAAATTCTGACTAGCAACGTAAAATCAAGAAATTGAAAAGCTGTGTTGTATAGTGATGTAAGTAATAAAGATGTGACTCAGCACTTATTGTGTAGTACTATAGACATATCCAATATATTGCATTAATAAATATTCCTATGCAGTGAGGATAATACATGAACCTTTCTGATCTATATGGCATCAATTCATTATGATAAATGACTAAAGATTCTGAAGACTATCAAAGACATACAACCTTTACATGCGTGAATAAATACTCCAACTAATACATAAATATGGTAATCACAAAATAAAACATGGGCACGACAAGCAGTGACTGTAAGAACGGAGCATCAAAACAAAATTTGAAATATATTGAACACCAACTCAAGTAACAAATAAAAGGAACATGATAATTATTAGACCAAAGTAGTGAAAGAATTAGAAGAACGGACCTCTGGTATAAATCAATGGAGCTGAACTTACAAACTTGGAAGCTGAGCAATGCCGGACCGGAGCTCTCGCTAGTGACTACGAACGGAACCTCAGGTTAACGGCGTCGACGGGCTGTTAACGATGGAGTCCGACAATTGGTTTTGTGACGACATGGTGCTGGTGGTGTTTGGCGAGAGAGATGAAGGTGTGGCTGGTCGAAGAAGACGTGAGGGCTGCTACTGGTAACAACGCAGCAGACTGGTAAGAGAGACTGAAGCAGAAGAGGGTCATTTGGACGTGAAGCTGGGCGTGATGGTGCTGCTGGACGCTTCGACTAGTCGGAGATGAAGCAACAGTGAGCTGCTGAGTCAATGGCGTGAGGGAGACGAGGGTGGATGTTTGGACAGGCTGGTTGACGTTGGCTTGGAGAGGGAGCTGCTGGTCGCGGATCCGACTATGGTTTTGTTCTTGGTTCTCTTTTGATGAAGAAGATCAATGACAGTATCGTCTATCTTCCGTTCATTCACATTAGCTTGCTTTCAATCCTATGCGTGAATGTCTATATCTTTCTCCTTCCTCTTCATGTATATGTTTTCTCAAAAAAAGAAATGAAGGAGCTCCCCCTCTCTTCCTTTTTTGTTTTTCTTTTAATCCCAAAGAATTCCCCCAAAGCTTACCTCCCCTCTCCTATGCGTCCTTGTTTGCCATTTAATATGAAACCATAGCTGATGCTCCTTTCTTTCTTTGTCTTTTTGTATGTGTCCCTTTTCTTTTGTCTTTTTGTATTTGTACCTTTTCTTTTGTCTTTTTCTTCTTTTTATTTTTAATCATTCTCCCATCCCTCCCCCTTAGTGTAGTGTCGTGTGTGTAGTGTGTATGTATGGGTTCTTTTTGTCCGTGTTCCCCGTGTGGTAGACTCGGATTATTATGGGCTAAGCCCGAAAATTATAAAACCGGGTAGTTTGAACCCGAATATTATTCTGCGCTCGGAATCAAGAATGAGAACACGGTGTTATTTAATTAATCCTACGTAAGAAAAATAACTACAAGACTCACTATGAAAATAAATCTATTTTTTTTATATTTTTCAAGATTAAAGTTACCACAAAATACTAATTATATTTTTTTTGTTTTGTAATTTTCGTTTTTAATAAAAAGATAAAAATATAAAGTACTATTTTTGTATTTTTCAAGTTTAAAATGACTACGAAACATTAATGAAACTATATTTTTGTTATTTTTCATTTTAAGGTAAAAATAAAGTAAAAGAGTCAAATTTAGCTAAAATAGCTATATTAAAACTAAACTAAATATTTTACGCTAAAAATATAAAAAAATCTTGGGTAGGGGCAAAATCACGCATCTACAGCTGCCCCTCTTTGACTGAAAACACAAAGAGTTTTCAGACAAAGAACGACTAGACAAGTGTTTTGACCCGACCCTTATTCGGAGAGACTAAACTAAAAGAAGAGGATGTGACCGAGCCCTTGTATCTGAGCTGCCTACATATCCTTGGCTATAAAGGAATCAGGCCACGTGTAGTTCGGAAGTGAGTAAGAATATGGAGTAACCGAAATGGAGAGCCATTCGAGGTGCCGTTCCGTCAAGGTTCTGTTCCATCGAAGATCCGGTCCGTGGTCCTGCTATTACATCAAAAATCAAAACATGAGAAAGACTAACTAAGCCTATCAGCTACTAGTTACAAGATTCCTATCTATAAGTCTTCCGAAGCTTGATCTTGAGTATTGGTTGGTGCTTCATGCGGACTCTAAATTTGAACCTTGATACTTGCTAGTTGCAGGTGCTGCTTTTCGAATCAAGACCAGGTATACAGTACTTGTGACCTCGGTCATGTCTTGAGCATGCCACATCTTTCATCAACTTCTGCATTTTGGATTGGCTTCTTGCCTCTTTTTTTCTTTTTGTTTATTGTGACTAAACTTCTGTTGATCCCCTCGGACCGTTGACTCGCATTCTGGTTGCAAGCTTCTTTTGTTGCTATCTTGCATTGCACTCCGAAGTGAATTCCCTTACTTGTGATCTTCGAGCTATTCTCCTTCGAAGTCTGAATCTATCTTTTCTGATCCTTGTTGCCTTCCTTCTGATTCATGCTGGGGATTTCCGTTACACTCCGTCACTTTCCGATTGTTCACTATCCTTATCAAATCTTGGAAACTGAGACGCCGTTCTGCTTTTCCGGCGGGCTTCTGACTTTATCGACAAACTCTAATCATAAATCGCCATTCCATTCTTCGGGCGGGCACCTGATTTCAACAACTTCAAAATAATAACTCGCCATTCCATTCTTCAGGCGGGCATCCTGACTTCAACTACAACTTCCAAAATATATCGCCACCCCTCTCTTCAGGCGGGCTCGTGACTTCAACATCTTTTGAAAATAAATCGCCATTCCTCTCTTCAGGCGGGCTCCTTACTTTAATATCTTAGCAAATTAAAACGCCATTCCTCTTTTCAGGCGGGCTCCTGACTTCAACATCCTAGCAAATTAAAATGCCATTCCTCTCTTCAGGCGGGCTCCTGACTTCAACATCAACTTTTGAAAATAAATCGCCATTCCATTCTTCAGGCGGGCTCCTGACTTCAACAACATCCTTTGAAAATAAATCGCCACTCCATTCTTCAGGCGGGCTCCTGACTTCAACAACATCCTTTGAAAATAAATCGCCATTCCTCTCTTCAGGCGGGCTCCTGACTTCAACATCAACTTTTGAAAATAAATCGCCATTCCTCTCTTCAGGCGGGCTCCTGACTTCAACAACATCCTTTGAAAATAAATCGCCACTCCATTCTTCAGGCGGGCTCCCGACTTCAACAACATCTTTTGAAAATAAATCGCCACTCCATTCTTCAGGCGGGCTCCTGACTTCAACATCAACTTTTGAAAATAAATCGCCATTCCTCTCTTCAGGCGGGCTCCTGACTTCAACAACATCCTTTGAAAATAAATCGCCACTCCATTCTTCAGGCGTGCTCCTGACTTCAACAACATCCTTTGAAAATAAATCGCCATTCCTCTCTTCAGGCGGGCTCCTAACTTCAATATCAACTCACTAACTCCATCCCATCCGTGTCGCCTTCCTTTGCTTCCTGCACCACTTTCTTCTTCCTGCAGCGCTTCTTGGGCCATCCTTTCTTCTGAATTACCTTGTTTTGGAATTGCTTTCCTCCTAGGTCGTGTTATTTTTCTCTTGACTGCTGGGGATATCTTTGGAACTAATTACTTACCTGCTGGGGTAATGCTGCTGGGGAACTCTTCTTTATTTCCTCTTTTTCTACTTCCTTCAAAACCTTTATTCTCTCCCGGGATCGCTGGGGATTGAAATGTCATCATCTGGGGATTACACTGTCGGGGGATCCCTTTTTCTTTTTCCTCTTTTCAAACCTCATTCGGGACTCGCGCTTGAATCTCTTGAAAAAACTTGTAGGATATAATGCTGCTGGAGAAATCTCGAAATTAGTGTTTCATTTTTCCGAGAACTGCTGGGGATGATACCGACTTCTTGCCTTTCTGAACGCAAGCTTCCTCGTTTTGTCTTGTCTGCCGGGGGTATAATTTCCTCTATCACAACTTGTTATTTTCTCTTTTTTTTTTTTTTTTTTTTAAAAGCTGCAGGGGATAATCGGGTTCAAAGATCATTTCCTCGCGTTATCCGGCTTCTTTCCCCAACCGGGTATTTGGTTTCGAGAAAATTTTCGCAACGGGAGAAAATTTTCTGCCCCAGTTTGAGAATCTTCTTCGTGGCATGCTTTTCTGCCAACAACCCCTCTTCTTCCTGTTTCAAATCAAAGAAAAATTGGTTAGTTTTAAAATGTGGTGGCTGGTTGTGGTGCTCCTGCTGGGGATGGTTCTCCTCCTATTTCCCTGCTCTGCATTTCATTATCAGAACTTGCTGGGGATGTTATTATTTGATGATATTTATGCTAAGGATAGATTTCTCCTTTCTTGCTTCCCCGCCTTCCTTGACGACTCTTTATTTGCGAACATTTCCACGTGGTTTTCCACTGACCACCCGAATTCCTATGATAGTGACCCTTCGTAAAAGACCTTGCATGTTTTACTGGTGAACCATTTTCTTTGTTCACCCTTGTCACTGGAAATACCTCTTCTGCTGGGGATATCCTCCCTTCTTCTGTGGCGTTCTCCGACCTTTGAGTCTCACTGGCCTTGGCCTTGAGGTCATTAACCTTTACTTTTTATAGAGGTATCTTTTATGATGCTGGTCTACCCCTTTGTCAACTTCCTCTTGTTGGGGAACATCCTTCCGGACATTGGCATTGTGCTTGTTCCCTTCTGACTTATACCACTTGGGTGTACCAATTAGAATCCCGTCTTGCGTAATTGGAAAGCTGATGGAAAATTTTGCAGTCATTTCTGGCAAACAGACTCTATTGGGGAATTTTCGATAAAAAGAAGAAAGATAAAAGGAAACAGAATAAAAGACAAAAAGGAAGATGACTCTCTAAAAAGAAAAATTATAAAGTAAACCTATCAAACGTGGATACCAACTCTAATGGACATGACATGCACATATAGCCTATCCTCCATCGTTAAACCGCCTTTTGTAATCTTCGCTTGGGGCTTTCCCATCTGATTTCCAATCTCCGTTCGACTTGTAGTGCCCGAGGGGTTTTCACTACCAAGCCTCTCTCATTTCGGTTTTTCTCTCAGCTTTCACCGCCTGTGTAGGTTTTCACCGCTAAGACTCTCTCATTTGTGTTATTTTTTTCGTTGGGGATTGGTGGTGTTACTGCTAAGACTCTCCTATTTTCTGCTGGAGATCGGAGTCTTTTCTGATGGGAATCAGAGTGTTATGTTCTAATAAGACTTCTCTCATTCGCGTGACTTGGCCTCTTTTGAAGATTGGTCGAAAGGTCTTTCTTTGGACCGTAATGTGGATTTGGATAGGGCTAGAAAGAGTTTAAAGGCTCAAAATAAAACAACGTGGGTTCAAAATTACAACCTTCGAAATCTACACTTTCCTTTATAAACACGACTTTTTGTTGTCCCAGTTTCTTGCTTGGGTTTTTTTTTTTTTTTATTTACACTATGACCGAGCTGTGAAGCGCCTACGTATCCTCTTTAAGGAATCGGGTCAAACGTAGTTCCCAATTACTCATTTTTCTTTTCATTATTTTTCTTTTTTTTTCGTTACTTTTTGGTTGTTTTTGTTTTTCTCTTTTTCTTTCTTTATCTTCCCCATTTGCGTTTCTAATTTTGGTACCGATTCCGAATGAGGGGTACGAAAGAAATCAAAATAAGTCTCGAAGGGTTAACGAAGGATAAAGTGTTTGGGTAGCAGAACAAAATGCCTTCGTCATTCCAATCTTCAAAACACACCAGGTACAAACAACACGATTAACATTCGTCATATCTTTAAAGCACAGTTGGGCAACACTCTCAGTTTCATTATTGCGAATGACCCCACGTCGATTTGGCCAGCTTGCCTTTAACTGTTTCCTTTTTAGTTGCCCCGGTTTCACATGACTCGGGATCCAAATAATCTCAAATTATTTTTATTTCCTTTAAATGACCCTATCATCTTCCAATTGCTTCATGATTAACTTTTATAATTAAGCCACAATTATGTGTGCGCATGTCGTGTCACTAGATTCGGAGTTTGAACACAAGACAAATCTAAAGGGTAAAAAGAACTAAACAAATAAGATGACCGGAAGTAACAAAAGACCGAAAGCTTCATTAAACTAATGATGAAATTGTTCAATGACAAAACAAGCAAAACAAACCAAAGTACAGCCCCGGAACAAAACTGGGCAAGACCAAAGCAAACTGCTAGGACAAAACTGGAAGGACAAGAGGGTTTGACCACAAGACAAAGTCCGAATTACAACCCTGAAAATAACTCGGACAACAGAAATGACAACAAAAATGAACCACCAACGCTCCATCTAGCTGACCAAAACATGGAGTGTCTTCCCAATTACCAAGCACGATGCTTTAGCCACTAAGTTCTGCATCAATATTGCCGAGGCTTCCATCTGCTTCAACATTTTTAGCTTCAGTCAATATACCCCCCAGAGGATTCGTATGCTCTCTGTCATCGTCATTGATCACAATTAACCATCCTTTTTGAATCATTCTTTCTATTTCCTTTTTCAAGGTACGACAACTCTCAATATCGTGCCCTCTGACATTGGAATGGTATGCACATCGTGCAGTAGGATCGAAGCTTCTTGCACGTGGATCGGGAGTATATCCAGGGAGCGGTGTAATCAGGCCGACATGTTTTAACCTTTCGAACAAACTTGCGTAAGATTATCCGATAGGGGTGAGAGCCTTTTCTCGTTTCAACAACCTCTCCTCCCTAAATGCCTTATTTGGCCTGAAACCTGACCCAGTGGGTTTCTGGTATGTTCGTGGGGGTTGGTATGCTTTTTGTGGAGCTGGGTACCTGGAAGGTAAAGTACGATTTTGGGTGTCCCGGGGAGAGTAGTGGTGGTGGGGATGGGAGTAGTGTTTGGAAAACATAGCTGGAGGACGAGTAATTGAGCTACTCGAGTGGTTGGACAAGTTGTGATAGGCGGGTATATATGGAGGATGTGGGTGACCATCTGGCCTTGGGTTTAGTGTCCAAGTAAGTATAGAGTCCCGGAAGCTAGGTTGTGGCGGGGGTGGTACTTTTCCATCCATCCACGCCCGATACATATCAGCCACATGTTGTCTCAATATTTTGACTTCTTCTATTAACCCGTGGTTCCGTTCAACCAGCTGTTGTCGGGTATCAGTATCAACCCACTCAGTCTTGAGATTATCTGTCATTGTCCTCTGACTTTGTCTTACAGGGAAGAGTTATTTTAGAACCACAACCAACCACATTTCTGTAAATGGACACAACAAAGCGAAGTCATCACGTTAGCGTTAGGGCATTTGACAGATAGGTGAACGCACATTAGGGATGCAATGAACCTAGGCAGTTAAACCTTTCTATCATGTATTTGCTTCAGTTTCATGTGTCATTCCAGCTTCTCGTATCTGTGCTTCGCCAACTTTCCTTTATTTTCTAAATTGTTTTTTTTTCTATTTTTCTCTTTTTCTCTTTTTTTTTTCTTTTTGTAGTTTTTCATTTTTTTTCTTTTTGGCTATGGATATGGTCGAATCCTATGTGGATTGCCTACGTATCATGACCCCGCACGAATCAGACCGAGCGTAGTTCTTGCAAATTAATGCAAGAAATAAAGAAATGTTTATTTGATTTTTTATGATTTTTTTTCTTTTTTCTTTGAAGGAAAATTATAGAAGCCGACTCCAACTACAAACTTGTGTAGGAGATTTCTACAAGAATAAGAATATTTTTGGTGTCAATTATGACTATTTTTGCAAAATTGGCCACATAATGGCTTATTTGACAAAATGACTATTTTTGCAAAATTTATTTAAGAAAGATAAACTCGAATTTTTTCTTTTTTATATCCTGTGGCTCATGGGGCATCGTTCAGCATCACCATAAACCAACACAAGACTTATTTTCATAAATTGGCCATGTAATGGCTTATTTAGACAAAGTGGCTCTTTTTGCAAAATTTATTTAAGAAGATGCAAATTCAAAATTTTTATCCTGAGGCCTATGGGGCATCGTTCAGCACCGACACAGGCAAACACAAGACTGAGAATGTTTAAATGCCAAATGTGGCCATTTTAGCAAAACCATATGTTGTTTTTTTTGCAAAGTTGAGTTATCACTCAAACTTAATTGTGCGGATACGGCCTTTCAATATTTCCACGAGGGAATATTTCAAGGTTGTGCCCAAAAATTATTTACAAAGACTCAAAGTGGCTATTCTTGCAAAAATAGCCTTTTGGCGTCCTTTTGGGCAACATTCGGCTTATTTTAAACAAGAATAGCATCACCTGATTTATTTATAATAAAATAAAAAATTTGACATATTTTTTGGTTATTTTTGCAAAAGGGGTGTGAACCCGAACTTGATTTTGCGGCTATGACCTTGCAATATTTCCACAAGGAATATTTCAAGGCTATGCTCGTAAATTATCTAAAATGACTCAAAGCGGCTATTTTTGCAAAAACAGCCTTCCGGTGTCCTTTTGGAACATTCGGCTATTTTCAAAAACGGCATCACTTTGATTTTATTGACAAAATTAAACACACACATTTTTTTTTTGATTTTTTTTTTTAAAAAAAAAAGGGGTTGTAACCCAAACTTTATTTTGAGGCTACGTCCTTTCAACATTTCCACATGGAATATTTCAAGGCTATTATTCAAAAAGAAAAAGAAAAGACTTCAAAGTGGCCATTTTTGCAAAAACAGCCTTCCGGTGTCCTTTCGGAACATTCGGCTATTTTCAAAAAACAGCGTTACTTTGATTTTATTGAAAACTAAAACTTCGACATTTTTTTTTTCTAATTTTTTGAAGGGGTGGTTGGACCCGATGAGGGTTGCCTATGTATCCCACCTAATGGCGAGAATCAAACCTGCGTAGTTCGGTCAGATTATTTTATGACCAATTATTTCAACAAAATTGCTCTTCCTATTTTTCAATTTTTCAATTTTTCGACAGCATTTCGTCAATATTTTTGATATTTTTCTATTCCAAAATTCTATTTCTTTTTTTTTTGTTTTCAGGAATTTAACCAATCATCATAATAATAAATGCAACATATAATATGCTCGGTCTTTGATTACCGGGTCACCTGTCCTAGACGGACCCAACCCCTGTGTTGAGTCCCCTAAGTCAAATGCAACGTGATGCAAATAAGCGTTTCCTACTAGGGATCCGGCATGAAGTCATGCTATTCTAAGCTCAGAACCTCGGTATGTGATCTAGACTCTGTACCCAAGCGGACAACTCGGGCTGAGGAAGGAGCTCCTTTCCGGGAACCAAAAGGCCAACCGGCTTAGAAACTTTCCGAGCCTCTTTATTATTTCGGGGTATGACACTAACAGAATAGGGAGTCTCAACCAGTGAGCACATCCCCGGGGTGAGAGAAAGAAAGGACTCGGCGCAGTTTGTATATACAGTTCAGATAGTATCAAAGCGGTAAACATATAGCAGTTTGTATATACAGTGCAACTAGTATCAAAGCGGTAGACATATAGCACATTAATTAAACATATAATAAAATCAGATATAGACAAAAATAACAATTTAACTGAGCTCGAATTCTTAAACCCTGAACCGAAGTTCTGGGTTAGTAGTCCCCAGCAGAGTCGCCAGAGCTGTCACACCTCCTTTTGGCGCGCACCCGTGAGGGCGAATGGAGTTTTTCCAATCAAAGGACAATCGAAGCGGGATTTATTTAATTAATTCAGAGTCGCCACTTGGGAGATTTAAGGTGTCCCAAGACACCGGTTGAATCCCGAATCGAGGAAAAGATTGACTCTGTATTACAGTTCGCGAACCAAAAATCCGGATAAGGAATTATGTTAACCCAGGAGAAGGTGTTAGGCATTCCCGAGTTCCGTGGTTCTAGCACGATCGCTCAACTGTCATATTCGGCTTATTTATCTGATTTATAACATGCTTTAACTTATGTGCGAATTTAAACTTTTAACCGTTTTTAATATTATTATCCATTTTAATAAAAAGAATTGCAACGTTGTGAAAACGTATCTCGAACCACGTCGCACCAGTGCGCCCGTGGTTGTCAACACATTTTGACTCCGTTGAGATTTGGGTTTGAGTCACATAAATGTGCACCCGAGTTTAGGGAGATAAGATTATTAAATACGCGTTTAAAGCTACTAACGCGTTATTATTTTTGAGAAGACCGTGAAATTCGTTAAAACGGCACATCTCGAAGTCTAAGTATTTTATATATATATATTTATGAGGGCCCAGCAGTTTGTGCATTTTTATTTGGTGAGGCACATCTCATTTATTATTTAGAAGGTAAACGTAAAAGCAAGTATGATTCTCTACTTTATTTGTCTCTATAAAAAAAAATCCTAATTTATTCACTGAAATTATCCAAAGTCGTTACAAACGGGTTACATGAAATGCACCCTCGAATTTTAGGCATCGTAATTATGTCACGGAAATCATACCCATAATCACGATGATTTAAAATAGTTTAACCAACTCTATAGACAAATTCTGACTAGCAACGTAAAATCAAGAAATTGAAAAGTTGTGTTGTATAGTGATGTAAGTAATAAAGATGTGACTCAGCACTTATTGTGTAGTACTATAGACATATCCAATATATTGCATCAATAAATATTCCTATGCAGTGAGGATAATACATGAACCTTTCTGATCTATATGGCATCAATTCATTATGATAAATGACTAAAGATTCTGACGACTATCAAAGACATACAACCTTTACATGCGTGAATAAATACTCCAACTAATACATAAATATGGTAATCACAAAATAAAATATGGGCACGACAAGCAGTGACTGTAAGAACGGAACATCAAAACAAAATTTGAAATATATTGAACACCAACTCAAGTAACAAATAAAAGGAACATGATAATTATTAGAACAAAGTAGTGAAAGAATTAGAAGAACGGACCTCTGGTATAAATCAATGGAGCTGAACTTACAAACTTGGAAGCTGAGCAATGCCGGACCGGAGCTCTCGCGAGTGACTACGAACGGAACCTCAGGTTAACGGCGTCGACGGGCTGTTAATGATGGAGTCCGACAGTTGGTTTTGTGACGACATGGTGCTGGTGGTGTTTGGCGAGAGAGATGAAGGTGTGGCTGGTCGAAGAAGACGTGAGGGCTGCTACTGGTAACAACGCAACAGACTGGTAAGAGAGACTGAAGCAGAAGAGGGTCGTTTGGACGTGAAGCTGGGCGTGATGGTGCTGCTGGACGCTTCGACTAGTCGGAGACGAAGCAACAGTGAGCTGCTGAGTCAATGGCGTGAGGGAGACGAGGGTGGATGTTTGGACAGGCTGGTTGACGTTGGCTTGGAGAGGGAGCTGCTGGTCGCGGATCCGACTATGGTTTTGTTCTTGGTTCTCTTTTGATGAAGAAGATCAATAACAGTATAGTCTGTCTTCCGTTCATTCACGTTAGCTTGCTTTCAATCCTATGCGTGAATGTCTATATCTTTCTCCTTCCTCTTCATGTATATGTTTTCTCAAAAAAAGAAATGAAGGAGCTCCCCCTCTCTTCCGTTTTTGTTTTTCTTTTAATCCCAAAGAATTCTCCCAAAGCTTACCTCCCCTCTCCTATGCGTCCTTGTTTGCCATTTAATATGAAACCATGGCCGATGCTCCTTTTTTTCTTTGTCTTTTTGTATTTGTCCCTTTTCTTTTGTCTTTTTGTATTTGTCCCTTTTCTTTTGTCTTTTTCTTCTTTTTATTTTTAATCATTCTCCCATCCCTCCCCCTTAGTGTAGTGTCGTGTGTGTAGTGTGTATGTATGTGTTCTTTTTGTCCGTGTTCCCCGTGTGGTGGACTCGAATTATTATGGGCTAAGCCCGAAAATTATAAAACCGGATAGTTTGAACCCGAATATTATTCTGCGCCCGGAATCAAGAATGAGAACACGGTGTTATTTAATTAATCCTACGTAAGAAAAATAACTACAAGACTCACTATGAAAACAAATCTATTTTTTTTTATATTTTTCAAGATTAAAGTTACCACAAAATACTAATTATATTATTTTTTGTTTTGTAATTTTCGTTTTTAATAAAAATATAAAAATATAAAGTACTATTTTTGTATTTTTCAAGTTTAAAATAACTACGAAACATTAATAAAACTATATTTTTGTTATTTTTCATTTTAAGGTAAAAATAAAGTAAAAGAGTCAAATTTAGCTAAAATAGCTATATTAAAACTAAACTAAATATTTTACGCTAAAAATATAAAAAAAAATCTCGGGTAGGGGCAAAATCACGCATCTACAAAGCCCAATGGCTTAAAGTCCAACAACCGCTTCGTCGTAAGTTTTTATTAAATATATGTATAAATAATCTGCAAAATACCATATAACTTAAAAGAACGATTAAGTGGACAACGCTTGTCATCAAACGCTTCTTGGACAATTGGTATAGCGCCCAATTTCTCCAGCCAAGGTCTACTCCGAAAAGAAAGAGTGTTTCATTCAACGGCTTTAAACAATCCGGCTTCGTAGTATTTTTTTTTTGGGTCAGTTAAGTTATTTTGCTACCTTTTTACTCTTTAATTCTTATAGGAGTACTTTTTTGTTAGAATTTCTTAAAATAATTTTATTTTATGAGTGCACTCTATACAATTATTTGTTGTTTCTCAATAGATGTTTTAATTTATAATTCAACTTAAATTTCATTAGATTATCCTAAAAAATCTTTCAATCTTTCAAATCAAGTTCAAAATCTCAAAACTCATCTAACTTGGAAGAAATGGTCAATGGTCGGAGCAACATTGACAAAGTGAAGGAGTTAATTTCAATTTCTTAAAGATTGACAACTCGAAAATATTATTCGAATAACCATGATACAATAAGAAGAGCATATCTTTAAAAGAGGTCTTTTCCAAACTCGAAATTATAATTTTTCTCAAAAAAAATTTATGATAAATTTGTCGGGTTGATCTTTAATAGTTTGTTAAGTATAATGGTGTGGAGTATAGTGTAATCAATTATGTGACTTTTGCTTCAATAATTACTTGATTAAAGAGGAATGCATTAATCAAAAGGAAAGAAATGTAATTTCAAGTATAAGATATACATCCGAGCGGATACACCAAGGTTGAAGTGCAGCCAAAAAAGTTTTTTTTTTAAAATGTGATACAGCTTATGAAAAATTCCGCGTACGTCATATATATATATATATATATATATATATATATATATATTCCCAAAGGAAAAAAAAGAAGTAAAAGTGATGTTCAAGAAATATAATTTCATTTCTGTAAGGGCTGAAGCGATATTCATCCAACCACAAGGGGCAGAAACCTCAAAATTTCATTCTCAAGGTACTATTATGGAAACAACAAAAATATTCCCCGACGAGGACAATACACCGCTGACCGGGAGATTTCTCAGAGCTACAGGTTGTTCCATGTCCCTCCAAGAGACGCTTTAACAGTAAGTAACTTTCAAAACTCACTTTCTATTTCTATATATAGCACCGCTTTCTCTATCTATATTCAGCTACTGAACAATTATCTTATTGTATATTCCTTGAGTTTGTGCTTTGCGTGAATCTAAATCTGTTCCCAATTTGTATCAGCTGTGGAAATGTCGAAATCATCATCTTCAACATTCGTCCTGAGGAACATTTATCAGTACATTTCATCAAAACCCCCTCAATTTTCAAACCCAAATGCTACTTCCAGTGGTATTTCTCATTTCCTTGTTAATCATCCAAAAATAATCGAAAAACCCATTATAAACCCATGGGTTTCGAATTCCCAAAGAGCCCATTTTTCGTCTTCATCGTTACCCCGGATTTTGCAAAACCCTAGCACTAAGAAGTTGGATCCAGATGGTAATTTGAGGAAATTATTAGGGTTTAGGTACTTCTCGTTTAAGAGTGGGAATTTTGGGAAATATGTGTTGAAGAATCCGGTTGTGGCTGCAAAGGACACGGCTACGCGGTACAAGGGAGCTGTGGGGTTGCAGATAGAGGCATTTTGGAAGAGGAATTCTCTGGTTTTATTTGGCGCAGCGGGTGTTATGGTTTGCATTTTGCTTTGGAGGGTTCTGTTTGGGATTGCTACTACTTTTATTGGATTGTCTGAAGGCATGGCCAAGTATGGCTTCCTTGCTCTTTCCTCTGCCATTGTGGCATTTGCAGTGAGTTTCTTCTTAAGTTCCTGTTTGAATGTAGTTGACTGTGTTGGACTCTTTTGTTGGTGTTTTCACTTTGATGTTGATGCGTATGAAATATATATGTCATGCGTAAATGAGCATGCATATTTTAGAAATTATATCGTTTTAAGAGTTGTTCTTGGTGGGGTTTTGAATGTGCTAATTGTATCCTCAGTGTGGCTTAGCTGGTATTAATGTCATAATGTGCCTTATAAAAGAGAAGTTAATGTGAGAATTGGAATGATTCTTTGTGAAAAAAGAAAATTATTAGGAGTAGTTACTGATTGTAAAGAAGTTAGACTACGAGTATGTCTAGTCCATGAGCACTATTTGGGAACTTACATGTACTGGAGCTAATCTTACATGTTTTTTGCTTTACATCTTCTGGATGCTTACCAAAGAAATGCTTAAAAAACTAGGATATATTTACTGTAAGAATTCATCATGAAATTGGCTAGTTTTATGCTGGCTGCAAGCCTACCGCAAATCTCCTCCTTTATCCGGACTTGGGAACGGCAATGTGAGCAAGCTCATGGTGGCAGAGTTATAAATGAAATGCTTATTTTATCAACAAAAGGAAGAAAAAAAACCCACTAGTTTGTTAGCTAAGGACCTTTTTGTTAGGTAATAATAGAATATAGACGCTGATAGGAACTTGTCAACCTCGCTAATCAAATATTTGGGCCATGAACTTCAAGGCCTGAAATGGTCAATCCAAGTTAACATTCAAACCTGCACATCACATTACGTGGAGCTCCTACCTCTTCTACCTGCTTGGTAGTTGGGACTAGTTATTACTTTTGGAACTCTTTAGGAACTGTTCAGTGCTTTGAACAGTGGATGGTCTATGATTGAAGTCTCCCAGTTTTCCTTCTTCTTTATTTATCTTATATTCTTGCTGAATGAGCATCCTCTGTACTTTTTCTTGATAACTATAGTTGAGAAAACTTTTGCGTTGTTATGTTAGGGCTTGTATCTTCGCTCAAGATTTACCATCAATCCTGATAAGGTATACAGAATGGCAATGAGAAGACTTAACACAGAAGCTGGAATTCTTGAGGTTATGGGTGCTCCACTCTCTGGAACAGACTTGAGAGCATATGTGATGTCAGGAGGTGGTGTTACCCTTAAGAACTTCAAGCCACGGTTTAGGGGCAAAAGATGTTTTCTGATTTTTCCAATACGAGGTTCAGAACGAAAAGGTTTAGTGAGTGTTGAAGTCAAAAACAAGAAAGGCCAGGTTTGATTTCAGATCAGCTTCTTCTTTTGTTTTATATGGTGAAGCCTAACTGTGTGTCTTTGCAATTTTCCCGTAATACCTGAATATCACATATCATGAGCTTCAAAACTGCCAGTAATTTTCCTTTTTTTTTGACTAATCGTGCCTAAGTGGAAAATTTAAAGTTTTATAAGGGATTAGTTTTTCGCATTATGAACTAAAAGACCTAACAATAAGTAATAAATAAATAAGATAGACAGATAGATTGCTATAAGAGAGAGATAGAGAGAGAGATCAGAATTGGTTATAGTGCACGTGGTGGCAATATCAAAATTTGGAGTAAAATGTTATCTGCTAAATCAGCTCAACTATATTTGAGTTGAGTTTGATTTTATCTCAAGTAATAAGTTAAAAAACAGGCTTGAACTCAGCCTATGAGGCATTAAGGTTGCCTGCACTGGCATTTTAGTGAGCTTTGTCAATAGAAATATAGGACCTCACACTAGTGTTATCGAGCATTATATCTCCATCTTTCCAGCTAATAAGAAAAGGATCCCCAAAAAAGGAGAAGATATCCATATGAAATTGCAATCATCATAGTACTTGGCTTGGCTGCAGATTTAACCCATTATATCCTGACTTTTCAAATTTAATGAAGCAAGATATTCGTGTCGTGATCATAATTTTGGGTTAATTGGTTTTAAAATTTGACAAAATAAGGCCATGATATTAGTTCACCAAATGATCATTTACAGTGTAGTATTGCTAACTAAATGTCTGAAATATACTTTTTCACTAGACTTGTCCAGAACTTGAAGTATCATCCCCCCCCCCCCACCACCACCAAAAAAAGAAAAAAGAAAGGTCACCAGATCTTGAAGCTTCCCGCTCTGGTTGCTAACACCAGATAAATAAACAAAGCAGAAGAATCTGACTGGTTTCATGTTCATTCTAGTCATGCTTATGCTAACCTTTTTGTCTCCTGCTTTTCTCTCTGCAGTATGATATGAAATTATTGGCAGTAGATATACCGATGGCCTCAGGACCGGACCAACGTCTGTTCCTGATTGGTGATGAAGAAGAATACAGGGTTGGTGGTGGTCTAATTGCTGAGCTAAGAGATCCTGTTGTTAAAGCAATGGCAGCAACTAAGGAGTTCGAAGATCGTGACGAGTTGGAGGATGAAGAGGATGCTGAAAGAGAACTTCAAGAAGCGGAGAGAAGGCACCAGGAAGAAATTGAAAAGCTTGAAAAAAGTGATTCGAGATGATTAAGCTGAAGCACTTTTTGTATCGGTCACCTCTTTGGTTTTACAGTGGAGTTGTTTACAAAGGCAGTGTACTAGGCAGAGCATCCAAAGACTAACAATGCTCTAACTGTTGCTTTTGCAAGTTTTCCTTACATCTGGTTGAGTTAACAGCTACTTTGGCATGCACGGGCAGGGAATATAGATCATACCCTCAGAATTTTCTGTAATGGTTTGTCGTTCACCAATAAGTATGATATCCCTGGAAGTATCAATCATTAATGTAATCCATACATGGTGTTTTTTCATTGTGCAACCTTGTGGGGCTCCTCCTGGCGGAAGCAAAAATAACTACTTTGAGTTGTCCCTAGTAATAATGGTTGATATGCACCATGAAAATATGGGATTGCAAATAAAATTCTTTAGTTGCCAACAAGCGATGGCCAGTTTGCCTATTTAGTGTTGTTGTTGTTAAAATTCTTTAGTTTCCATCAAGCGATGGCCAGCTTACTACCTACATCATTGAATTTCTAAAATTGAGTGTCATTCTTACATAATTTGAAGTTGTTCTTTAGCACCTTCATGGATTATTTTTTGTCGTAGTTCACTGGAGCAGGTTCTGGCATTTGCATTGCTCTTCACCTGGTAATGAATCGTGCCATCTACTAAGAAGCAAGTCCCAACAAGTATAACTGGATTAGGAAACAAAATTTACAACAAGGGATCACAAGATATCCAAATGCGAAATTTACTCAGAGCTGATGAGAAATGCAAAAAATGTTGTATGGACTATGGAGGCCTCTATGCACAACATATCTTAGTAATAAAAAGGTGGATACCAAATATTATCATCCAAAATACTCAATTCCATATCTTAGTAATAAAATAACTAGGTGATTACAATGTAAAAACAAAAGAAATTATAGAAAAACACTAAAAAGTGCTCTTTCCAGAACCATTCTTTTCCATTACAGCATGTACCTAATTCAAATAATAATAATAATAATCACATCAGAACTGAGGCTGTCCAAGCAGCTAGGCAACCGTCACGCAAATGGAAAATAACACAATAGTCTGCTGGAAACCTATCGACACGGGTTACTAAATTGAGCTGCAAAATTTAGGAACATTTCATTTATCCTTGTTATTTTATTCTTAATTATTACTATCTCCACAACGCATAAATACATACAGTTCCTCCCATTTTTCAAGTGTTAATTAAGGAGTCTTACAAAGTACTAAATTAAATCCATAAAGCCAAAATTTTATGGAAATACATACATTAGTCACAAATGATTGAAAAAAGTGAACATAAATTGGTGAAGCTTGTGAAAACTGCAAAGAAATGAAATTATATACTTCCTAAGTTCTAACTTAAGTGATGTAGTTTGTCTTAACACAAAATTTAAGAAATAAAGGAACTTGTGGTCTTAATTATGCAATAATATTGTGTGGCGATAACACTTTTAAAACTTGTATTTTTAAACATATCATAATATTTGTGTGGTTGTTCTCATTAAACGAAACAATTTTTAAATAGAGGATAACTAGTTTTTAACGTAGCAATGCCAGGACAGATCTATGTACTGTCCTGCTGATAGTGTACGTGAACTTATATTATCTGCTGGCCCTAATGTTTCAAGAAGGCTAAATGGGTAAACTTGGTCGAATGTTGGGTTATTTACCCGAAAAATTAGAGATTAATACGCACGTAATACTTTTTTTATTTTTTTTTTAAGTGGTGCATGCATATACTAAAACTTCTAGATCCGTCTAGCAACGTGTCATTAATTAAAGTAACTAGTAATCGTACCCGCGCGATGCGCGGTGAATATTAAAAAGAAAAAATTAAGTTATAATTATTCTTGTTTGATATTATTAGATTGTATTGCTTTACTAAATTTTATTTGTCAATACGATATACCCAACCTCACCGATATTTTAGTAGTTAATTTCTTTGTAAATTTTTATTAAAATTTTTTTTGTTATTAACTAATTATGTCATATGGCTTTTATCTAGGCTATCACTTGTATTAATGTGGTGTCTTTTTCTTTGACATTTAATAATATATAGATAGAATATTAACATATTAATTGTTTAATATTTTTGCATGCTATTTTTTTATAATATAATAGGAGATATATATTTTATTACTATTGAAAATATTTATTTTTATTTTTAATTTTATTATATTTTTCTCCATTTTAATGAATAGATATACTTTTTATTTTATAAAATAAAAAAGAAAATAATTTTAAAAAATGAAATAAAGAAATTAACTAACCTAAATCAACTCTCCCCCACGTTTTAGTAGTTAATTTAGGTAGTTAATTTCTTTGTTAATTTTTAATAGATAATTTCTTTCTTATTGACTAATTATTTCATAAGGTATTTTTCTAGACTACCACTTGGCATAAGGAGAGAGCTTTATACTCTCCTTTTAATAATATATAGATATAAAAGTTATATAGAATATAAGATATAGAATATTAGAAAGAAACTACTCCACTATTTGAATCAAATTTTTTTTATTGCTTTATTTTTGTTTTTTTATTTTAAAACAATTATAAACTCCAACTTGAAACTATTCCCCAATCTAAAAAGGTAATTATTATTTTTTTAATTTCATTTTTTCATTTTAAAACTCCAACTTGAAACTACTCACCGATTTGAATGGGTAGTTTTACTTCTTCTTCTTTCGTTTTTATTATTATACTTAAAATTGATTTTTTTTCTATTTTTTTCCATTTAAAATAATTTTAACATTCTAACTTGAAACTACTCCCACCCATTTTGAATGTGTAGTTATTTTTTATATATTTATATTTTTGAATTTTTTATTATAACTAATTATGAGATATCTAAATTTATTAATTAAAATAAAGTAACCATATATATATATATATAATGTTTCTGTGTGTGTGGTAGTTTTTTTCTTTTATTTTTTTTATTTTTATAGATATTTAAATTCAAATATAATAACTAATAACTAATTATTAACTTAAAAACTACTTAGTAACTAATTATGCCACGTGGCTTTTTTAATGCTGCCACTTGGCTTAAGGAGAATGCTTTATCCTCTCCTTTTAATAATTAACAGCCAAGAGGGAATAATATTTAAAATTTGTAAAATATTTTTATAATTTAAAAATTACTAAAGCTATGTACATCTACACGTGTCTCCACACATAAAATAGCTAGAAACATCTCTATTTATAACTAGTTTTAATGTGTTTTACGTCAATCAATATAAAATATTGTCACGACCCAAACCCGGTTGTGAAAGCGTCCAACCTTAAAGCTAGGCAAGCCAGACCAACAACTGTTTTCATATTTAACAACAAGTCTCAAAAGGACAGATTCAAGAAGAATAAGAGAGTTTAAAATAATACTCCAATAATAATAGTAGAATAAAAATATTGAGAAGTGAGAACACCGAAAATAACACTCCCAAAAAATTCGGGGTCACGAGTCTAGAGCCTCTAAGCAAGAACTGAATAATAATGGGAATAGCTGAACAAATACTCAAGTCTGAAAGTATATATAAAACAAACTGAAATAAAGAGAAAAACTAGGTTATGTGAACGCCAGCAGCTACCTTAGCAACTCGAACACCCTGTAAGAAACTGGACTGCTCGTCTAGACCTCCCGCATACCTGAATCTGCACGCAAAGGTGCATGGAGTAGGGGTGAGTACTAAGTACTCAGTGAGTAAAAAGTATATAGAATAGCTGAAAACAGGAAATCCACAGAATACCATAGAGCAAAACTAAAACTAACAGTCCGATACCTACCACGAACTAACAACAACAGCAAACCACAAATAACCCAAGTAATTTACAAACAAGAATGCAATGCAATGCACATGACCGCTACGACGCGTAGCCCGATCCGTTTGACGTCGACGACGCTCACTAGGGTGTATACAGGCTCCGAAGGGGCTCCTTCAGCTCAAACGCAATATTCATATCATCTGGTGCGGCGTGCAGCCCGATCCGTACTCAACCCACAACATGCATATGAGTCACACAACAATTCAATTTATTTATTTCCAGTTTCCAATTCATTAACAATGAAAAATACTTTAGTTTTATTTATTTTTCCAAGAACAGGTGACTTAACATTTCATAAAAGTGATTTCAACCGAGGACTAAGATCAATAATTTTACAAATCATGCTATCACATAGATATCTATCCCCTAAGGATACTACAGGTCGGCACAAGGCCCCAAACATGACTTATAGCCCACATATATACTTCACACAGTGTGCATTTCAACCGCCCATATAATATTATTCTTATTCAGGATGGACCAAGTCACAATCACCAGTCATAACCAATCCCGCACCTGCCATGGGGTGCGAGTCACGCCCTAAATAGTGTCACAATGTGATAAACCAGAGTTTCAAACCCTCAGGTTATCATATACATCAACTACTCACCTCTAACCGGCCGTGGACTCGTCCGCGATGCCTTTTCCCTTTCGAATATGCCGCATCGTGCGCCGAATCTAGACAAAACCATAGCAAATACATAAATATGGGTCAAAGAAACATAACCCAATTAAAATTACTCGAAAAATATAACAATTCACGAAGTTGATAAAACCCGAGTCCCGGACCCACTTATCGAAAAATTCCGAAAATTATACCAATGGATTCTTCATCTCGCCACGAGTCTGTGCATATAAAATTTATCAAAAACGGAGTTTGAATGGCTTTTCAAATTCCAAAAATTCTTTTTCAAGAACAAAGCCCTAGTTCTTCATAATTTCTATCCAATTTCATGAATTTAAGTGTTAATTCTTCCATAAAATAGTGTTGTCTAGTGAAGAGACTTACCTCTAAATATCTGACAAATATCTATTGTTGGTACGCTGAAGAAAGGACAGAAACGCGGCATGACGATGGAGATGCTTTCAAAGCAATCAATTGAAGATTTGCGATATTATAAGAACCAATACCGGAAATTATAGGGATTCGAATATAATATTTACCGTAAATTATGGGATTATACAGGAATTCGAATTGGTTACTCCAGTGGCTCGAAATTCTAGGATTGCATGAAATTTTAGTTGAAAACGTATATCGGCGTCCGTCACGGCTCTATTATTTTTGCTTATTGAACTGAAAAAATGTGTTCCATTTGGAATATGCCGTTGTCGTTTTCTGTTCTCTTCAATTGGAGACAATAGTATCCTTCTCTTTTATGGAATATTTCATTCCTCTTATCTTCTTATGCCATTAATAAAAGTTTAGCAGAAGCCCATTTTTGTCTCTTCAAGTTGAGGAAAAGAGAATCATCAGAAATCTATTCCGAGCCCTCTAACTCATAAGTCAACATCAGTTGACTTTTTCCAAACTAACTTTCCCATAAAGAGGTTTATTGCCTCATTTCTAACTGGATTCGATCCGATTTACTTATAACTCTCCCAACACATATAAATGAACATATTAAAGTATGAAATGGAGAAAACGGGGCGGTAACTCCCGTAACGACGGGTCGGGTCGTTACATTCTCCCCAACTTAAACAAACGCTCGTCCTCGAGCGTCTCGAGAGTTGTTCTAAAAGCCACCCAATAGCTGAATGATCTTACCAACCATATACCCGGGGTGATCCCTCATCACCCTATCTCGCATGGACCCGATAATACAATACAACCAAACTTTCACAGTCTATTTAATCCATAACCAAACCATAGAACCACGCGCGCACTTTCCAAAAATCATACACCAGATCAGAAATTCACATTTGTACTTAGAGTAAGCCCGAACCAGCTGTAATAACCCATCATTGCACCCTCAGGTGAAAACATATGATATACCGCCTAAACCAAACACTTGGAATCATAACTTCTGTTCATAGCAGTTGTCCCCAGCAACCAATTACCGGTAGAGAACCTCTGATTAGCTAAAGCCTTATTCTCACACTTTCCTATACCGCCTACGATGAATGAATCATGCTATAAATCGTAATCATCTCTCAGATCAACCATTCCTGAACCCACTTCCCTTGACTGATGTCACAATAGATTTTTGGGTCAAACCTCGATATTATCTTCCTAACACGATGAGATCAAATATGTCCGTATTCATTAATGAAACCGACGATCACCTCGAATCCAACACCACTCTGGTGATATGACACCTCAATACAAGTCTAAACCACATCTTGCATAATACACGCACCGGTAAGAAACGAGCTGAACACACTCAAAGAATAACAAATGGCTCAACGAAAGAGTTGTACCTCAAGCTCACCAACGCCATTACAATATAAGGCTGAGACCCCGTCTTACATCATAGGAATATAATGCCTGAATCTACTTTGAAGGGTCATACTCCTATGGCCTCGCTACAATGCGCGATCCTATCCCAACACCGTTACACCTGAAGCACCTCAAGTGGCTATGCTCCAATCAACAATCACACACATTTGATATTTGAAACTAATGCAATTCATTACACCCACGGTGAAACAGAGAACACACAACCCGATAGACTATAACCAATGCTCCATACACTGAGAAACACTCAATTACTCCTCCCGCTCGACTTTTTCTATGAATTCTCAATGGAACCGCACCATATATAACCATAACCGACAAATCAAAATGTCTCACAACATCGAAAAATAACTCATAGGTTTCCTCAGATCGCTAACAAGCTCAATAACGATACACTCAACCTATTTCTCAACAGTATAACTCAGGGTCAACCAAGCTAACTCAAGCTAAATGTGTAGCCATATCGGCCTGCCAATGAACTCAGTACCAAGAAGCCTGAAGATGTTCCTTCCACTTATCTAACTCCTGCCGAAAGCACCAAATAAATACCGAAATCCGCAATCTCACCCGGTTATATGCCCGGCCAAACAAAATGCATCCAAAAAGTCCTTCAATAATGGAACGGGATTAATGATAGCAACCTCTGCGCTGACATCCATTACAATTGCCCAATTAAGAAAGTGCTCCTTCCCAACTGTTCGTTGGTTATTTGAAATATAAATCACTATGCTAAAACATATTCTAATGCACTTCAGCTCTTAACCCGTGGCATTTCTGGCGTAGTCCCTAATGCAATAGTTTCAAGTTACCCCAACACTAAGACAACCAGTCTGAATTTCAACATCACATCCAAAATAAAACATACCAGCGAATAAAGATCCACCACCACAACATAGTCGGTATTTTAGAACTCCATATAACACATAAATCATCATACCTAATCATTCCACGACAGATACTCAATATTTACCTGTGCTACCAAGAAAACCTGAATACCACTAGTGGACCCAACAAGAACATGCCTTAATAATACTGAAATATAATCGATTTAATCACATTACCTTTTTCTGAAACACATACTAGCGTCAAATCACTTCCACTTAGCAACCATCTTCCCTAGTCATCTGAAACTCTCTTATCTAATCGCTTAGAAGGAAACACTACACATCCCATACTCTGCATGACATTCACATTCCTTGTGCAGATTCTTACAATACTGACACGATGGATGAGATATGTATACATTCTTAGCCATTGTCGAAACTACAATTCATTAGTTCTATACTCTTGGCAAGAACTACCATTTTTTTCTAGACCAAACAATGGTCTTAGGTCTTTACTTTACTTCATATACTTAGATTGCACCGATCTCAAATTCATTGATCTCGTCTCACCCAGTATGATCCGCTCGGGCAATAAGCCACTCCAGATATATTTAAATGTCGCATATGATGCCCCAATATGCCAATAAGCTACCAATTCAAATGGGGTACTAAGGAAAATGAGCTCTCGAAGGAATTATAAAATCCTACGCACTAATACCGACTTTTCTTGGAAAACAGGAAGTAGAGCATACAAAGACAACATATAGAAAAAAAACTATACTCGATATCACACTGTTGCGGCGTGCAACCCGCTCTAGATAACATACCCGTGGAGGCGTGCCACACAATCCACTCATAGATCTCACATAAGGAGATGCATATCGAGACAATTCTGCTCATTATAACCAAATACTAAATATCGGTCATAAGCATGCTAAATGCATAATATCATCCCTGAGGGATATTTAACATTATAAAACCAAGGGGGGATCATTTTTTGGAAAAAAAGTAAGAAGACAATAAAGCATGTTCAAAGGAAAGGTACTTACACTGCGTGTTCCGCTCCTCCGGAAATAGAATCCTTTCAGCCGAGATGATGTCAGAAGTCCTCACTCAGATAAACCTACTCATCCACTCTCGATCCTTGTCCTCATCAGTGTTTGAGAAAAATAGCTTCTTGGACCGAGGGTGAAGCTTAATCAAACCTTGATAAAGTTGAGGTATATACAATCTAATCAAATGGTCTAGGGTAAAGGTCACACCCTCGAACTTGTTAGAGAAGTGGCAGAGCATGTAGACTATTCTCTAAAAAGTTGGAGAGATTTGGCCGAGCGTCACTCGGTACTTGTTGCAAAAGTCGATAATGACCGGATCTACCACCGGGGAAGAATGGTTCAACGAATCGACCGGACCCAAAATGAATAGGTATGTATATACATAATAAACGCCAACCTTGTGGTCCGTTATGCCCTCGTTAGAATGGGAGATCTAAACTAGCACCGCCTCTCTCTATTGTCAGTCTTCCTTTACTTTCCAGGTATCGGTCACGACGCTAATATACCGGGACACGTGGTTGCATCGGCCCGATGTAGATGAGGTTCTATCGATGGAAAAATCCTTCGCCGTATTGAAATCGGTAGGGGTACACTATTTAATAGTGGGTATCACTTTGGGCTTTCCTTTGGATATTCAAGATGGAGAGGTAGCCTCGTCTTTCCGAGGAACTGTCTTGGAAGCTCTGGCCATGATGATAGAAAGGCTTTTGTGAGAAAATAGGCTGAGAATCAAGAACGGAAGAAGAAAGAATGTCAAAGGGGATGGATTTGGCTTTAAAAACTTGAAGATGTTGTAAAAGTATGAATTATCAAACGACTGATGCATTTATAGAAGCCATGTGGGCAACAGAAAGGACGAACCAATAGCGGTTCGTGGGATTTTCGATAGTCGCATTTGACGGTGACCCTTGTGCAGCTTTTAAGTTATGGCATTTAATGCTCTGATGGGATGACGTCATGATGTTGATGCTTAAGGAGTAGGAGTTCAAAATCATTTCTTATCACTTTGCTCTAGGAAACACAAGGACTATCTACATACGGTAGAAATCAATGGTTTGAGTTTAAGACCATCAAGGCATCTCGAGGATTTTCAGTGATCGACACTGAGGGTTCTCGGTGATCGACTTTGAGGCAATGTAAATAACAACCAGCCTAGAGGCAATGTAAATTAGTGGTCTCAGTGGATCAAGGTAAAGTTCCCAAGGCGCTTACATATAGCTGACAAAGCCTAGTGGACTAGTCCAAAAAATGAATCAAGACATTAAATGACTGTACGAGCCCCATATCTTTATAATTAATGCATATGTACTATGTTGGAATTTTCCCTCATGTATAAAGAGGATCCTTATCATTTTGTAAACATATGTTGCTCAATACTAAATATACCAGAACATTCTCTCTGCTCTCTAACACATTCTCCCGACCTCTTTACTCGCATTTATTATTCATATCCATTGTGTGCTATTTATTGTTCTTTATTTATTACTTGTTATTTGTCATAGAGAGCCATCATTAATTTTATTATAACTGTTAGTCTCCATTGAATACCCTCGGTGGGGCATTAGACTCGACCCCGAGGCCCGAATAAGCAACTCGAGGCCCCGATCGACAACCATTCGGTGTGTTTAACATCTTGTTTTAAGCTCATATCTTGATTCCAAGTACCTCACTTAGCATCTATTGCCTGAACAACTAGCATAAAAATAGATCACGTATTTTTAGAACCACAAAATAAAATTTAATTGTAATTACCATTTTCACAGTAAACACATATATTATCAATACGCAAAGCTTAAATTCTACTACAAGAAAATACAGTGATGGATATAGCTTATTAGTTAGGGGTTCAAGTGTATCCAGTATCCCTACATGAAACATAGATAAATACATCGGAATTATTAATACGCAAAGCTTAAATTCTACGACAAAAGAATACAGTGATGGATATAACTTATTAGTTAGGGGTTCAAGTGAATCCAGTATCCCTACATGAAACATAGATAAATACATGGGAATTATAAATACGCAAAGCTTAAATTCTACAACAAAAAAATACAGTGATGGATATAGCTTATTAGTTAGGGGTTCAAGTGAATCCAGTATCCCTACATGAAACATAGTTAAATACATGGGAATTATCAATACGCAAAGCTTAAATTCTACAAGAAAAGAATACAGTGATGGATATAGCTTATTAGTTAGGGGTTCAAGTGAATCCAGTATCCCTACATGAAACATAGTTAAATACATGGGAATTATCAATACGCAAAGCTTAAATTCTACAAGAAAAGAATACATTGATGGATATAGCTTATTAGTTAGGGGTTCAAGTGAATCCAATATCCTTACATGAAGCATGGATAAATACATAAAAATTATGCAAAGCTTAAATTCTACAACAAAAAAGTACAGTAATGGATATAACTTATTAGTTAAGGGTTCAAGGGAATCCAGTATTCCTACATGAAATATAGATAAATACATGAAAATTATCAATACGCAAAGCTTAAATTCTACAAAAAAAAAAAAAAATTACAGTGATGGATATAACTTATTAGTTTGGGGTTCAAGTGAATCTAGTATCCCTACATGAAACACAGATAAATACATAGGAATTATCAATACGCAAAGCTTAAATTCTACAACAAAAATACAGTGATGGATATAGCTTATTAGTTAGGGGTTCAAATCAATTCAGTATCCTACATGAAACATAGATAAATACATGGGAAGAAATGGCAGTCTCGTGCATTTCGTGTTAATGTCGGGTAGGGTGTGACGTTGATAGTCTAATTTAATGCAAGTATTAAAACTGCTTCTACAGTTCAAAATAACTTTATTATTGCTTCAAAACTCCTCCTATGGTAAATATACAAAAATTACAATAAAACTAACCAATACTATTATATTTTGAACACAAGGTGAGTGATAAGAACTTTAATGATGGAAAGATCAAATTTAAATTTGGACGGCCTCTGAATAAATGATTCATGTAAACATCGTAGATCATTAATCGCTCTCCCATAAGCAGCACACTTACCAAAATCATCCATTTTGATCTGTCTTCGTTTCCTCCTCCTTCTTCTCTGTACTACTTTTCTCACAGTCAACACTCAGTAACTTAAATTGTGACTTGTGAGTACCATTTTGTTGGTCATTTTCTTCGTTTCCCATTTCTAGCATTTAGTAAGGTACCTATCATTTTCGTTAGCTTTACTAAATAATCAGCTACATGTTGCTATTAAAATTTAAAGCCTTTAATGTGGATGCCGACACAGTCGCTATAAACGGTAATAACTCACAGAAAATAGCATTTTTTTTCTGTTTTAATGACCTGTTAAATCCGTATTACTAGTGTACTAATAATAACATTAAATACAGAATTCCTTTTTTAGTTAGAAGAATACCGTTGGAATCATCATTTTCAAATTCCCAAAATCCAACACCTAAATTCTCTCAACAGAAATGCTGTTGAAACTGACCATCCAAATCCTATTCTCTGCTTTTTCGCTAATGCTCTCCAGTGTTTTTCAGATAAAACAACTCCCCTTCTATTCTCGACTTTTCAACATCAAGAATTAAGCTTGACTATCGTGAGTTCTCTTTTTTACCTTCCTCTATTTATTTGATAAAGGTAGTGTTCGAGCTAGTTTATACATATTTGACTATTTTATGGGTACGTGTTATCTTTGTTGCGTGTGTTTTTCGTTTAATCTCATGTGGGTCGTGAAAGAATGCTGTTTTGTAGTATGTCAAGTTGAAGTATGGGGCGATTTCGATTTTCTTCTTCTCCTCTATTATTTTTTTTATTATTAAAAAGATAATATATATATATATATATATGAACTTTTTTTCTCACCCTTATGGAAATTTCTTGGCTTCGCAACTGATGGGAGTATGAAACTTAGGGGGAGGGAGAGTCAAAGCTATGGGTTTGGCTGAACTAGTAGTTTTAGTCTAAATCATGTATTTGTCTTGAGAAATTCTTTGAATATATATATATATATATATAAATTATTAATTAAAAATCCAACAACTTAAAAGATTTAGAATCCCGAACCTATAATCTTCAAATTTTGGCTCACTTCAAACTCCGATGAAACAAATAATGCTATGCTTTTACATGTCATTACCAATACTAATATGGTTTCATGCTTTTGGCATCTCAAAATTTTGGTTTTGTTGATGGTCTTTTTGTTAGGAAATGCAAAATTATAGGCATGTTGCTTGACAAGGCCCCTTTGTTAATGCCACAAAAAGAGGGGTGCTTTGTTTGTGGACAGATGCAGTATTGGAGTAACAGGTTCAATTGAACCCATAACTTTTGATATAGAGTATAAATTTATATATAAAAATTTCTCCAAAATTGTAAAAATAGTAGATATGAAATCATAACTTCAGAAATATAATAAATTCAATGATAAAAACCATAAAAGTTAAGCGCATAAAATTTAAATCCTGGATCTGACTCTACATCAGTGGTACCTAATGCTTTTTAGCATAGAATTCCATCTCTTTCTTTGAATAAAGGAGGAACCATTCAACTTTTGCTTTTGCTTTATTTTGAATCCTTTTTGCTTTCTGGGGATGACTTTAAAATGTGGGGATCACCTCTCTTTTTTTCCTTTTGTGACACTTTAGCATTACACTTCCTTAGTCTAGTAAACTTTCTTTTTAAAAAAAACTGATAATGATAATTCTATCAACAAACATAATTTCCCATGCATAATATACAAGATTTGTTGCTGTACTTGCTCTGCTGGCTGGTTAACTGGGCCTGTCAATACTCTATCATTGTTATATGCCAATTTTACTTTTCCACATTGAAAAGGTCTTTTAGTTTTGCTAATTTGCTTAAATAATGAAGCTTCAACTTTTGACTTGATGCTACATTTGTTTTACATGTACAATATCAACTCCTTATTATCATGTAATATATTATCTTCTGATTCTGGTGTGGGCATCTTTTTTATGACCATTCCGAGTTCATTACTAAAGGCAATGCAATTATACACATAAAAAAATACTGGATAAAGAGTAAAATGTATAGTGTATTCAGTCTACAAGAAATTCTGATAATCCATGTTTAGAGAAAGACTTTCAAGTTTTGTGCTCTTGCTTTATAATGAACAGCTTGTAGGAATTTAAAAAAGTAGTTGGCATATTGCTTTTTAGTGGGCTAACAATAGAAAAAGAATGACTTTATTGCCAAAAGGACTTTAGACCAAAGTATGCAATAAATCTTCTCTCCCACCCCCTTTCAAAATCTGTCTTCAGTAGTCCTGGATTGAATCATTTTCAATATGAAGAGGTAAACTAACTCAAGTTTCCTTTTCATAATTGACTTTTGAGGATTCAATCAATTTCCACATAGACACTTCACTTGAGTGCCATATATATAGAACTAAAGGCGTACTCTTGGTTTTGTTAATTCTTTCAATGAATTTCCTATTCTGACATTCTTTCTACTTCTTTAGCTGATTGATTATATAGTGTTTTCTTAATGTTTCTTCTACTTGTTGTAGCAAACTGATTAATCTTCCTTCCACTGTGGCTAAAGGGCTGCTTCCTCCAACAATTCTGTTTCATGCTCCTCAAAGTCATTACACAGAGAAGCAACAAGTGAAGGGTTGCGGCAACTTGAATCTTGCTTTAGCATGTTTGCCAGCCAGATCAGTAAAAATTTAATGAAGATCCAGTCTTTACTGGCTGCTGTTGCTTTTTTTATCCCCTTGCTATCAATTTTTCCTCATGTTGTATCTGATCTTGATTCGGATAGACAGGCTCTACTCCAGTTTGCAAACTCTGTTCCTCATATCAGAAAACTCAACTGGAATTTGGCGCTCCCTATTTGCAACTCTTGGGTCGGTGTCACTTGTAACAAAGATGGAACCAGAGTCATTGCAATCCATCTACCTGCTGTTGGACTTTTTGGTCCTATACCGCCCAACAGTATAGGCAAGCTAGACGCTCTTAAAGTCCTAAGTCTAAGAGCCAATTATCTTAATGGAAGTCTTCCTTCTGACCTCCTTTCCATCCCTTCCCTTCAATCTGTCTACCTTCAGCATAATAACTTCTCTGGTGATATTCCTGTTTCTTTATCTCCTCTACTTGGTGTACTAGATCTATCGTTCAACTCTTTTACTGGAAGAATTCCCACCACCATCAAGAGCTTGTCGCGATTATCTGTGTTGAACCTACAGTTCAATTCATTGACAGGAGAAATCTCCAGCCTTGACACCCTCAGGTTAAACCACTTGAATTTGAGTTACAACATGTTAAATGGCTCAGTTCCAAACTCCCTCCAGAAGTTTCCACTTTCATCATTCGTGGGAAACTCTCGTTTATGTGGGACACCTCTAACGAACTGCTCCTTGAATGCTCCATCACCGTCTCCAGCAGCTGATAGCTTATCTCCACCCAATACACAGAACAGTGTCCACTCTAGGAAAATAAGTACAGGAACAATCATTGCCATTGCAGTTGTGGCTTCTTCGCTGATTTTTCTCCTAGTTTTAGTGATCTCCTTCTGCTGTTTGAAAAAGAAAGTACGTGACAACACTAGCACGATTAAAGAGAAGGTGGCACTGACTAATGGGGGAAGGAGCGAGAAGACTGAGGACTTTGGAAGTGGGGTGCCAGATGCTGAGAAGAACAAGTTGGTATTTTTTGAAGGTTGCACTTACAGCTTCAATCTGGAGGATCTTCTTAGGGCTTCTGCAGAGGTTCTTGGTAAAGGGAGTTACGGAACAGCTTACAAAGCTGTATTGGATGAGGCGACGATTGTGGTGGTGAAACGACTGAGGGAAGTAGGTGCTGCTAAAAAGGAGTTTGAACAACATATGGAGGTTGTTGGAAGGGTTGGGAGGCACCCTAATATTGTCCCCGTGCGCGCATATTATTATTCCAAGGATGAGAAACTTGTTGTTACCGAATACATGCCTTCTGGTAGCTTGTCAGCAGCCTTACATGGTATAATTTACTTCAAGCTTTGATTTTTGATTATCAGTAATGAGTCATACTTTTTGCTTTAATATTTACATAATCTTGATAATGAGTACAGGCAATAGAGGTATTGGAACAAGTCCACTAGACTGGGATACAAGATTGAAGATATCTCTAGGAGCAGCGAAAGGAATTGCCCACATCCACACTGAAGGTGGTGTAAAATTTACTCATGGGAATATCAAGTCCTCCAATGTACTTGTAACAAGAGACCAAGACGGATGCATTTCTGATTTTGGCTTAACACCTCTAATGAACTACATACCATTTAAGTATAGGTGTGCTGGTTACCGCGCTCCAGAGGTGATTGAAACGCGGAAAGGGACACAAAAATCCGACGTTTATAGCTTTGGAGTGTTGCTCCTTGAAATGCTGACAGCCAAATCCCCTATACCATTATCAGGACATGATGAGGTAGTTGATTTGCCTAGGTGGGTGCGGTCGGTTGTTAGAGAGGAATGGACTGCAGAAGTTTTCGACGTAGAGCTGTTGAAGTACCAGAATATTGAAGAAGAGATGGTGCAGATGCTTCAGATAGGACTTGCTTGTGTAGCAAAGGTACCTGATATGAGACCTAGTATGGTACAAGTGGTTAGAATGATTGAAGAAATTCGACAACCTTCCTCTGAGGACAACAGGTCTACTAAGGACTCAACCCCGGATCTGAACCTAGTAATTTAATAAGTTAGCTTTGATTCTATAGTAATTTAAGAATGCAATTTATCTCCATTGCCAGCTTTTGCATGTTTGTTTTTTATGTTGATGCTATCTATATCCTGTTCTGTAGAACCTTATAAATGACATCTTTCTTTTCTTTTTATATTTTTCATCTTTTCAACTAAATGAATTTGTCAAGGCAAATGCAGCACTGTCTCTAGTGCAATGAAATTTACACTTGTAATAATTACATCTTAATGTTGACGCTCTCCTGCTTTACAATTACATTGGATACACCACACCCAAATACACTAGATATATATACTCCCTATTTCATGATTTCTATCTTTCTTTACTAAAATAAGTCTAATCACTTTAAGGCTATTATTAGTTTTACCACATACTGGTTTTAGGACACGTTAAAAAGTATAAAACTTTTAAAAATTATAATAACATTACTAAACCGCGGGCAATTGTCAAAAATCATTTTGAAAGTGTTTCTATTATTTGATTTTTTAATGACTTTTTGGATAAAAGTTATATTTTTAATGCTAAAAAAAAGTTACATAAATAGGTATTTCGCTATACCTTAACGAAAATTTAGCCGTTAAAATAATTCGCAGTATATATATATATATATATATATATATATATATATATATATATATATATATATATATATATATATATATATATATATATATATATAATTCGTCTACTATTTGTTTAGCTAATTCACAGTACAATACTGCAAATTACTAATTTGGCCCCACCAATAATTAACCGACATAACAATAATTCAAACACATAAAATGTAGTACTATATTGCGATTTAATTATTAGATTTTTCTACAAGAAAGCAACTTTTTTCACACGGGTTTCATCTTTTTCACAATTAATAAATTTTATTTTTATAATTCGCAGTACTTTTATATATATATTATAACATATATGAAAAATTAGTTCCAAATAAAACTTAACTATTTAAAATGATAAGATTTTTATTATATTCTTAATGAAATCTTTTTATAAAAATAACATAACATGTTCAAAATTACAGGATTTAAAAAAAAAAAAATTCTACTGCCTTTAGGGGTCGTTTGGTTTAACATGTACTAAAATTATGGTATAACGGAGTTATATTAGTTGTACAACGTTTGATTTACATTTTTATTCATGTATAATTAATTTTTGTGTTGAGTTAGGGGCCAAGTTTGATATAACTTTATACCGCTTTTAATATAAAATAACTAATTCATGTATAACTTATATTAAGATAAAGCATCAAAAGGAAAAAAAACTATTTTTTTTCTTTTCTTTCTAGAAGCATGTGAAAGTCACGCAAGACATCATCTAAAATATTTGTATGCTTTTTAAACTAAAAAGCAACGAGTTTACAATTATTACATAGTAAGGAAAGACTTTATACACATTATATTTTTAGACCTTATTTGTGGAATTACATTAAATATATTGTTGGTGTTGTTGTTTATCTTGCACATCCAACCTTAATGAACCGAACATCTAATATGACATAAATTTTCTATTACTAAATCATGTATTATTAGTTCCTGTATTATTAAATATTGTATTATAATTCATGTATAACTTATTTCGAACCGATCAATCTTTAATGCAATATCATAAGATTCAAATTTATTTTTTATATCTTTAAATTAAATTATTTTGTTTAGAGCAAGCTAAAGTTGGAATGCTTTTTCTTTAGTTTTGTTTTTTGAAACTATCGTTTGTCCTTGGAATATGAATAATTTTTTGCAAAAATATAATTTTTTTTGGACTCAAAGTACACAAATAGGTGGTAAAAAAAAAGTTACATTTTTATATATAGTGCCACAATACCTTGCGCTATACATTAACAGTGCAATTACCAATAAACTCAGACTTTAGCAAATGATAATAAACTCAAACTTTAGCAACCAATAACACAACAAAAATAAAATTTATTAATTGTGAAAAAGATGAAACCCATGTGAAAAAAGTTATTTCTTGTACACAAATTTAATAATTAATTCGCAATATAGTACTACGTTTTATGTGTTTGAATTATTGTTATGTCAGTTAATTGGCGGGGCCAAATTAATAAAGGTATTGCGAATTATAATTTTTTTTAATAATTTGGAGTTATACTGTGAATTATAAAAAATAAAAAATAAAATCTGTAATTTGCAGTATAATACTGTGAATTACTAAATTTGTTTTTTTAATTCGCAGTATTATACTGCGAATTACTTTAACGGCTAAATTTCCATTAAATATATATATATATATATATATATATATATATATATATATATATATATATATATATATATATATATATATATATATAGTATGTACGAATGACTTTAACGGCTAAATTTCTATTAAGGTAATTTGTGCGAAATACTTATTTATATAATTTTTTTATAGTATAAAAAATGTAGCTTTTATTCAAAAAATCATTAAAAAATTTTGCGACTCCAAGAGGACTGGACCCAAAGAAAAAGAAGAACGGCACGTGAAAAGCAAAGAGTGGATAGAAGGCTGAAAAGGAAACTCTGTAAAACGGAAACACCAAATGCTGAAATAAGCAGCACATTGTGAAGAGCAAAAGCAGCAGCAAAAATGACTTGGCTATTAGAGCCGCCTTTTGTTAATTCTTCAATCCCTTTTCACTCTCATCCCCACAATCTCTATATCCGAAATAACTCTTTTTTCAAACCCATTTCTGCCGCCCCCGGAGCTGTAGAGCCTCTCTCGCCGGAGCGGGAACCGGAGCCGGAAAGCCTTGCATTATCGCTTGATGGCCCAAGAGAACGCCGGAGAGTTGTCCGGTTGGCTTGGGAAAAGCTGGTTCGTTGGTCTCGCTCTTTGCGTTCTAAGGCCAAAACTGACGTCATTGAACGTACTAATAAGGTACTTACCTCTTTTACTTTCCTAATTTCTCTGCATTTTTCACTCCAAGTATATTGTATGAAACACTGTTTTCAAAATTTTCCATATTTTATGAATCTTCTAGTTTTATTTTGTTGTAACTTTAAGATACTGGTGCATCATTATTTCTGTGTGAACTATGAACTTTTCTTGTCTTGTCTTGGTAGAAATAGGGGAAACCAGAATTGACCTGGAACTTACCGCTTTTTAGGTTCTAGTCTATAACCTAGTATAATTTCTGAAGATTGTGATTGTGAGGGATAATCATTTTTGCTGTTAATCATTTCGATTTTATTTTTTTGCTTCATTGCCTTTTATTATTATTTTCTTCTATGGAGGAGTACGTATCTCTCTCCAGTGCCTATCAGCCTATAATGAGCAAGAAATAGAAATTCTTTTTACTGATAGTATTTCCTTGAGAACGATTTTCATTTTTACTTTCTTATCCATTTTCCTTCTTTTATTCTTTTCCCCTCTAAATGCAGAAACGATTTATTAATCTACAAAGAAAAGCAACATAAAAACAAAGGTCTACAACTCTCCATTAAGAGCATTGCTGTATTAACGTTTATATTAGATCCACGAAAAGGTGGCAGTAAAATAGCTTAGACTGACTTCTAATCGACCTAAGAGAATCACCACAACCTAAATAGTAATACTTGTTTGGTTTAGTTCTCGTATCTTCTTACTGAAATTGTATTCTTCTAACATTGTGTGTTCTTCAAGGATTGGCATCTTTGCTTCTTATTGTGTTTAAACATGGCAGTGCCCCCCCCCCCCCCCCCTTATGTGCCCTATTATTACGGTTTGACTTCTTTATGTTATGCTTCAGCATTGTACTAATTTCATTTCCCATTTTATGCACATCTTAAAATGCTTAGTCTAGAACATGAACGTTTTTCCACTTATTTTCACTGGAGGGTAGAACTACTTTTGAATTTCTTCTGCTTAGATATGAAAGAAAGTTTAAAAACCAGAAAGGTTCCCTCTAGCCGTTCACTTATGGTTTCTAATTCAAGAATACACCTGAGAATCCACGACGAAAAGGGGTATCCTTCTTTCAACTTCAATTAATCCCTAGAACATCAGGTAATTTAGAAATGAAATGCCTCCCATCCCTGCTGCAGAAAGAAAGAAGTTGAAAAACTGTTTCTTAAGTTTACTGGCTTCTTTCATTTCTTCCATTTCCCCCTTGTTGCTTGGGTTGGGTGAATTTTATGTTAGTGCTGATTGATACAATTTTTAATATCCTTTGGTCCTAGATAGTGGTTCTTGGAGGTGGATCTTTTGGAACAGCAATGGCTGCTCATGTTGCAACGAGAAAGTCCCAGTTGGAAGTGAATATGCTTGTAAGAGATCCTCAAGTTTGTCAATCAATAAATGAGGAACACTATAACTGGTGAGCTTTTGACTTTAGTTCTGGTTTTTTTATACTTTAGGATTTTAACATAGCCAAAAGCATAGCCGTCACCTGGACCCAAACTCCGAGCCAATTCCACTCGCTCAGTCCATCAGATAAAAAAGGGTAGCGAGTGCAGATAAGAGAGATTTTCTTGATCTGCTGGGTTTTCATGTTAATAGGCAAAGCTTGCCAGTTTAGGTATTTCTTATCATTTTTTTTGCTTCGTAACCTTTTCCTTTCTCTTTTGCTACAGTAAATATTTTCCACAGCACAAGCTACCAGAAAATGTCATTGCAACTACAGATGCAAAAGCTGCTCTGCTAGGTGCAGATTTTTGTTTCCATGCTGTACCTGTTCAGGTATATTTTATGTTTTCTTAATTCATTGTTTGTTTATTGTGCAATGAATTCTGCTGGAACCAAGGAAAAAAAATTATTATCTCATGTACTAGTTCTTATTTGCTTGGATTTGCAGCTGAAGTTTGTCCATTTATTTTGCCACTAGTTTGACCGAGGTGCATTTACCAATTATATCTTATTGCAGTTCAGCTCATCATTCCTTGAGGAAATTGCCAACCATGTCGATCCAAGCTTGCCGTTCATATCTCTCAGCAAGGGTTTGGAGCTAAACACATTAAGAACAATGTCTCAGATCATTCCCAAAGCACTGAAAAATCCCCGCCAACCCTATGTTGCTCTATCTGGTCCTTCCTTTGCACTAGAGCTAATGAATGAACTACCAACAGGTTGTTTGGACTGTTTTGAGAATTTATTTTGTCATTGCTTGAAGTTCAAAAATAACCCTTGCTTTGCTTGTGCAGCAATGGTAGTAGCTTCAAAAGACAAAAAGATGGCAAATTCCGTTCAGCAACTTATGGCTTGTAGAAACCTGAGAATCAACACATCAAGGTATTTCACTAAGTTGCTCGGACTGAGGTGCGGATATCCGATACGGGGACGGATCTGAGTATCGGATTCTGCAAAATCTAAATTTTAAGATTCGGGGGTACGGATCCAGATATGGATACGGGTGCGCGAGGATTCGGCTAATAAAAAATTGAGCTACAAAAATATTGTAAACTTTAAGACTATGTTGCGCGGACTCTACATAATGTAGCTGCACCGTGTCGGATCCTTCAAAAATACACTACTTTTGAAGGATCCGACACGTATCCGGCCACATTTTCGGAGAGTACGAGCAACATAGCTTTGAGAGATATCCTGAGAAAAACTTACATGAATATTGTAGAATTCGATTTTTCATTTTCTAAGATGGACATTATTCTTTCATTCTCCTAAATCTGCTTTATTTTTGATTTTGAGAAATCAAAATCAATTTTTCTCCCAAATTTGTTGATGGACTCCGGTCAAAGAGTCCGAAGTCAGTTGACTGAATCTGGGACGTATCCCGCTCCCGTCCCCGTCTCGTATCGGGACGGGGACGGCACCAAAATCGAAGAGTCCGTGCAACTTAGGTATTTCAATCAGTGGTCAGAGAAATAACATTTTGATTGCAAGTATATCGTAGAATCTTACCACTACAACTAGGGGACTTTCTGACACCCCTTTCTGTCTTCTCATATCTTCAGGAGAAACACCACATTGTAGAGCTCTAATAGATATGTTTGATGCTTATCCTACCTTGGATATTTTGGGTGGATTTCTTGAACCTTGAAGGATCATCAGCTGGAAATAAGAATTCTTTTGTTGTATAAGCAACATTATGAAATATTATAAATATTAAAGTTTGATTTTAAATAAAAACAAGGAACTCGTCGAAGTTTTAGTTTTTTTTTTTATAAAGCTTTAATTGTTAAAGCCCTGATGTCTTTTGTCTGATTGGATCTCATCTGTTTAGGAGGAGCATATATTTCAAACTATTATGGATTGTATTGAATTTCTGCTGAAAAAAGAAAAAAAAAAAAGAAAAGGAAGACTGCTTTCTTCAGCACGCAATGGTTGTGCATAGGGTTCTCCTCTGTACAGAATTAGATACACTGTAATTAAAGCAATTTCTGCTGTTGGATTCCAGGGGGGATAAATGGTCTGGTTGCACCTAGTCCTGGTAACCTACTATGTGTAGAAGTCTCTGGAGTACGTTCGAACAAAGTTAACATTTGTAAAGATTTTGCGCTCCAAATGCTTGCTTGTAACTCCTGATGTTACAGTGATGTTACAGGGGTTGAAATTGCAGGTGCATTGAAAAATGTGTTGGCAATTGCAGCTGGCATTGTGGAAGGACTAAATCTTGGCAACAATTCCATGGCTGCTCTTGTTTCACAAGGTTGCTCTGAAATTCGATGGCTGGCAACAAAGGTTAGTTGGCTTTAATCAAATCTTAGAAGTTTCTGCATTTTTCTTCTATTAATCTTCCACATGGCTTTCAAGCAGCTATTTGACTGATTATTATAATTCAAGCATCAATTCCATGTATGAGATATTAGGCACTGCTATAAAGGTTTCATGTTCTATTCCCAAGTATTTTTGCTGCTATCGATTCAAGCATCAAGTCCACGCGTTCATATTTTCTAAACAAGCTACGATTTAGAACTATCAGCTTGAATGCTTGATTATCTTTATCCTAAAATACTGGTTGACACTGATCTCTTTCCGTTAAAGATGGGTGCAAAGTCAACAACATTAACTGGTCTATCAGGAACTGGAGATATTATGCTCACATGCTTTGTGAGCCTTTCAAGAAACAGAACAGTTGGAGTTCGTCTGGGATCAGGCGAAAAACTTGACGATATACTTAGTTCAATGAATCAGGTATAAGAAATGGAGCTGCTGTGTCATTTTGTGGTTTTGTCTGTTCTCTCTCCTTTACAACTACTACATTTTTAGGTAGCTGAAGGGGTTACAACAGCTGGAGCTGTAATTGCTTTAGCACAAAAGTACAAGGTTAAAATGCCAGTTTTAACAGCAGTTGCAAGGATTATCGACAACGAACTAACGCCCACAAAAGCTGTTTTTGAGTTGATGAATCTACCTCAGGTTGCTCCCATACTTAATTATCAATTTCTAAAAGGGACTTTTTCATGCCAATATGACTCTAGAAACACTTTTATACAACCTGTATTACTGACTGCCAATTGTTTTGATTCTAATATGCAGGTTGAAGAAGTTTAAACAAGGCAGTGGAGTTGGAAGATGTTAGCTGCTGGGTGAAACTTTAACACAAATACAACCTGTGAATGGCGTAGTTGCTCCTTGAGGCTCAAAAGCAACATGTTATCATAAGGATCTTTGCCTGTTTAATGGCTGCACAGTGAGGAGAGTCAGGGGCGGATATAGAGCGGTTTCCATGGGTTCAACTTAAGTCTGAATCCGTTGCTTTCAGCTCGCCATATGTACCTATGCAAAAATTTTGAAGTTTGTGGGAGTATTAGATTCATTCTAAACCATCTGACTATAAGTCTTAGATTCGTCTCGGCTGACAGTCTTCAAGTTTTATGGTGACCAAATCTGTCTTTGAGTTCTTTCACCACGTTATTAGTTATACATGCCCAAGTATGATTTAGGAATTCGAGTGAAGCTGGAGCTTGTAATTAGTCATTAATAACACTATTGGAATGAATATATTTGAAGGAACATACAATTCTAGATTTGTAATCTCAATCTTTTTGCATAATAGTGTTCTGTCAGCTGATCTTTTTGTTTTTGAACATACAATGTAGTGTAAAACCCTAGGACTATGCTTTCACATATTGACGGCAAATATAACTTGTATTCGTCTTCCTCAACCAAATCATGTAGATTTACCTTTTGGTAGTTGTGCTTTCGGCTTTGTAATATATCATTTTGAACATTAGTAGTTGTCACTTAAATTAGTTTAGTGAATCATTTTGAGTAGTAGCTGTCATTTAAATGTGAGGCCAATTGGTAAATTTTGTTATAATAAACCAAGTAACTTTAGAAGTATCAAGACGCATATTATTCTGTGTTCAGTGATTTTATGATGTACTTTCTTCGATGACACACCTTTTTGTATTTTCTTTTCATGTGTTGTTTGCTTTTCTCTAAATTTGTAACGGAAATGTAATTCGAAGGGGTCATTTGGTAGGTTGTATTATGGAAAAAATTCTCGAGAAAATTTGAACTGTTGGGGGAATCGATAGCATTTAAATTACAATACAAACTGGTTCGTTTACCGTGCTGGAGCACACGAGTTCAAGAGGCAACAACATTCAGTGGATTGGGAAGCGCGTCCGGGCATTTCCTACTGTAACCCAGGTTCATCTTTCTTGAATTGTATTTGCGCACACCTATTTAGTGTTACCTTGCCGGCAATTTTTGTTTGCGTACACATTTATTAGTTGTGGTTGCCTTGCTGGTAACCCGTCGTTGGATTGATTGTTTTAGGTAGACAGCATTTGCTTGTTTTTTTAAATATTTTCTACTAGTGTTTTAAGCTTAAGGTTTTACCCATCCCTTTTAATTCTTTGTTTGCACAGGGATAGTTTCTTAGACGTGATATATTCTCTGTTCTAGTGCCTGCTGGCATTACTGTTCTCGTAGTAGCGCCTTTGAGTTGTTTTTAGCTCTTGGGTTCCTAGCTTGTAGTCCTCCGTTCCTGCTACTTGTTCATAGGAGTAGTGTTTACCTAATACCTTTTGCTTACAGTGGCGGTAGTGAACGATGTGAGAGTAAGGTCATGTCCTCCGATGGGGCTGGGGGTGAGGTCCAAGGGTGAGAAGGGGGATAAGAAAGCCTCTAGGCTGAGAGTTGGGTCTTGGAACATTGGGACGTTGACGGGAAAGTATATAGAGTTAGGTAAGATTCTTCAGAAGAGGAAGATCAACATGTCGTGTATAGGAGATCAGCAGCAGCAGTAACCATACAACACAATAGCAAACACAAGCAGAAGAGCAGTAACCGTTAACCAGCTTCACACAGTCAATGTCACACCTCCTTTTTACGCACCCGCGGGAGCGCGAGGGAGTTTTTCCAATTAAAGGACAATCGAAACGGGATTTATTTAATTAATTCGGAGTCGCCACTTGGGAAAATAATGGTGTCCCAAGTCACCGGTTTAATCCCGAACCGAGGAAATTTATGACTCTGTATTACAGTCTGTGTACCAGAAATCCGGATAAGGAATTCTGTTAACCCGGGAGAAGGTGTTAGGCATTCCCGAGTTCCGTGGTTCTAGCACGGTCGCTCAACTGTCATATTTGGCTTCTTTATCCGATTTTATAATATGCCTTAACTTATGTATAAATTTTAATTTTTTGACCTCTTATGATATTATTATTATAAAAATTATTATTATTATTATTATTATTATTATTATTATTATTATTATTATTTTTACAAAGAATTGCAACATTGTGAAAATGTATCTCGAACCACGTCGCACCAGTGCACCCGTGGTTGTCAACACATTTCGACTCCGTTGAGATTTGGATTTGGGTCACATAAATGTGCACCCGGGTTTAAGGAGATAGCATTATTAAATACGCGCCTAAAGATACTAACGCGTTATTGTTTTGGGAATGCCGTGAAATCCGCTAAACGGCACATCCCGGAATCTAAGCATCTTTGTAAAAATTATCTATTGAGGGCCCCGCAATTTGCGTGTTATTTTAGCGAGGCTCGTCTCACTTATTGTTTAAGGGCTCATTACCCTTTTATTGTTTATTGTTTTAAATGAATTACAATGCGGTGGAAACGTATCTCGAACCACGTTGCACCAGTGCACCCGTGACTTTTGACACGTTTCGACTTCGTTGAGATTTAGATTTGGGTCACATAAATGTGCACCCGTATTTGAGAAGGTAGTATTAGAATACGCGATTAAAGCAACTACGCATTTATTATCTTTGGAGAACACCGTAAAATTCGCTATACGGTCGATCCCGAAGTCTAAATATTTATATATATATATATATATATTTATGAGGGCCCCGCAATTTGTATAATTTTGTTAGGCGAGGCACACCTCTAATTCTAATTTAAAAGAGAACTACATTCCGCTATATTCATTTAAGAATTAATTCGAGATTATTTAGAACATGTTGCAAACCACGCTACATGAAATGCGCCCGTGGTCCATGACACGCTTTATTTAACCTTGTTCAAAATTGGAGTCGGGTCACAGGAAATACACCCCCGATTCCTTTAATCTAATCCCGCCGTTCGGTTGAGGAATAAGGAACCAATTTTGATAAGGTGACAAAATCATGCTCAACTATAACCAATTCGAGTAAAAATACGAGTAGATAACTAAGTGAGCAAATTCAAGACTACGACGAGCAACTACATAAACAACGGAAGCATAACTAGTTGGCGAGCATGTGAATGATTAGTTATTTTCATTAGCTAATTTCGACACTACAAGACCACCATTAATTGTGAAATTACATGTTCAACAGAATCATATATTTATAAAAATAATCTGAATCATACGAAAGTAAATCAAATGCGAAACGATCCAAAATATTAACGAGAAGAACAATATCGGAAAAGAACATGCACCTTTATTTCTGCATATTTTCAACGTACACAACGAGAAAACGAACCTTTTATGACGATCTCGAACCTCGACCTCTCCGAACAGAACTCGAATCAAACGACGACCTCGACTGAAATTGTACCTCGTCGGACGACGAACTTCTTTCTTTCCTCTTTCTTTTTTTTTCTGCCGCTTCTCTTCTTTCTTTCCTTTTTTCTCTTCCGCCGTTTCTCTTCTGTTTCGTTTCTTTTTCTTTGCTTTTGAATCGTTTTCTTCTTTCTGTTTTGTTCCCTCTCTTTCTTTCTCGTTTTTTTTCTTTCCTTTCTTCAATCTTTGTTTTTCAAATCTTTTCTTTCAATTGTCTTTCTCCTCGTTTTTGCCGTGCTCTCTTCTTCTTTTAAAGAAGAAGATGTGTAGTATATTATTATTTTTTTATTTTTTATTTTTAGTCCCATATTGTTTTTGTCTTTTTCTTTTGTTTTTTTACTTTCTTTTGTCATTTTCTAATTTATTCCCATCCCCCATTACGTATTGTCCCCCTAGTGTGTGCATGTGTGGGTATGGGTTGGTTTTGTCCGTGTCCCCCACATGTGTGGTGGACTCGGATTATTATGGGCTAGGTCCGAAAAATTATAAAACCGGGGAGTTTGAACCCGAATGTTATTCTTTGCCCGGAACCGAGAATGAGAACACGGTGTTATTAATTAATCACTACGTAAGCAAAATAACTGTAAGACTAATAATTAAAACAAAAATTATTTTTATATTTTCCAAAATTAAAGTAACTACAAAATGTTAATGAAACTATTTTTTATTATTTTCGTTTTTATAAAAAGATAAAAATATAAAGTACTATTTTTTGTATTTTTCAAGTTTAAAAATGACTACGAAACATTAATAAAGCTATATTTTGTTATTTTTCATTTTAAGGTAAAAATAAAGTAAAAGAGTCAAATTTAGTTAAAATAGCTATATTAAAACTAAACTAAATATTTTACGCTGAAAAATATAAAGATCTCGGGGAGGGTCAAAAATCACGCGTTTACAGCTGCCCCTCTTTGACTGAAAACACAAAGAGTTTTCAGACAAAGAACGACTAGACAAGTGTTTTTGACCCGACCCTTATTCGGAGGGACTAAACTAAAGAAGAGGAATGTGACCGAGCCCTTGTATCTGAGCTGCCTACATATCCTTGGCTATAAAGGAATCAGGCCACGTGTAGTTCGAAAGTGAGTGAGGAAGGGGTATACCGAGGTGGAGAGCCAGTCGAGGTGTCATTCCGTCGAGGTTCTGTTCCATCGAAGTTCCGGTCCGTGGTCCTGCTATTACATCAAAAATCAAAACATGAGAAAGACTAACTAAGCCTATCGGCTACTAGTTACAAGATTCCTATCTATAAGTCTTCTGAAGCTTGATCTTGAGTATTGGTTGGTGCTTCATGCGGACTCTAAATTTGAACCTTGATACTTGCTAGTTGCAGGTGCTGCTTTTCGAATCAAGACCAGGTATACAGTTCTTGTGACCTCGGCCATGTCTTGAGCATGCCACATCTTTCATCAACTTCTGCATTTTGGATTGGCTTCATGCCTCTTTTTTTCTTTTTGTTTATTGTGACTAAACTTCTATTGATCCCCTCGGACTGTTGACTCGCATTCTGGTTGCCTTCCTTCTGATTCGTGCTGGGGATTTCCGTTACACTCTGCCGCTTTCCTTAAACAACTTCAAAATAAATCGCCACTCCATTCTTCAGGCGGGCTCCCTGACTTCAACTACAATTTCAAAATTAAATTGCCACTCCATTCTTCAGGCGGGCTCCCTGACTTCCACTACAACTTCAAAATAAATCGCCACTCCATTCTTCAGGCGGGCTCCCTGACTTCCACTACAACTTCAAAATAAATCGCCACTCCATTCTTCGGGCGGGCTCCCTGACTTCAACTACAATTTCAAAATTAAATCGCCACTCCATTCTTCAGGCGGGCTCCCTGACTTCAACTACTACTTCAAAATAAAATCGCCACTCCATTCTTCGGGCGGGCTCCCCGACTTCAACTACTACTTCAAAATAAAATCGCCACTCCATTCTCCAGGCGGGCTCCCCGACTTCAACTACAACTTCAAAATAAATCGCCACTCCATTCTTCAGGCGAGCTCCCTGACTTCAACTACAACTTGAAAATAAATCGCCACTCCATTCTCCAGGCGGGCTCCCCTGACTTCAACTATAACTTCAAAATAAAATCGCCACTCCATTCTTCGGGCGGGCTCCCCGACTTCAACTACAACTTCAAAATAAAATCGCCACTCCATTCTTCGGGCGGGCTCCCCGACTTCAACTACTACTTCAAATAAAATCGCCACTCCATTCTCCGGGCGGGCTCCCCGACTTCAACTACTACTTCAAAATAAAATCGCCACTCCATTCTCCGGGCGGGCTCCCCGACTTCAACTACTACTTCAAAATAAAATCGCCACTCCATTCTCCGGGCGGGCTCCCCGACTTCAACTACTACTTCAAAATAAAATCGCCACTCCATTCTCCGGGCGGGCTTCCTGACTTCAGCTATTACTTCAAAATAAAATCGCCACTCCATTCTCCAGGCGGGCTTCCTGACTTCAACTACCGCTTCAAAATAAAATCGCCACTCCATTCTTCAGGCGGGCTCCCTGACTTCAACATCAACTCACTAACTTCATCCCATCCTTTCTTCCGAATTACCTTGTTTCGGAATTGCTTTCCTCCTAGGTCGTGTTATTTTTCCTTGACTGCTGGGTATATCTTTGGAATTGTTTACTTACCTGCTGAGGATAATGATGCTGGGAAAATTTCCTTCATTCCCTCCCTTCCTTTGACTCATGCGCTTGAATTTGCGTTGGGAACTCTTGTTGTAACTCTCTGCTTTATGGTGGGTTACTGGTTTCAAGACCTGCAATGTAAAGACTGAAGACTTGCCTTTTGTTATACAGGTAGGCGCCTGCTTTTAGTAGCAACTTTTGAATTAAAAATGCATTCTGGCAATAATTTATGAAATATGCAAAGGACAATGTAAAATAAAACAAACGTAAAATATCCTATTCGAGGGCGGATAGTCCCATCGTATTCTATTCGAGGGCGAATACTCCCATTGTATCCTATTCGATGGCGAATACTCCCATTGTATCCTATTTGAGGGCGAATACTCCCATCGTATCCTATTCGAGGGCGAATACTCCCATTGTATCCTATTTGAGGGCGGATACTCCCATCGTATTCTATTTGAGGGCGAATACTCCCATCGTATCCTATTCGAGGGCGAATACTCCCATCGTATTCTATTCGAGGGCGAATACTCCCATCGTATTCTATTCGAGGGCGAATACTCCCATCGTATTCTATTCGAGGGCGAATACTCCCATCGTATTCTATTCGAGGGCGAATACTCCCATCGTATTCTATTTGAGGGCGAATACTCCCATTGTATCCTATTTGAGGGCGAATACTCCCATTGTATCCTATTTGAGGGCGAATACTCCCATTGTATCCTATTCGAGGGCGAATACTCCCATTGTATCCTATTCGAGGGCGAATACTCCCATTGTATCCTATTCGAGGGCGAATACTCCCATCGTATTCTATTTGAGGGTGAATACTCCCATTGTATCCTATTCGATGGCGAATACTCCCATTGTATCCTATTCGAGGGCGAATACTCCCATGATATCAAAAAGTGAACAAACCTGAGATGTCCTGTTCGAAGGTGGACAAACCTGAAACATCCTATTTGAAGGTGGACAAACCTGACACGTCATCTTGAATCGCCTTCCTCGTTTCTCCGAGAAAATTTTCAACAACGGCAGAAAATTTTCTGCCCAGTATTGGTGTTCTTCCTTGTGGCATGACTTTCTGCTATCAATAGCACTTTCTTTCCCTGTTTCAAATCAAAGAAAATTTGTTAGTTCAAAACATTGTGAGCGGTTGTGCCGCTCCTGTGTGGTGGTTTTTTTCTTTTCCCATTTTCCTCGCTCGGGATTCCCAAAACTTGTAGGGGAATGATTTCATTTGCTGGAGATGATATTCCTGCCGGGGATGGGTTTTTCCATTTATCCCTTCCCCTTTCTGTGTTTCTCAACTTGCTGGGGGTTATTTTGTTGAAGATGAGATTTCCTTTCTTCCTTTACCACTTTGTGTTGTCCGACCACCTCGGAACTTGCTGTAGATAACATTGCTGGGGGATTTTCATTTCCTCAAAATTGGTGTTTCACTCTTCTTGAAGGTTGTTGAGGATGACACTGGTTCGAAGACCATTTCCCTTAAGACTTTCCTTCTTCCCTAAGTGGATATTGACTTCCAGAAAATTTTCAAACTGAAAAGAAAATTTTCTGCCCCAGTTTAATAATCTTCTTTGCACCATACTTCTCCGTCGTCAATGGCATTTCCTTGCCTTGCATAATAATTGGAAAGTTGGTGGCAAGTTTTGAAGTCATTTCTCACTATGTTTTGACTAGACCGACTTTGATGGAGAATTTTGACAAAAGGAGAAAGATAAAAAGAAACAACAAATAGAAGACAAGGGAGGACTGACTCTCTAACAAGAAACAACTATAAAAACTTATCAAACGCGGATACCAACTCTACCGGTCATGACATGCACATATGGCCTATCCTCCGTCGTTAATTTCCTTTCACGATTTTTTGTCTCGTGATTTCCATCTGATTATCCCCTTTGTTCGACTTGTAATGCCCGAAGGGTTTTCACTTTCAAGCTTCTCTCATTTTGATTTTCTCTCAGCTTTCGTCGCCTTATGGTGCCCGTGAAGGTTTTCACCGGTAAGACTCTCTCATTTGTATTGCTTTTAGCTGGGGATTGGGGTGTCACTGCCAAGACTCTCTCGTATTTCCTTTCTGCTGAGAATCAGAGTCTTTTCTGCTGAGAATCGGCGTGTTATATTATGATAGGACTCTATCCCTCGCCTGACGCGGCATCTTTTGAAGACTGATCGGAAGGTCTTTCTTTGGACCGTAATGTGGGATTTGGATAGGGCTAGAAAGAAAGGGTATTGAAGGCTCAAAACAAAATCAATTTTGGGTTCAAAATTTACAACCTTCGGACCTAAATTTATTTACAATAAACACAATTTTTCTTTGCCCCGATTTTTTTACTTGGGGATTCTTATTTCTTTATTTACACTATGACCGAGCTGTGAAGCGCCTACGTATCCTCTTTAAGGAATCAGGTCAAACGTAGTTCCCAATTCCTTCTTTTCATTTTTTGTTCATCATTTTTTCATTTTTTTTTCTTTTCTTTTTCGTTCCTTTTTGGTTGTTTTTGTTTTTTTTTCTCCTTTTCTTTCTTTATCTTCCCCATTTGTGTTTCTAATTTTGGTACCGATTCCGAAGGAGGGGTATGAAAGAAATCAAAATAAGGCTCGAAGGGTTAACGAAGGATAAAGTGTTTGGGTAGCAGAACAAAATGCCTTCGTCATTCCAATCTTCAAAACATGCCAAGTACAAACAACATATTCACGACATCTTCTGGTTGTGCTAGGAGTGATAACCATATCGTCCATTCGCCTTTTTCATCCGCCATTTTAAAGTATTGCTGGACGACACTTCCATTTCAGTATCACGAGCGAACCCCATGTCAGCATGGTCATTTTGCCCTTAAGGCTTTCTTTGTATTTTACCCGCCCCAAATTTCACGTGACTCGGGTTCCAAATAATCTCAAATCATTATTTCTTTTAAAATGCCATGACTATCTTCCAATTCCTTCATGATTCACTTTTAAGATTAGGCCACAATTATGCGTGCATGTCATGTCACTAGAATCGGCGTTCGAACAGATGACAAATCTAAATACGGAAGAACTAACCAAAAGACGACTGGGTAATAAAAGACCGAAAGTTCCATTAAACGGAGAAAAGGTTCAAATACAAACAAGCAAAACCAAAAAATACAAACCTGAAACGAGACTTGATAAGACTAGGCAAACTGAAATGACCAAAAATGGAAAGATAAGAGGGTTTCACTACAAGACAAAATCTATGTCACAACCCTAGAAACAACTCGGACAAAAGAAATGACAACAAAAACAAACCACCGAAAACTCCTCCTGATTACCAAGCATGACTTCTTATATACCAACTTCTGCCGATTGGTTTTGCTTTGGAATACAGATCGGGCTTCTTAATTTTCCCTTCCCCTGCGTATCAATTTGATCATATGGGTTTAAGGGTGAGTTGGCAATGGATTATGATTAATGTTGGGTGCCTCTAGTGTCTGAACCTCGATCTTATTGGTGTCAATAAGATTTTGCACCTGCATGTTTCAGTTTCCAACATTTCTCGGTATCGTGTCCGGGAGCTCCTGAACAATACTCACAGCTTACTGAGCGATTCACATTTGGGGGTAGGGGATTTGGCAATCTTGTCTCAACAGGACTCAACAAACCTATCTGCTTCAATTTGTGGAACAGAGCAGTATAAGTTTCTCCCAACTCAGTGAATGTTCTTTGTGTCTTTTCCTTTCCGAAGGCATGATTCCCTCGGAAACCTGGTCCTGGAGGGTTATTGTAAGCCCTTGGTGGTGGATATGTGTTTCGGGGAGGGTGATTAGGGTGATTTGGGTAGTAGGGCTTGGCTTGGTAGTGAGGTGAAGGACCTTTCGATCTGGACCAAGTACCCTCCTCTACTGTTGCAACTTCTTCTTTTCTCTTCTTCCCGAATGAAACCCCTGTGCCATTCTGAATAGCTTGAGTTGTTGCTTTCAACGCGGCATAGCTCAAGATCTTATTGGACTTAAGTCCCTCTTCTATCATTCCGCCCATTTTGACCACCTCATTGAAAGATTTACCAACCGATGTCACCAGGTGACTAAAGTAGGTTGGCTCCAGTGTCTGCAAGAAATAATCCACCATCTTGTTCTCTCTCATCGGGGGATCTACCCTTGCTGCCTGTTCCCTCCAGCGGAACCCAAATTCTCTGAAGCTTTCGGCGGGTTTCTTCTCTAGCTTTAGCAATGATAAGCGATCGGGGATTATTTCAAGATTATATTGAAACTGGCCGATGAATGCTTGGGCCAGGTCATCCCATGTAAACCATCTGCTGGGATCCTGTCTGGTGTACCACTCTAGTGCAGACCCTCCCAAACTCTGACCGAAGTAAGCTATCAGAATTTCATCTCGCCCTCCGGCTCCTCGCATTTTGTTGCAGAAACCTCGGAGATGGGCTACTGGGTCACCATGCCCCTCGTATAGATCAAACTTGGGCATTTTGAACCCAGCGGGCAACTGGACATCTGGAAATGGGCACAGATCTTTGTAAGCAACGCTGACTTGGTTGCCTAAACCATGCATATTCCTGAAGGATTGCTCCAGACTTTTGACTTTCCGAATAACTTCCTCATGCTCCAAACTTTTGAAGTGCTTTTCCGGTTCTGCCGGGTTATCCCAGTGAGGGGTGTGTGAATGCGGTTCAGGAGCCTTAAAGGTAGGCTCGGGATCATAACAATGATTGTCATGTATTTGAAAAAGCGGTTCACCGGACGACTTCTGTAAAGTAGCAGGTGGAGGTGCCACGAAAACAGGGGTGACCGGAGGAGGGGTATTTTGTCTAGCTGGTGGAACCTGGGATGTATAAGGGTTTTCCCCTTGATAATATGGATAGATCGGTGCACTTGTCGAGGGATCAATAGGCGGACGCTCTGGAGCTGGTGTAAGAGTAGGAAGGTTTGGTGGTGACTGTCCCCTAGCCCAGGCTAGGTGAATCTCTGTCATTTGCTGTCTCAACCGGTCCACCTCATCTTTCATGATCTGTATCTCCGTTTTCTCTCCATCGAGACTTTTGCCGGAACTAGACATGCTTGCTAGAATTGGCCCTTTTGATCTAGTATGGTAATGGTGATTGGCCGGAATATTCTGTCAAGCCAACCGCTAAACTTTCTGAAATTGCAACAAACTTGTAAGTTCACAGAGTTTAATAGATATGTTACCACACATTGGATGTAATGCACCTAGTCAGTTAACCATATATGTATTCGCTACATGCATCACTCCAGCTTTTCCTTTTCCATTATCCTTGAAAACCTCTCTTGTTATTAACTTCCATTTTTTTTTTTATATATACATATACAGTTGTGGTCGAATCTTATGGAGATTGCCTACGTATCATGACCCCGCATGAATCAGACCGAGCGTAGTTCTTGCAAATTAATGCAAGAAATAAAGAGATATTTATTTGATTTTTTTTTTGTTTTTTTTTTTTTGAAGAAAAATTGTAAAAGCTTAATCCAACTACAAACTCTCATGGAAAAAAAAAACTTTCACACCTTGTGCGAGAGATTTCTACAAGAATCAGAATAGTTTTAACGTCAATTATCAAAATTAACCATGTAATGGCTTATTTGGCAAAATGGCTATTTTTTGAAAAATTTATTTAAGAAAGATAAACTTTGAAAAAAATTTCATCCTGTGGCTCATGGGGGCATCGTTCAGCATTGCCATAAACCAACACAAGACTGAGAAGTTTTTAATATCAACTGACTATTTTTTACAAAATTGGCCATGTAATGGCTTATTTGACAAAGCGGATATTTTTGCGAAATTTTATTTAAGAGACTACAAATTCAAAATTTTTCATCTTGGGGCCCATGGGGCATCGTTCAGCACCGACACAGGCGAACACAAGACTGAGAAAGTTTAAATGCCAAATGTGGCCATTTCAGTAATGACTCAAAATGGCTATTCTTGCAAAAACGGCCTTCCGGTGTCTTTTTGAGGGACATTCGGCATATTTTGAGCAAGAATAGCATCACCCGACTTATTTATAATAAAATCACAAATTTAACATTTTTTGGTTATTTTTGCAAAAGGGGTGTGAACCGTGACTTGATTTTGCGGCTATGGCCTTGCAACATTTTCACAAGGAATATTTCAAGGATGTGGTTGCAAATTATTAAAAATGATTCAAAGTGGCTATTTTTACAAAAAACAGCCTTCCGGCGTCCTTTCAGAATATTTGGCTATTTTCAAAAACAGCGTCACTTCGATTTATTGAAAACTAAAATTTCGACATTTTTTTTTTAATTTGAAAAAGGGTGGTAACCCAAACTTGATTTTGCGGCTACGACCTTTAAACATTTCCGCGAGGGAATATTTCAAGGTTGTGCCCAAAAATTATTTATAAAGATTCAAAGTGGCTATTTTTGCAAAAACAGCCTTCCGGCGTCCCTTCGGAACATTCGGCTTTTTGCAAAAACGGCATCACTTTGGATTTTATTGACAAAATTAAACACACATTTTTTTTTTATTTTTAAAAGGGGTGGTTGGACCCGATGAGGGTTGCCTACGTATCCCACCTAATGGCGAGAATCAAACCTGCGTAGTTCGGTCAGATTATTTGACCAATTATTTCAACAACATTGTCCTACCTATTTTTTCAAATTTTCTTTTCAAGCAATTCGTCAATATTTCGATATCTAAAATTTCTCTCTTTTGTTTTTTTCAGGAATTTAGCCAATAATAATCTAGAACAAATAAATGCAACATACAACATGCTCGGTCTTTAATTTTCCGGGTCACCTGTCCTAGACGGACCCAACCCCTGTGTTGAGTCCCCTAAGTCAGATATGATGCAAATAAACGTCCTAAATCTAGGCTCAATATCCTGATGTTTTCAATGGTACTAGACCGTGTACCCGAGCAGACAACTCGGATCGAGGAGGGGGCTACGTACCGGTGACCCGCGGGGTCAATCGGCTTTGTAACTTATCCGACCTCTTTTCTTATATTTGGTATTGACACTAACAGAAAGGGGAGTCTCAACCAGTAAGCACATCCCCGGGGGTAAGAAGAGAAGGGTTTTCGACACGGTTTTATATATACAATTCACGCAATATCAAAGCGGTAAACATGTAGCACATTAATCAAAATATATAATGCGGTAAACATGTAGCACATTAATCAAAACATATAATGAAATCAGATATAAGCAAAAACAGCAATTTAACTGAGCTCGAATTCTTAAATCCTGAACCGAAGTTCTGGGTTACTTATCCCCAGCAGAGTCGCCAGAGCCGTCACACCTCCTTTTTCCGCACCCGCGAGAGCGCGAGGGAGTTTTTCCAATTAAAGGACAATCGAAACGGGATTTAATTTATTTAATTAATTCAGAGTCGCCACTTGGGAAAATAATGGTGTCCCAAGTCACCGGTTTAATCCCGAACCGAGGAAATTTATGACTCAGTATTACAGTCTGTGTACCAGAAATCCGGATAAGGAATTCTGTTAACCCGGGAGAAGGTGTTAGGCATTCCCGAGTTCCGTGGTTCTAGCACGGTCGCTCAACTGTCATATTTGGCTTCTTTATCTGATTTTATAATATGCCTTAACTTATGTATAAATTTTAATTTTTTGACCTCTTATGATATTATTATTATAAAAATTATTATTATTATTATTATTATTATTATTATTATTATTTTTACAAAGAATTGCAACATTGTGAAAATGTATCTCGAACCACGTCGCACCAGTGCACCCGTGGTTGTCAACACATTTCGACTCCGTTGAGATTTGGATTTGGGTCACATAAATGTGCACCTGGGTTTAAGGAGATAGCATTATTAAATACGCGCCTAAAGATACTAACGCGTTATTGTTTTGGGAATGCCGTGAAATCCGCTAAACGGCACATCCCGGAATCTAAGCATCTTTGTAAAAATTATCTATTGAGGGCCCCGCAATTTGCGTGTTATTTTAGCGAGGCTCGTCTCACTTATTGTTTAAGGGCTCATTACCCTTTTATTGTTTATTGTTTTAAATGAATTACAATGCAGTGGAAACGTATCTCGAGCCACGTTGCACCAGTGCACCCGTGACTGTTGACACGTTTCGACTTCGTTGAGATTTAGATTTGGGTCACATAAATGTGCACCCGTATTTGAGAAGGTAGTATTAGAATACGCGATTAAAGCAACTACGCATTTATTATCTTTGGAGAACACCGTAAAATTCGCTATACGGTCGATCCCGAAGTCTAAATATTTTTATATATATATATATATTTATGAGGGCCCCGCAATTTGTATAATTTTGTTAGGCGAGGCACACCTCTAATTCTAATTTAAAAGAGAACTACATTCCGCTATATTCATTTAAGAATTAATTCGAGATTATTTAGAACATGTTGCAAACCACGCTACATGAAATGCGCCCGTGGTCCATGACACGCTTTATTTAACCTTGTTCAAAATTGGAGTCGGGTCACGTGAAATACACCCCCGATTCCTTTAATCTAATCCCGCCGTTCGGTTGAGGAATAAGGAACCAATTTCGATAAGGTGACAAAATCATGCTCAACTATAACCAATTCGAGTAAACATACGAGTAGATAACTAAGTGAGCAAATTCAAGACAACGACGAGCAACTACATAAACAACGGAAGCATAACTAGTTGGCGAGCATGTGAATGATTAGTTATTTTCATTAGCTAATTTCGACACTACAAGACCACCATTAATTGTGAAATTACATGTTCAACAGAATCATATATTTATAAAAATAATCTGAATCATACGAAAGTAAATCAAATGCGAAACGATCCAAAATATTAACGAGAAGAACAATATCGGAAAAGAACATGCACCTTTATTTCTGCATATTTTCAACGTACACAACGAGAAAACGAACCTTTTATGACGATCTCGAACCTCGACCTCTCCGGACAGAACTCGAATCAAACGACGACCTCGACTGAAATTGTACCTCGTCGGACGACGAACTTCTTTCTTTCCTCTTTCTTTTTTTTTCTGCCGTTTCTCTTCTTTCTTTCCTTTTTTCTCTTCCGCCGTTTCTCTTCTGTTTCGTTTCTTTTTCTTTGCTTTTGAATCGTTTTCTTCTTTCTGTTTTGTTCCCTCTCTTTCTTTCTCGTTTTTTTTTCTTTCCTTTCTTCAATCTTTGTTTTTCAATCTTTATTTTTCAAATCTTTTCTTTCAATTGTCTTTCTCCTCGTTTTGCCGTGCTCTCTTCTTCTTTTAAAGAAGAAGATGTGTAGTATATTATTATTTTTTTATTTTTTATTTTTAGTCCCATATTGTTTTTGTCTTTTTCTTTTGTTTTTTTACTTTCTTTTGTCATTTTCTAATTTATTCCCATCCCCCATTACGTATTGTCCCCCTAGTGTGTGCATGTGTGGGTATGGGTTGGTTTTGTCCGTGTCCCCCACATGTGTGGTGGACTCGGATTATTATGGGCTAGGTCCGAAAAATTATAAAACCGGGGAGTTTGAACCCGAATGTTATTCTTTGCCCGGAACCGAGAATGAGAACACGGTGTTATTAATTAATCACTACGTAAGCAAAATAACTGTAAGACTAATAATTAAAACAAAAATTATTTTTATATTTTCCAAAATTAAAGTAACTACAAAATGTTAATGAAACTATTTTTTATTATTTTCGTTTTTATAAAAAGATAAAAATATAAAGTACTATTTTTTGTATTTTTCAAGTTTAAAAATGACTACGAAACATTAATAAAGCTATATTTTGTTATTTTTCATTTTAAGGTAAAAATAAAGTAAAAGAGTCAAATTTAGTTAAAATAGCTATATTAAAACTAAACTAAATATTTTACGCTGAAAAATATAAAAATCTCGGGGAGGGTCAAAAATCACGCGTTTACAGTCCATATAGCAATAACCCCCAGCAACACAAGCAGACCAGAAAACCAAATGAAGTCCCAAAAAATACCAACAGCAATGCAAACAGAAACAGACTGACCAAAAAAATGCAATGACATAGTAGCTTTTCTGATTTTCTATTTTTCAAACTCTCAAAGAAAAAATAACTCTCATGCCATTCACTCTTTCTTTATGATTTTCCAGCTGATTCAATTTTTTTTCTTTCAATCTCTTTGTTCTTTTGAATGTCTTAATCTTATTCTTTCTCTCTGCGTATGTTCAGCCTTTTAATAGGCACTCAATTAGTGCTTAATTCGTTACCAATCCACCATCAGATTATTCTTTCCTTTCTTAATTAACCATTACACTAGTGCCCTCCCTATTTTACTCATTAGTTAACCATTTTAACCCCCTAAAATCAGCAAGTGATGCCTCCACTACTAGTTGTCTTTCATTTTTTCAATCCCTTTTACACCCACATTATCTTTGTTCCCCACCATTGTAGTAGTTTAATATCCCATTAGCACATTAGTGGATAGAGCACTGAACTTAAACAAATCTCCAATTTTCTATTCCCAGACTACCCTCCCTGATGCCTGGAATTACTGTCTTACCCTAATCAACTATCATTCTGCAGCTATAACCAATTCCTTACTCCAAATAAATCAACAATTCTAGCTAGAGACTCGGATCAAGTCGAATATCATCAAAATCAAAATTAAGGATTCAATGCAACATATATTGTACTAAGGGCATACTGATTCACATATACAGGGAGTAGACTAATTTCATTTAGAACCAATCATAATTAGCTTAAATACAAATGAATGAGCAGGGAACCCCTTAATTTAATGAACGTCAAAGAGCATATGAATCGTAATTCAACTTAATCGAAAAATAAACTAAACAAAGATCAAGGAACCAAACAATACACATAATGGCACCATTTTAGCCCAACTAATAAAACCAAGTATTACAGGTGTAATCACAGTTTTATACAAGTCATGATTGATACCAACTTATTTGAATCATTGAGAAAACAAAGAAGACATAGAGCAGACACCAAGACATTTAAACAAACAAAAAATAAGAAATGAGTAGAGGATGAATTTATTGTACAAAACTAATATAAAAGGGTATTAAAAAAAATGAAACTTATCAGTCAGACGGGGCCTGGGTTCGAACTTCTGATGTCTTTTGAACTTGGGGCCAACATGAACCCTAGTTGAGTGTTCTTGAACAAAAGCATTCAACTAAGGTCCATTTCGACCTCAAGTCTCTGACCCGGCTTCAGGCCCTTACTCTAAAGCCTTTGTTTGATAATCTCCAACAGCATTCGAAAGAAATTGACGGTGGTCTAGGGACGAGGGAAGTCAGGGGGACAACTACTGTTATTTTTGGAGGGTTTAGGGTTGGCACCTACACCAAGGGATTTACTCAGATTAATATTTGAGGAGTCCCAAGGTGATTCGAAAGAAACTAACGACCTTGGAGTGACGGGGGAGGTCAAGAGGTGGCATGGTGTTAATTTGGGGTCAAATAAACATGGTGAGGTTATGGGTCAGTTCTTCAATCTAATATTCGAAGAACTAGGGGATGATTCTAGATTGATGGAGTAGGGATTTGGAATGGGGAGGTCAAAGGGAGGCTGTTGTGTAAAATGGAGGCATGGAGGCATTTGGCCCACCAGAACTGCCGTGAGGCGATTTCCGGTGGGTGGAGCATGGTGGGGGAAGGAGGAGTATGTTGGGGCTGTCTCTGAATGTTAGGGACGATGGCGGGGGTGTTGGTTTGGGGGTGTGGGGTGTCAATTGAGAATATATACCGGGACGGAAATTTGATCCAGGTCGTCGATCAAACGAGATCAATAGCTTGGATCGTTCACTTAAGTTGGAACATGGTCGTTTTGTTAAATGAAGGGTAGGTTAGACCGGGTATATAGAACGAGTCATGGTTGGACTAGGCTAAACGGGTACGGGTAATGGTTGTAGTCCGTTGGATCGATTTGGCTTGCGTGGTTCAGATCTTTTGCCGACGAAACGATGTAGTTTCTACATCAAACTACACCATTTTGCCTATCTTTGAGGTTGGCTATTCTGGATCGGGTGAGGCAAATGATTTGGGCCTGGATTTGGTTAAATTTGGATGGCCCAGTCCGATTTTTCTCTTTATTTTCATTCCCTTAATTCCTAATTAATAAAACCAAAAATCTAACTTAAATGATAGAACTAAAAATACTAATTAATTTTAAATAATAATTATCTTGAGTAACTAAATATCAATTTAAAAGACAATCACACAATTTGGACATTAAACACTTTAAAAATGCAAAATACATTATTTTATCATTTTTTATTTTTATTTTTGTAAAATAACTAATTTACTAATTAACTCTAAAACTATAAAATTAAATCCTAAATGTAATTACAACATATTTTTGTATTTTTAGTAATTTAATCAAATAAACATACACACAAAAATACAAACATTAACTAAAAAGTATCACAAGAATTTCACATAATAAAACATACATTTTTGTTTTGATTTTGTGGGAGTAATTCATGTGAGGCAAAAATCACGTGCTCATAGGCATATAGCGAGACAGTGAATACAATTAAATACATGGAATACAGCAAGGTTACTGATGAAACTATTCATATTTTGAGATCCTTACACTCTAATTTCTCTATTAATTATTAAAATATACACAAAATTCAACCAAAAAAATGGATTTAAGATTTTCTTAAACGCCTTGTCGATGAAATGAAGATGGATCACCGATTGTTGATTTTACGAATCACACATTTCAGCTAATTTCGACATAGAATTGGCAAGTTTTGCTCTTCGTCCTCATCCTAATCCTCCTCTGGTTTTGTGAATATGAGAGGTTTTGTTATTATGAGGAAAATAACAGAGAAGGCTAGTTTTGCTCTTCGTCCTTGTTCAAATCCTCCTCTGATTTTGTGAATCAGAGAGAAATCAGAGAGATTTTGTTATTATGAGGAAAATGACAGAGAGCATTCACCGGAGAAATGAGAATGGTATGTATCAAAGTAGAAAAAGAAAAAAAAATAGTGTAACTGAATATCGTATTTAGTGATTTAGGTTATGATATAATTAAAATTAAATATTTTGCTATAAACATTAAAAGATATCTATAGAATATAATTTTTTGAAATTGTATTTATTTAAAATAAATAATATATTAACATTTGCTATATGAGGTAAAAGTTGCTAAAAATAAATAAATAGGATAGGCCCACCTAGGCCCACATATATATAAGCTAAACTATATAATTTACAAGAAATTGCCTTAAATAAAAAAGAAATTTAAAAAATGGTCAGACCCATTTAGGCACGGGGCCGGCCCACTTAGTCTAGTACCATTAGTTCGTGGTTCCGATCCTGCTCTCATCACCTTCAAAAGTCCACGAAGCCCGAAATTGTTTAAGCCCAACCTACAAAGCCCATTTAGGTTCGGGTCCGAGCGTTTTGCCAGCCTTAAACTTGAGTTAGACGAAAGTGAAGAATGTACTTCAAAAGACTGGATTAGACCTAAAAACCGAACAAAAGACAGAGCCGTGCAAGTTGTAGGAATCCGGAACCAAAGTAGGTAAATTTTGAACATAAAGAACGTTTTTAGTTTTTTTTTTTTTAAAAAACGACATAAGTATATACAATGCCACTTTATCTGGCGTTGTATACTAACGGTAACGGCTCCGTTAGTGTACAACGCCAGATAAAGTGGCGTTGTATCTATACACTATATGTACAATGCAACCTATTCAGGCGTTGTACATTGTTCAATGACTGAACAGTACAATGCCAAAATAGTTGGCGTTGTATCACCACCCTGGCCTAAATTCTACAGCATTTCTCACCACCCCGGCCTAAATTCTACAGCATTTCTCACCACCCCGAGCAAAGTATAAGAACTTCTTTATATTGCCCGCTAAGTGTCATATTAAACAACAATTGCTTGAACAATTTAAGTGGTTAGAACGTAGAATAAATGGAGGTGGGGAATAAATAATTCCTACTATGTGTTTAGTTCATTTGTATGTTTGTCTTTCTTATTAACTTATGTTTGTGTTTGTGTTCTAGAAATTTAAGTTTAAGTTAAATATTATGTTTTTGTTCGTGTTTAAATATTTGAAGCTTTTGTCGCATACGAAACAATAAACGAAACAATAAAACAAATGATGAACTAAAAAAATTAATAGAGATATTTAATTAAATATTATTGTTACAAAAAATATTATTTACAACATATACACAATAAAAAGTAACTATCTTGTATGTGTCCCACAATGGGTATGTCTCAAAGCAGCCGTCGGCCTGAGGCGCATCCCCGCCCGTCCAGGTACGCTATCAGGATCATCATCATCAAATTTCCTCCTTATAGCTCGATGTGGATCAGGATGACATGCAACAGTGGTGCTGTCAAGTCTAGTAGAAGACTACATAATAAAGTAAAAATTAGTTTAAAAAATCACATAATAATTTATAATTTACAGTTTTATTATCTTACCATCATAGCGTCTGGATCCTGTATGTAGTCATCTACCGCATCGTAAACTGAAGCCTGAACAAGGAGATTATTATAACGTAATAAATAAAATAAGTTATAGTTAAAAGAAATTTCATATTCATAAGTAATAAACTCATACCCGAGCATGTGAAGAGCTCCCATAACTCATACGGCGGCCACTGGATATATCCCTGGTCGGTGCACCCTCAGATGTGGTAGATGTGCCAGGGTAGTATGCTCCAATCCGCTGCTTGGAAATCAGAGCCCGTGATCAATAATTGACCCGATGGGGTCATCTGTGAAGGGCCTACAGTGTCATAAATACCAAGGTTGTAAGACGGCATGTCCATCTCATGCATGCCACCTGGCATATCAGCAGCAACATCATCATTAGGTGCATCATCGGCCCCCTGCTAGACACCACCTCCTCGGGTAGCACGAGGTCGCCGGGCAGCACCTGGTCGTCGGGCAGCAAGTCGTCTGGCACCAGCAGGTCGTGGAATACCACGACCTCGCTGGTATCTAGCTGTATCAATATAATCAGCATCATGTGGCACCAAACTATGGGTCCCAGACTCGATATATTATTTAAGTCCAGCGGCACCAAACTATTATTAATAGCTATGTGTATGCATATAATTAAAATATATATTTAGAATAATTGAATTGTCTAAATTAAATATTTTTGAGCTCTCGGGCTCGATGTTTTTGAGCTCCCGGGTTCGATAATTTTTAATAACTTAATTTTAAGGTACAACGACACCAAACTATTATTAATAGATATGTGTATGCATATAATTAAAAAATATATTTAGAATAATTGAATTGTCTAAATTAAATATTTTTGAGCTCCCGAGCTCGATGTTTTTGAGCTCCCGGGTTCGATAATTTTTAATAACTTAATTTTAAAGCCCAACGGCACCAAACTATTATTAATAGCTATGTGTATGCATATAATTAAAAAATATATTTAGAATAATTGAATTGTCTAAATTAAATATTTTTGAGCTCCCGAGCTCGATGTTTTTGAGCTCCCGGGTTCGATAATTTTTAATAACTTAATTTTAAGGCCCAGCGGCACCAAACTATTATTAATAGCTATGTATTTTTTTTATAATTTAAAGGCCCAGGACTCGATATTTTTTTTAAGCCCAGCGGCACCAAACTATTATTAATAGCTATGTGTATTCTTATAAACAAAAAATATATTTAGAATAAATTAATTGTCAAAATTAAATATTTTTGAGCTCCCGGGCTCGATATTTTGAGCTCCCGGGTTCGATAATTTTTAATAACTTAATTTTGAGGCCCAACGGCACCAAACTATTATTAATGGCTATGGGTCCCGGACTCGATAATTTTTGAGCTCCCGGTTTCGATAATTTTTTAGCTCCCGGGTTCAATAATTTTTGAGCTCCCAGGTTCGATAATTTTTAATAACTTAATTTTGAGTATCAAAATTACAAGCTAAATATCACACATTACTACGCTACAAGGCTCTAAAATTTCCTTGCCTAAAAGAGTCTATATTTTACTACGCTAAAAAGGTCTCTATTTTACAACTAACAACTAATATAAATTACACAAATATAAATAAACAACTAATATTTACCTAACTAAAACTAACATCTAATCTAACAAAATTAGACAAATATATATAAACAACTAACCTATAAGATTTCGGATAAATTACAAATACTAGTTCGAAAAATAACATAAAATAACTAAAACTAACAAGTAATCTAAAATACAAACTAAAAAATAGTAGTATAACATACCTTTTTACGGATGAAATATATCAATATAAAGCTTCCAAATCCGTCTACCCACGAAGTCAATAGCGTAAAACTATAGCGGGACCAATACGTATAACCCGGGGGGACCAAAAAACTTTTTTATTTTTAAAAAGGGTGGCTGGTCGTGTGGGGAGAGGGGGGACCGAGAGAAATTTTTTATGTTGGAGATGAAGAAGTGTGAGGAAGAAGACGGGACTTAGGGTTTTAATAATAGGTTCAACGCCACTTACTATGGCGTTGAACCTGTCTGATTCTTTAATGCAGGTTCAACGCCATAGTAACTGGTGTTGTACAATAACGTCTGTTATGTACAACGCCATTTACGGTGGCGTTGTATATAGTTATGTTTTTTTTTAACCTATTTATGTTACAAATTTAAAAATTAACTAACACTTTGGTTCCGGATTCCAAGTTGTAGTAATAACCTGAAAGAAGTCACTAGTTTCTTGCTAGTTAATTTACAAGGAAACTTTGTGCTACTTAAAATAAAAAGGATGGTGACCGATGTTTGCAACCCAAGAAACAAAATAAAAAAACATTTCCCCCTTGGAGTGCGGAGTGCGGAGGCCGGAGCCGGAGGGAGCAAATCCAGCTTGTCTACTTTGTCACTGACATTTTCAACTTAGGAGGATGAGATGCTATGCGTTTCCTTTGCTTTAAATCACGTCAATTTTCCACTCTGAACCCACTCCATTCTCTCGCGTTGCTTAACAATAAAATCAAAACTTTTATTCAACAAGGAAACCATTTTGAATCTCTCTTAGCCTACTCTAAAGAACCGCATTTTCCTCTCCACACTTCCAAATTCACTTTTCCTGCTCTCCTAAAAGCTTGCGCATTTCTTCCAAATCTTCATACTGGGAAAACAATCCATGGCACAATCATCAAAATGGATCTTCAATCTGACCCTTTTATCATCACTTCGCTCATCAATTTGTACGTGAAATGCGGCTCACTTTGTAGTGCAGTCCAAGTGTTTGATTTTATTTCTGAATGTAAATATTTGGTTCAAGATGTTACTATATGGAATGCTATGCTAGATGGGTATATCAGAAATGGGCTTACTGAGGAGTGTATGGGTTTGTTTAGAAGAATGCAAGAGCTTGATGTCAAGTCTGATGAGTACTCTCTTAGTATTCTTTTGGGGTTGTTTAATGATCGTGTCGATTTTGTCAAAGCAAAGCAAGTTCATGCTTATGTTGTTAGAAACGCTTTTGGTCGTGATCCTTTTGTGGTTACTGCATTGATTGATATGTACTCTAATTGTGGTAGGCCAAGAGATGCTTGGTGCGTTTTTGAGAGTGTAGAAGACAAGGACAATATTGTCATGTGGAATGCATTAATTGGTGGGTTATGTGAGAATGGATTATGGGGAAAAAGCTTGGAACTATATACTTTAGCTAAGAACAGGGGCTGCAAACTTATGTCAACGACTTATTCTAGCACTTTGAAAGCTTGTTCTGAGGGTCAAGATATAGATTTCGGCAGGCAGGTTCATTCGGATGTTGTCAAGATGGGTTTTGAGGATGATCCTTATGTCTGTACATCGGTGTTGTCCATGTATGCAAGGGTTGGAGTGTTGGAAGATGCAGACAAGGCTTTTGATTCTGTATTAAATAAAGAGGTTGAAGTGTGGAATTCTATGATTTCAGCTTATGCAGGCAATGGCAGAAGCGATGATGCTCTGCGTGTTTATAATGAGATGCGATCAAGAGGCACTGCTTCTGATTCTTTCACCCTGTCAAATGTTCTTATATCATGCAGCACGAACGAATCTTATGATTTAGGTAGGGCAATTCATGGTGAACTGATAAAGAAACCAATACAGAATAACATCGCGTTGCAAAGTGCTCTAGTGACTATGTACTCAAAATGTGGATTGTTAAATGACGCTCTTAAAGTTTTCAGTAGAATGGAGGAGAAGGATGTGGTTGCATGGGGCTCAATGATCTCAGGTCTTTGTCAAAATAGGAAATTCAAGGAGGCATTGGAAATATATAAAGAGATGGAGACTGATAATGTTAATCCAGATGCTGATATAATGGCAGTGGTGATAAATGCTAGTGCAGGACTAGAAAGCTTACAGTTACGTTGCTCTATCCATGGAATCACAGTCAAGATTGGAGTAGAATTAGATTGTTCAGTAAGCAGTTCTCTTGTAGATATGTATTCTAATTGTGGCCAGCCGGAGATAGCTGGAAAGGTTTTCACTGGTGTTCCTAATAAGAGTTTGGTGCTTTGGAACTCTCTGATCACTTGCTATTCGAAAAATGACTTACCCGAGCTCGCTTTAAATCTTCTTCCTCAACTTGTGCAGCAAGGATTGTGTCCGGACTGTGTTACACTTACTAGTGCCCTTGCTGCTGTTTCATCTTTAGTGATACTGATTCAAGGAAAGGCAATTCATTGTTACCAAATAAGGCATCAAATTCTGGAAGACAATCAAGTGGAAAATGCACTAATTGATATGTATATAAAAAGTGGATGCTTAAAGTATGCAGAGCGTATATTCCAGCTCGTATCCACAAGAAACTTAGTAACATGGAATACGATGATTGCAGGGTATGGATCTCACAGTGAGTGCAGTAAAGCTATTAACTTGTTCAATGAAATGAGGAAATACGGAGTCAAGCCTGATGGCATAACTTTCCTTTCCTTAATTTCCTCTTGCAACCATGCTGGTTTAGTGGATGAAGGCTGTAAACTATTTCACTTAATGGAAGAGTATGGAATAAAACCTCAAATGGACCACTACATAAATGTGGTGGACCTTGTAGGCCGTGCTGGACGCTTGAATGATGCATATAATTTCATACAAAATATTGTGGTGGAGCCTGACCGGGGCGTGTGGCTTTGCCTTTTGTCAGCCTCTCGAGTCCATAAAAACGTAGAGCTTGGAGAAATAGCTGCCAATAACCTTCTGAAGATGGAACCTAACAGAGGTAGCAATTACGTTCAACTTTTAAATCTCTATGTGGAAGCTGGGCGGAGGGAAGAAGCAGCAAGTTTGAGGGCTTTGATGAGGCAGAAAGGTTTGAAGAAGAACCCTGGATGTAGTTGGATTGAGGTGAAAAATAAACTTGATGTTTTCTTCTCAAGTGATTCATCATCGCCAAGGTCAATTGAGATCTATGAGATACTGCAAAGTCTCAGAAGTATCATGAAAAATGAAGGAGATTATGAGATTGAGACAATATGAGATTTTGAAAATGCACAGGAAATAGTATTCTTTACCTAGTTAACGGACATGTGCGTTAACTAGGCTGTACGAGGGAAACTTGCATTTTCAAAATTGAGGTGGACTCGGGTGTCACCCTATTGGAGCTTAGATTTGCCACGTTAAATGGTTAAGACTGCTGATCAATCTTACATTTCGTGATACTTTAATATTATTGACAGACGATGCACCCCGGGAAAGTGGAAGTCAGAACTTCCTAAGATCGGGGATTGCTGTGGTCTCTCCAGCTCTATTTCCAAGGGTAATTCATTTAACAGGAGTCACTGTCACATGCAGTGGCTGATTCAAGGGTGTGAATCCGGTTGGTTCAATCAGTTTTTGGTCATTTCGATTCAGGTTGCTAGATTTTTGGATCGTAGAGAGAAACTTTTGCTGAACCGAAATACGTTCAATACAGTTTGATTTCTATCTCTTGGTTCATGTTGATAGAAGGTAGTAATAGGTACTGAAATCGTTCAATTTTTCTTATAGATATCAAATGTGTGCTATACAGTTTCAAGGATATTCATTTGGAATTATACGAGAACTGTTATCAGGATTAACTCTGATTCTACTGTATTTAAATTTTCGACAACCTGCTGGGTAAATTTTCACCAATATATGTTGTTTCCCTTGCCAGTCTGCCACTTAAATTAGTTTGAGTTAATTAGTTAAAGAAAACATAACTCTGAAGAGCCCTCTTCAGGTAGCCGTTGCCATTCAAATTGCTAAGATGTCTTTGTTCACTTATGTAACAATGTTGAAAAAATTTACTGAGGCATTCGAGCTCATGTGCAACTTCGCTAGGATTTCTTCAATTTGAAACACATCCTTGACACAGCTGCCCTGTTTTTAACAATGTAAAATGCTCTCAAGAAGATTAAATTAAGTTTAAATGTTCCCCGCTCTTCGAATACGTTTACAACTGCAAGGGTGCGGTGATGGAGTGTTACAGATAATAATTGCTTAATATTCTCATTAAATTGAATTAGGATTCTTTCACTGTTAGGGGTAGTAGGTTCTGCATTTTTAAGGGTGGAGGTTAAAGTTTTTGTTATACATAATCAAGAACAATTAAGACGTACCAGCAACTATAAAGGGCCAGTTTAGCGTACAGTGAAGTCACTAATCAGAAGTGATGATATATCGCACCTAGGAAATGACTGCTTAGCTATTGCGTTCAAATGTCCCATTATCTCCCGCCTTTCACAACTTTTCATAGGTGAGAGTAGGGGGTGAGAATGATATTATGGCATAAAACACCCAACAACCGTTAGGTGTGACATCAACATGAATTTGCCTTCTGCTCAAAACCCCTGTCTTTTAATACTCCAAGTTTTAGGAAAAAACATAAGTTCCTTAATATCAAGACGTATGAGACTAAGGATGTCTCAGAAGAGAATGTCTTTTGAGGGAAAATATTATTCCAAACGATGCCACCTTCTCTTATTTCCTCTATCTAAGCTTTGCTTCTTCGCAATCGTCTTGTCATCTATCTTGCCTCATGCAGGTACAGTAGGTATCCATAAACAGGAAATTGTATATATTACTACAGCTTCTTTCTCTTTTGTTCCTTTGGTAATTAATTACATATTCTTTTCTATCTTCAGATGCATTTGATCCATTGGATCCATTTGGTAACATCACAATAAAATGGGATGTCATGTCTTGGACACCAGATGGCTATGTAGTAAGTATTTTCTTAAAACAATATCATGACACGAAAGATTATACGAGTAATGACAATCTAAAATATTCGTCCAGGCTGTAGTAACAATGAATAATTTCCAAATGTATCGGCATATCATGAGCCCCGGGTGGACATTAGGATGGAACTGGGCAAAGAAAGAAGTGATATGGTCCATAGTGGGAGCACAAGCAACAGAACAAGGAGACTGCTCTAAGTTTAAAGGAAATGTACCACATTGTTGCAAGAAGGATCCTGTAATTTTGGACTTGCTTCCTGGAGTTCCTTACAACCAACAATTCAGCAATTGCTGCAAAGGTGGTGTTATGGCATCTTGGGGCGAAGATCCTTCCGAGTCAGTTTCTTCCTTTCAGATTAGTGTTGGACTTGCCGGAACATCAAACAAGACAGTCAAACTGCCCAAGAATTTCAGTCTGCTTGGTCCGGGACCAGGCTACACTTGTGGTCCTGCTAAGATAGTTCCATCCACTGTTTTCCTCACTGCAGATCACAGGCGAAAAACTCAAGCATTGAGTATGCTTCCCCTTTTTTTTCTCTGTTTTTGTGTCAGTTGGAGAAGTTAAACAAATAAACAATCAAGTCGATGAAAAAATTACTTGCAGTGACCTGGAATGTGACATGCACCTATTCTCAGTTTCTGGCGTCCAAGTACCCGAGTTGTTGTGTTTCTTTCTCAACTTTCTACAACGACACCATCACTCCTTGCCCAACCTGTGCTTGTGGTTGCAGTCATAAACACAACTGCATCATGTAGGTATTCTTTTCAGTGGGATTTTACAGATACTTAAACTGAAATGAAGAAATTTTGTTTCTCAAATCTTGAAGCTTTGCAATTTCAAACTTTGAGCTTCTCCATTCAGTTGATAGTCAGTCTGAGATTTCATGATGCAGGAGCGACTCCGAGAAACTGAAAAAGAAGGGAATAAACACTCCAAGAAAAGATAATGAGCCATTGCTACAATGCACCCACCACATGTGCCCAATACGTGTGCATTGGCACGTTAAGATCAATTACAAGGATTATTGGCGAGTCAAGATTGCTATCACTAACTTCAACTACAGATTGAACTATACACACTGGACACTTGTGGCACAACATCCTAATCTCAACAATGTGACTCAAGTTTTCAGCTTCAACTACAAGCCTCTCGTGCCATACCAATCCGTTAGTGAGTGCATATGAATGTGATTTTAGTTTTTGTACTAATTCTTAATTTCGTGCAGAATTTTTTTTACTGAACGTAATGATCATGCTTGATACACAGATGATACTGGCATGTTCTATGGAATGAAATTTTACAATGATCTCTTGATGGAAGCTGGACCTGCAGGGAACGTTCAGTCTGAGGTGCTTATGCAAAAGGATAAGGAGTCATTTACGCTAAAGTCTGGATGGGGATTTCCCCACAGAGTCTACTTCAATGGAGCTGAATGCAAACTCCCCCCTCCGGATTCATACCCAACTTTGCCCAACTCTACTGAAAAACGACCATTTTCATTTTCAAGCACTGTAATTTGCATGATTTTGATGATTTTCCTAACCTGGTAATGGCAAAAACATTTCTAGAACAGAAGCAACAGCGGAATCTGCTGGCCCTTCTGATAATATTAAACTGTATTCCATCAATGAAAGAGCTTGCTTAGGTTGGTTTATATTGCATGCATGTAGAAAGAACAGTGAGATTGCACCTCGTCTATTTTTGTCGTAGATGTGGAGATAGCATTTCATTTCACTTATGTATAAGATTCTTGCTTTCTGCCAAATCTTTCTCAACATCATTCAATAATGTACATCAAAATTTTCAAGATGTAGGGGTGATTTATCATAAAGGGTTACAATTCTCAAAGATATACAAGTCATCTGTTAAGTCTCAATGCAATTGAACTGGAACACAGCAAGCCAATAGTTACATCTACAAAATCAAAAGTACACTTTCACATCTGGGAACCTTGGACTGAAGTTGCAAAAAGGGATGCCTTTAAATTTACTGAAGGCATCCAGGTTGATATAAACAACAACAACATCGCAGTATATTCCCACAAAGTGGGGTCTGGGAAGGGTAATATGTAGACAGGCCTTACCTCTACCGAGAGGGCAGAAAGGCTGTTTTTTCAGGTTGATATAAACAAGGGTAGAAAATTCTCTTTTTTGGAAGCAATGACAATCCTTAGTTCTATTTCTTTCTTACAATACTACAAGGTATGTGAATATAGTAGAATCAGAGACACCAAAACTGCTGTCACAGAGTGAAGTAGAATGACCGCACTATGGGCACTAGCATTTGGCAGGTAAGGATAGGCATCCGGAGGTGGCATAACACAGTTGTCCCCATTAAAGTATATCCTTCGAGGGAAAGCCCATCCCTTTTCAAAGGTGAACTTCGATTTATCCTTCTGAAATATGATCTCTGATTGCACATTTCCAGAAGGTCCACCCTGCATTAGCAAATCATTGTAAAATTTGATTCCCCAAAACATAGCAGTATCATCTGTAAAAGAACAATTAAAAGAAGTAAGTTAGAAAGCTCAAATGTGCATAACATGTTGTATTTACTTATCGAGGAGAAAGATTACTCACTAATGGAACCATAGGAGACCAGTGGCTCATAATTAAAGCAGAATATCTGCTGAATAGGAGACCAGTGGCTCATTAAGAAATAGCTTTAGAAAAATTATTGAGGTTGTCAACTTGTATTCTGCTTTTTGGCAGGACACAGACTCTCACTTCCCCAAGAAAGTATTTGCGAAACGTGTTTTTATTTCAACACGCAAAGAACTGTGTCAAAATGAAATTAAATTGATGAACCAATATAGGGGGAAAATGAGAAAGCAAAAAAAGATATATACAAATGGCACTAAAAAGATATACAAATAGTACCGAAAAGATATATTGCCTGTCAATGAAAACGGTGGCCATAATGTTAGTGCAATTTTCTGGTTATAATATCATATAACAGTGTTTTGACCTTCAAAAAGAAATAGTACTCAAATTTAGAATAAGAAATGGCTGTTCAATGAATTTTATGGTTTGCTTCATCCCACTGGCCATCTCTGTTTTTATTGTTAATCTATTTAAAAGAGAGACTTCATACAATGGTTTGCTATTTTTCCATTTTTATTACTAACAGATAGCAGAAATAGATAGTTGGATCATCAAAAAAGTTGAACACCGTGGATATTTTATTTTCGTTGTTTGGTTAAGCATTAGAATTTATTAGATTTAACGTTTCATTAACATACTTGGTCAAGACGCGGCTAATTAAGTGGGATCATTGCTTTACATTAGCTTACAATTATATAGAGTTATCAATAAACTTTAAATAATTTAGCACATCTTTCTGCTCTTAAATAAAATTTTCGTTGAAATTTGGGAGAAAAATTCTCTCAATTAAGATGAGATACTTGGCACAGATCGGAGATGCAAGAAGCATAAAATTCTTTTGTTATGATGTCTTGACTGTGAAGGGTAGTGGTAAGTTGGGTTTGGGTGGTCGAAAATGAAATGAACAAAAACATATCAAAATTAATCTCGATCATATTTCAGAAAATTTAAAAATATTGGTTTGAAAATAAATGAGCAAAATGTATTACCCAAATAAACTAACAGGAGTAATACGTTTCTTACAGTTGTTGCCCAATATGTATCAACTGCTTGTCATCTTTCTTTTACTTTTTTTGGGGTCAAAATGAGCCATGGTATCTTTCCTATGTACTCTATTTGAAGATGGCGTTCTAGATCAGTTTGCCTGCATCTCGACTATTTCATCAAGTATTGCCACCTTTTAACAACATAATGTAACTCTAACCACCAAGACTTAATCAGATGGAAAGAAATAAGCTAGATTTTTGCTTCCTTTCAGATTTGAACCGTGTTATACATTCCATTCACAAAGTATTAAGCCTTCCTAATCGGGGGCAGAGCTAGCACACGAGCTATGGGTTCAACCGAACAGAGTAATTTTCATAAATCATGTATTTGTCATAAGAAATCTATTGAATATGTAAAATAGTTCCGCCTCTATTCATAATGACATCCTTTTTCGTGTTATTGTTAGTGTTACTATACCTCTTTTGCCAAGGTGCATAAAAATAGTAGTACTAACCACAAAAGCCAGGTACTTATCTCAGCTTCAATATAACTGTAAGTTGCAGCTGACAGATCTTGGATGCAGCAGCTTAATCTTCATTAGCTTAGGCATCCAACAAAGTTCTTTTTGGTAGCACTTTGCTCCTCTCTTTTTTCTTTCCCCCTCTTACTAAACCTCTTGGTCAGCGGATTTAGAGTGATCGCCCTTCTCGTTCGCACGGATGCAAGCTTCAATTTGAGAAACCGAGTTATCAAACATAAATAAATAACACCAGAGAATACTAGAGCCAAATTCAGTCCATCCTCCACAATGCTACCAACATAGCTGAACTGTGACCTAAGTAGATATTATCCTCAAGTACTATGTAATAGCAGTAGGATGATCGCTTAAAGTTAGCATACGTCAAATTTTAATCACATATATCCAAAATGCAAATATATAAGAGCAAAACATTTCCTTATACCCAATCCTATATTTGAGTCATCTCACAACTTGTTCATATTTGCTGAGTAAGAGACATCCTCCTATTGCCCGGTTCTTTTTCCACGATCCATTCACAATAATCTTCCAAGCATTTTCACTATATTCAACCATTATCTTGAATTATTTTCATTCATACAATCTCCATCTCACACTGCTTCTATTAGAAGCTTAACTAAAGATCTATGATACTACGAAAACCTCAACCTTCTTGATTGGCAGGGATATGAAGCAACCTTACATAGCAAGAAACATATGACTAAGATTACTAAATAGTTACCAAATACATAGAATATGTTGAACATCATGTTCTTGCAACGACCTATTTTGAACATCATGTTTTTGCATCCGACTCCAATAAACCAGTACAATGTATGTGCGCCTATACAGACAAATGCACAATGAATTCAATAACAGTGACTGCCAATTAATCTACTCACGAGTTACTACTATTTGTTATGCGAAAGGAGATGTGACAGCAAGTTGGATCTTTAGTTCAAAATGGATTCATGAGATACAAAACTATAAATTGGTTCATGAGTTAGAAACTTAAAAAGCAACAAATAAAGGAGTGTGCCCTGCTGCCCAGAATTTTTATTTCTAATGTTGTCAAGGTATATCAAAACAAAGTAAAAAACCTTCAGCATACCACTTGAAAAACTCTCTCAAAATCATCAGATACAGAAGGGATCAATATGCTCGGCGCTGCATTTTCCTAGGTTTCTTCACAAAACTCAGGCGAATTTTCTTTAGCTTTGTTCTCTTTCTAGCCATTTTCTCAGGTAATGTCTCCCGCTTCTTCTCCTTCTTCACAGATGTCGGTTTCTTCTTTGCATATCTAGGATGCACCATATAGGCCTTTGGCTCAACTGGCAACCCATTGCTCTCGGCTTCCTTATAAAGGGCACTTGCTTTGTCAACACGATTATGAGCAACCAGCTTTCCCATCAACAAATCGTAAGTCTTTAACCCCGGTTTGCGACCATCCTCTTTCATCTTTGCAAAGACAGTCATAGCATGATCAGTTCTCTCAATCCCACATAATATTTTCAAAAATTCATAATAGGCCTTCTTATCAAGTGCATCCCCAAAACCTGCAGATTTCATTCTATCAATCATTTCGTCACCCTCTCCAATCCTTGCAGCCTGGTACAAGCTTTTAATAAGTGTCAAAAAAGTCGTCTTGTCCGGAGAACAACCCCATTGCCCCATCCTGTAAAACATATTCATAGCATCCTCCGTTTTCCTGATTTTACACAAGTTAGTGATCAACACATTAAAGGTTTCCACATCTCTTGGAACACCCTTCTCTTCCATTTCCAGTAACACATTCTCTGCCTCAGATTGAAGCCGAAACGGATCCTTCTTCCTACAAAGCTTACAAACACAATCAAGAATTGCATTATATGCTGAAGTACCAATTTCAAACCCTCCTCTATACATCTCCCCAGCTAACCTCTGTGCCTCATCAAGTTTCCCATCAACACACCAACCTCTTATCAACGTATCACATACATACTCATCAGGGAAAAATTCATTAGCTAAATTCTTCACCATTTTCTCAGCATAACTAGCAAAACCATGCTCACACAACCTAGAAACAACCAACTTCAAAGAATCCAAATCCCTAACAAACCCATAATCTTTCTCCATATTTTCAAAGAATGCCACTGCCTGAGTGGGCCTCCCGGCCCGTACAAGTCTATCAATCATAGACTCAAATGTCTTAGAGCCCGTTACCCCTTGGCCATCAGTAAGCACATCATTTGCAGCTTTAAAATCCTTTCTCCTCCCAAAATAATCCAGAAAGAAAGACACAACTTCATCATCAAGATTGAAACTTTCTTTGGATTTAACCCATTTGAAAAAACCTAAAACAGTTCGGCCAGCATCTGGGGAAAGATTGAGTGTGGTAAGGATCAAGGAAGGCGTTAAAGTTATGTGGGAGAAAGAAAGATCGAGTCTTTCTGGAATGGAGAGAGATTCCGCGTCCAGGTCTTTGACAAGCTCAGACGATAAAGACTGAGCAATTGTTTCTTCTTGATCCTTTACAGGATCTTCAGATTGGGATGAAAAGGGTTTAAAACTGGTAGAATATAGTGAAAACGGAAATGGGTCATGGGGCAGTGGTGAAGTGAAAATTTGGGTTTTGGAAAGGGAGAATTGGGAACAGGGAAGGTGGTGGGATGAATTAGTCGACGACGAAGAAATACAGCGGCGGAGCAGTGTTCGAAGGTGGAGGCGTGTTAATGGGGACGTGAGTCTACGCATTTTCGCTGTCTGTACTGTGTGAGAAAGGGAGGCAGCTATGGCGTTAAACCCTCTCTGCTACTGCTACTGGCACTGAGCTATACATATATAAATACTAAACATATATATACTTAACATACATACATATATATATATATATATATATATACATACACTTAACATATATATAGTTAACATATATATACTTATTAAATAATTTTTTTTTTATTAAAAGCCCACGAAGCCCGCCAGGCCCGGACCGCCAGGCCCGGGACCATGTGGGCTTAGGCCCGTCACGGGCCGGTCTTACCCACCAAGCCCACGAAGACCGGGACCGCGAAGACCGGGACCGCCAGGCCCGGGACCGTTTAGGACCGGGACCGCCAGGACCGGGACCGCGAGGCCCGTTTAGGCCCGGGACCGGCCCAGAATACACCCTTAGCTACTGCTACAGCACTGAGCTAAGCTGGTGTGGTTTTGGGCTGGCAACTTTTGGCCCTTTCGGCCACTACTGTGGAAAAGTTATAAATTTAAACATATTCATATTCCTGAACCAAATATACATATATACTAGTAGTATATATTAATTACATATATCATGGTATCTATATTTATTAATTTTATTCTTAACGACGATTAACTTAATATATATCTATATCTATATCTTCATTAAAAACACGAAACTCTTATCGAAATATCTTTTTTTTTTTTTACCCTTCGTCTATGTATTCTATGTGGGATATAATTGTAATTGTGATTAGAAAAACAAAAACTCTCCTTTAGTGTTTTCTGTTGGTTAGAACTCTACTTTATTTGGGTTTATAATTCTTTAGGCACTCTTTTGTTTATGTAGTATAATTAGGATTCTTTAATTATTGCGGTGTAGCTTTCATTTTTTAAGTTGTTTTTTATTTATTATTATTCGTTATTGGTATTTGGTTTCCTATTACCTATTAATTCATGCTACTTATCTTTGTTTAGGTTTAGCATTCATTTTATTTCTATATCTTGATAGCCCTTAACATTCGGAGGTGAACTAACTTGAGATTTGAGGTAAACATTCTACATGTAATCTCTTCTTGAAGCTATGTAATAATAAACATGCATTCTTGATAAAAAAATTACAAATTGAAAGGTTAGCTTATGCTTGTATTTCTTACTATTCAACTAGGATAATGTCTTGCTATCCATGTAAAGTGGGTAAGTCTCTCAAATGATGATTAAAAATTAATTTAAAAATCAATAAAGCTCGTGGAATTCAGCTTCTTTTTTTGTTGCTATGTTCATTTTCTGTGCAACTAGTTCTTATATTATGTAATTCTTCCATTATGGTTGATTTATTGGAGATTATTATTTTGCCTGTGCTTATATTTATTAGATTTTTAATATTAAAAAAAATATTGTAAATAGAAGTTGATGTTGATGTAAGTGGGTCTACAATGCTTAAATTTATCTACTCTTCGTAAATCGATCTTTTAGTACAAATATAGTAACTGTTTTCCTAAAAACCTTCAAACGATGTGAGTTCTTCTCTACGTGTCGATGTAAGTATGTTCATATATAACTAATTATTTTTATGACATCATTGTGTTTTTTTTATATGAAGCTACATTTGATTTTTGAAATTTTATTTAGTTCTTTAGTTAATTCTATGGCTTTAAACTAATTGTTAGAACAGCAATCTTAGGGTCAACTTTCTTATCCAAATTAGTTTTTCAATAAGTTAATTAATCCAAGTTCAAGTTAATATGCATAAGACTTAAGTACTAACGGAAAAGTGATTTGTAATTTTAGTCGAAATATTAGGTGTCCAAGTATCTTAGGAGTCGTATAAAGATGTAATTAGTATTTTGTCAAACTTTTTTAGTTGGGAGTCGTTAAATATTATTTTCTATTTAAATTAGAAGTAATGAAGGTTGGTAGTAATTTTTCAATAATGTTCTAAACACACCATAACTACACAAACACGAAGATTATAAATGCGCTCTTGGCCAATTTTTTCAAGAATTGATACTAATAATAATATCTCTACATTTCAGGTTATGCAGTGTAGTAGTTCTTGTCATTTTTTCATATATCATATGATTTGTTGGTCATATGGAGAATATCTTTGGTGTTTCTTCCTTTGTTAAATATGATTAAAATTTATAATTTTCAGGAGTTAATTTTTTATTTTATTCAATAACTCATCCAATTATAATAATATTTATGTTATTTTTAGAAATTATATTTTCTGACACTAATTACACGCTCAACACGCGTACAATATGATTAATTTTCTAATAATTGGGAAAGTTACCCTAACTTTGTACTTGTCTCATACACTCTATGTTAACCTACTGACTCATACAACAACAACAACAACAACCCAGTATAATCCCACTTAGTGGGGTCTCGGGAGGGTAGTGTGTACGCAGACCTTACCCCTACCCTAGGGTAGAGAGGCTGTTTCCAAATAGACCCCCGGCATCCTTCCCTCCAAGAACTTCCCACCTTGCTCTTGGGGAGACTCGAACTCACAACCTCTCGGTTGGAAGTGGGGGTTGCTTACCATCAGAGCAACCCCTCTTGTCATAGGGGTCTTAAATATGTTTTTCCCACAAATATTTTTTTCACCGAAAAAAATAAAATGTTACTCATGAGTTAGCTAATATGATAGAAGCCACATAGAATATATTTGAACCTTTTTTCATTTTTAGGAATATATTTTTAATAGAATAAATCAAATATATACCAATAGAAATATATTGACTAAATAAACTCATTATTATTTGAATTTTCTTATTAGAGTCCTCACGCTACAATCTCATCCCAACTTGTCCGCAAACCAAGCAGAAGTAACGACAGAGTATATTTTAGTGTTTCCATAAATTGGTGGAGAGCAACACTACAAGAGAGTTGGATTATACGTGCTAACCGGGTGGGCCTGGCCGGGCTGGGCCAGTGAATTTTGGACCCATACGACTTGTGGTTTGGGCCGATTCCGGGCTAGTTCTTAATGGATTTAACGGGTTCAGGTTTATTCGAATAAAATTTGAACCGTTAGGATTATGGGTTGAGGGGGCCTGGTCGGGTCGAGTTTAGTGTATTTTCAAAAAAGATATTGGAATTTTATATAACTATTGTAAATTATATTAATACTTTGTATTAATTTAAAAAATGCAAGGTAGATAAGAAAAACATGCACTTATAAATTGCAAGTGTTATATTTATTTTAAAATTAAGCATTTAAAAAAGTAAATTAACAAAAAAATAGTAAAACTAAATTTTCATACATAATAAATTAATAATACTTCAAATTAATCTAACAAACTAAAATATTAAACATAAATACGTCTAATAATTTTAAAATAACACAAATTATCGTAAAATCTTAAATACGAATTTCCGAAGGACGCTCAAGACAATACTTTATATGCCTCCTTAAACTACCAGTGCCAGACCCTGAATGAAAATTTAAGACTTGACCACAGTTCTTGCACTTTCATTTCCGACCTTCTTCATTTTCCTCTACCACCTCAAAGTGTTGTCAAACATATGAATGCAGTCTAGAAGTACGAGGCATGATTTAACTTGAATTGGGATTTGAGATTTGAGAAATTGAGATTAAGAATTGAAGCATTACAAATTGGAGAATGAGAGAAATTGAGATTGAGAAATGAGATTTGAGTGAAGAAATGAAAAGGGGGGGTGGGTATTGATAGTTTTAAAGAAGGTTAATTTTATAAATTCAAAAAGGGTTAAAATTAAATTAAAAAAAGTGGCTATTTTCGCAATTGATCCGTTGGCTAAGAGATCTATGCACAATCTGACTAAAGCCAACGGATAGTGGGTCCCTTAGATTTGAAAGTTAAAGAAAAAAAAAACAATATAGATGTTATTCTGGGCTGGTTCCGGGCCGGTTAAACCGGTTACGTGTACTGTTCATCCGAATCGAGCTTACCGGGTCCGGCTAACCGGCAGAAAATTTTAAACGACACAAACCCTTTATCCCCCAAACACAGCCCACTCAGCCCCTTATGAATCGGGCCGGTCCGGTTCCGATTTTAACCGGTCTGGGCCGGTCCGGTTCTAGGTCAACCCGGTCCATTAGCCACCAATAGATTATAGGTGTTAACCAGGTGGGGTGGGACGGGCCGGGCTAGACCAGTGTATTTTGGACCCGTACGAGTTGTGGTCCGGAGCGGTTTTAGGTTAATTCTTAACGGATTTAACGGGTTCGGGTTTATCCAGGTAAAATTTGAACTATTAGTGTTACGGGTTAAGGGGCCCGGGCCGGGCCGGGTGTGACGACCCGGCCCGTCGTCAAGGAAATTACCACCCCGTTATGTTGTAATTGCATGTTTTATGCTTTTATATGAGTGTTAGAGTCTATCGGGTGAGTTATGAGTGAATTGGATTGAAAATTAGGCATATAGCCTTTTTGAAGGAAACTTCAATATGAAAAGTTAACATGGAGTTGACTATTTAGTTAGAGGGCTCGGAATCGGATTCTGATGATTCGGGTAGTTCCGGGAGATGATTTGTGAGTTAGGGGAGCGATCGGAATTTAATTTGGAGGTCCAGTGTAGAAATAGGCTTGAATTGGCTAAGGTTGAATTCTGGCGTAACTCGAACGGTAGGTGAGATTTTGATCCGGGGGTCAGAATGGAATTCCGACAATTCCTGTAGCTTCGTTATGTGATTTTGGATATGTCCGCAAACTTTCAGGTCATTCGGACGTCGTTTGGTCGGGTTTTTGATCGAATGTTAGTTTCGGAAGTTTTGAAGAAACTTAGGCTTGAATCCGTGTGTAATTGGTGATTTTGATGTTTCGGATGGTGTTTTTATGCTTGGAACAAGTTCGTATCGTATTTTGGAGTATGTTGGTGGTTTTCGTTGGGGTCCCGGGGGCCTCGGGGTGAATCCGGACCATCATCCGGCATTTTTGGAACATGAAAGTCTCCTCGAAAGTTGCAAAAAAATTGCAGAAAATTTAGCCATCGCGTTCGCTAGGGCAAGGCCCGCGTTCGCGTAGGCCAGGTTTAGTAATGCATCGCGTTCGCGAGGATGGGTTCGCGTTCGCGTATGAGGAAGACTGTGAAGCATCGTGAACGCGTGGGTAAAGGTCGCGTTCGCATATAAGAAATTCATTGAGCATCGCGTTCGCGTGGAATAGGAACGCGTTCGCGTAGAGGAAATCCCGACTGACTGCGGAGTTGTGCATCGCGAATGTATGGGGCAGGTCGCGTTCGCGAAGGGTATTTTGGTCAGAGCATCACAGACGCGTGAGAGGCGTCTCGAACGCGAAGAAGGAATTTGCCTGGCAGTGAAATTAAAAACCAGAACTGGCAGTCGCGGGTTTAACACCCCAAAATACCATTTTTGAGTCCTAAGAGAAGGTATTGACGGGAGATTGCTGGGAAATCATCGGGGTTTCGTCGGAGGTAAGTTTTGTGGCTTAATTACATCATTTTAACATGAAATCCTTGGTTAATTCTCTGTAAATGGAAGATCAAAGGTGGGTTTGAGCCCTATGTCAAAATTGAAGAAAAATACTGATTAGAGTGGGCAAATGGAGTCCGATTTTGGTAAATTTTATATGCCTAGACTCGTATTGAGATGAGGGTTCTAAATATGTGACTTTCGTAATTTTTCGAGAAGCGTACCGAAAGTCAGGTTTTGGCAACTTTAGGAATTTTGATGTAAATTGAGTTGTTTTGACTGGGTATCGTTCCATTGGTCTAATTTGATATGTATTTACTGTATTTGATCAGATTCTACGCGTGCAGAGCTTGATTCTCATGGCAAAGGCGTCGCGGAGTAGTCGTCGCGCTGTATTGAGGTGGGTAATAGATGTGGGTGATGCGGGTTCGAAACCCCGGTATACCACTTTGTGACGCTGTATAGCGGCGAGACACGTACTCTCTTGTGAGTGCAGGGTCGATTGTGATTGGGGACTATGGCTGTCACGACCCTAGTTCACCAATCGTGAACATGTCATGACGGTACCCAGTTCCCACAACTAGGTAAGCCTAACACGTTGCGGAATATACAAGTTTATGAACATTAAATAACAAATAGCGGAAAACGATATAAATAAGAATGTAATATATGCCGCTTGGCACATACACCCGTCAAACACATTGTATAAACACCACCAAGACCCGAAATCCTACGGGTAACACAGACTAAGAGAAATACAACTGTGGCTCTATGTGTAAAGAGTATCTAAACAACGAGATGAAGGAAAAAAAAACATCTACTAGAACTATCAGAATAGAAGGATGGCCTCCGGATCCGCGGACGTAGCAGATCATACCTCGAGGTCTCCAAATGTACTGCTGAATTACCTAGTATGGGCATGTCCTGATGTACCTGGATCCGCACAACAAAAGTGTGCGGAAGAGTAGCATGAGTACACCATGGCGATACTCAGTAAGTGCCAAGCCTAACCTCGATGGAGTAGTGACGAGGAAGGTCAGGGCCCTACTGAGAAGCAATAATATAGTGATAATAACAATAATAAACAGTTTAAAGGCTAATAACTTCCGCAATAACAACAATAGAATGATTGCTGCAACCGTCTACAATTTAGCTAACAACAAATAACCAACTCAATAAAAATAAGTCCAGGACCTGTGGGAATTGAACCCACAGTCCTATTAACAACACCCCTGGGTCTCCGGGAATCGAACCCGCAGCCCATGTCTCAATAATATCTCAATAACTCAGGATCTCCGGGAATCGAACCCGCAGTCCCTACCCATCAGTCAGGATCTCGGGAATCGAACCCGTAGTCCTCATTTCAATAAATCTCGGGATCTCGGGAATCGAACCCGTAGTCCATATTTCAATAATCTCAGGATCTCGGGAATCGAACCCGTAGTCCACATTTCAATAATCTCGGGATCTCGGGAATCGAACCCGTAGTCCACATTTCAATAATCTCGGGATCTCGGGAATCGAACCCGTAGTCCACATTTCAATAATCTCAGGATCTCGGGAATCGAACCCGTAGTCCACATTTCAATATTCTCAGGATCTCGGGAATCGAACCCGCAGTCCACATTTCCATAAATCATCAGGATCTTCGGGAATCGAACCCGCAGTCCACATTTCAATAAATCTCAGGATCTCCGGGAATCGAACCCGCAGTCCACATTTCAACAAATCTCAGGATCTCCGGGAATCGAAACCGCAGTCCACAAACACAGCAAGTAAAGGAATACACAGAGAGGAGTATAATATGCTTAACTATAACTTCGCCGATAAACAGCGCCAGCGATTACCAAGAAAACTCAAGTAAGATAATTAGGCAACTAGACAGTTAAATACTACCTAATCATGCTTTTCTAACTGCTACGGGTAGGAAATACCGAATTTAACAGCTAAAAACAGGAATATCACTCATCGAACATTTTAAGTAAAGTATGTGTTCAACAACCGGCGCATGTACACGCCCGTCACCTCGCGTACAAGGCATTTAAAGTATCACATAATATCCTAGGGGTGAAAGTCCCCCACACGAGGTTAGACAAGCCACTTACCTCAATTCCGGTACAAAACCGCTAAGAAACGACTCCGTTGCCACGAGTATCCGACTCCGAGTGGCTCAACTCTATCCAAATAAATTGCATATTGTAAATAATAATTCAAGTAATTTATTCTACACATAAATTCTAAGCTAATACGTGAAATTATGTAAAATAACCAAAATGCCCTCGGACCCACGAGCTCGGAATCTGAAATTTTTTGAAGATAAAGATTACCCATGACCTTAGGAACTCAAATATATAAATTTCTCTTAATTCCATACTCAAATCTAAGGTATAAACACAAAATAAAAGTTGAAAACTAGTTAGAGGAACTTACCCAATGATTTGGTATGAAAATCCACTCTCAAAATCGCCCATTCTCGGACCTAGGGCTCAAAATATGGTAAAATGAAGCAAAAACTCGAGGTTCACAGCTAAAATCAAGCTGCAGAAGTCGCATTTGCGATCCAGGGTTCGCAATTGCGAACCCTCGCAAAAACGAAGAAGTTCTTCGCAATTGCGAACAAAGAGAGGCTGGGAAGGCGCATTTGCGACAAAAAGTTCGCAATTGCGAACAGGCATCGCAATTGCGATGGAAATGTTCGCAATTGCGAGCATACCAGAAGCAACAGTTTTTCCCTAACACAAAAATAAGCATAACTTCCTCATACGATGTCCAAATTCGATGATTCTTTTTCCTATGGCTCCGTAATTTCGATACGGATCTAATGGTTCAAACAAAATTGAATTTGGAGATGATTTACCTAATATGGTACCCCTTTATGTTCAGAGAAGCAAAGGTTGAAACATCAAATAAGAGCGTGATCACAACCCGAAACACACCCGAGGCCCTCGGGACCCATATCAATCATACCAACCAACCCCAAAGCACATTACGGACTTGCTCGATGCCTCAAACCACATCAAACAACTCTAAAACCATGAATTACACCCCGATTCAAACTTTATGAACTATGAAGTTTCCAACTTCTATTTCCGATGCCGAAACCTATCAAATCGCATCCGATTGACTTCAAATTTTGCACACACGTCCAAAATGATATATCGAAGCTACAGAAACTTTCGGAATTCCATTCTGACCCTCGGATCAAAATCTCACCTATCAACCGAAATTCGCCAAAATACTAACTTTGCCAATTCAAGCTTAATTCTACACCGATCATCACAAAAATATTTCGGACACACTCCTAAGTCCCAAATCACCTAACGAAGCTATCTGAACCAATAGATTTGCATTTTGAGTCCGATATCAAAATTTCCACTTCCGGTCAAATTTTCTCAAAAACCTTCAATTTTCTATCTTTCGCCAAACGACTCCAAAATGACCCACGGACCTCCGAATTCACTTCCGATCGCGCTCCCAAATCCAAAATAACCATACGGAGCTACTCCCAGTCTCGGAATCCCAAACGGACATTAATAACACTGAAATGCATTTTAAGCCAAATTGATGCAATTTCTTCCAAAATGCTATCTTCCATAATATGCGCCAAAACGCTCCCGGGTTATCCAAAAACCCGATCCAGGCATACGCCCAAGTCCGAAATCATCATATGAACCTGTTGGAACCTTCAAATCTCAATTTCGAGGTTGTATACTCAAAATTCCAATCCTAGTTCATTTCTTCAGTTTTAAGCTTTGGAAATAAGAATTTTCATTTAAATTTGACTCCAAACTTCTTGAATTTTAATTCTGACCATACACACAAGTCAATATACTTGAGATGAAGTTGCTCATGGCCTCAAACTGCTGAATGACGCGCCGTATCTCAAAATGACCGGTTGGGTCGTTACAATCTCCCACACTTAAACATACGTTCGTCCTCGAACGTGCTGAGAACTACACTGAAGTAGTCTGAAATCACTGGTTTAACATCTCATGCAACTTCCTGTGCTTCCGCAACTGATTTGAGCACATTAGCTCGATAACTCTATAGACATATTCCTTTATTCGAGTAAATAAGCCATTAGACCCAATTCCAACATCCAGAATTTTCTGCCTAGCATGTTTCCATCATACGACCACAATATCATTCTTCACACGTTGTACCCATACATGACTGCATAACTTTGTTAAATTCACACTTTGCATCACTTTACTCATGGGACCCCAATAATATTCTTTAAATATAATAGTCGAAATTCCACAAATCTGATGCTCTCATTGCATCTCATGACCTACATGGGTCTTGCTCTAACTTTTACAACACCGATACAACGGAAGGGATGTGCAGGAATTCATATTTAGTTGCCAAGTCAACAAATCATTCAGTCTATACTTCTAACAAGATCCATTACCTTGTCCTAAACCAGAGAATGTTATTTTCCTCTATAATATACTTCATATAATCAGTTTGCACCGACCCCAAATCCCATAACCTCATCTCACCAAGTACGAACTGCTCAGGCGATAAGCCACCTCAGACATAATCAAAAGTCCCAAAAGATGACACAATGTGCTAGTAGGCTATTAATTCGTACGTGGTACAAAAGGAATGCGAACACTAGAGAGAACTATTCAACTCTCACACTATCATGGACCTCCTCGAAAAAATAGGAAACAAAACACATGAAAGCAGTTATAGACACTAAAATAAACATCACACTGTTGCGGCGTGCAACTCGATCCCAACAATATAACCATGGCGGCGTGCCACCCGGTCCCAACAATATAACCATGGCGGCGTGCCACCCGATCCAAATATAAAACTCACACAAGGAGCCATACGTCGAGCTGAATAGCTCATCACATCAAATTACTGAATATCGATCATAAGCATACTAAGGTGCATGATATCAGTCACAAGGAAACATATAGCGCCATAGGTTACAAACTCAAGCACAACTGAGGTGCGATATAAGATCTGAGTCTCGAGAGCCATCATGCTCATATAACATCACCCTTGAGTGGAGCCTCAACACATAAGGAACTTACCAAGCCATCTCACACTCATACGGCGCAATATATCTTTACATGAATTAACTAACCGCGAAATAAGACCGCGACTATCCATCCACAAAGGGCAAATTGCTGGAAGAAACACAACCGGCCTGATGCAAGACTCACTTCCACATTTAAATCTATCCACCGACCTTAAGTCTATCCTGGTCGTGCCAATCTAAGTCAATAATATTTCACAGGTCTATAACCCAATAAGCAGAGTGCCCTCCAGCATAAATTCTCAATTGAATGATATCACCAAAATCCTCATACTTGGTTTAAATTTCTAACCAATCAAGTGACTACAAGTCACACCTATGCAATTTTCTTGTGGGTCAAGCTCCCACCATCCTCCGAATAATTAAACGGGCCTGCACATTCAACCCACCGGCTGCACTAACACTGAAAAGCGATCAGGAGTCCCTAACCGGGATGCAAAGCCTTTCTCACAGAACACCGATCTCAAATGATACTGATGTTAATACCCATCTTACTCAAAACACTGAAACTCCTTTCCTGCTCATCCGAACTCTTTATATCACATTCATTGACCAAACTGTGACCTTGGTCCTTACTTCAAATTTCATGCTACTCACTGCATATCACGTGCCGATATACGATAGACTTAATTTCCATCATAGCTCTAGAACTAACGATAGGCTAATATTTCATCATATAAGACTTTCCATTTAGCTCACCGCAGGAGAACTATAACAACATACGGTGAATTCTCAAAACCATCGAATATGCCAATCTCTAAGTAGTGGTCCAAGCCACCATAACCCTTCCCGAGATCTGCCTACACATAACAGGCCCTTAACAAAAGAATAATTCAGAATAACATCAATCACTGCGGCCGACAAGTCTCAAATGCACCGTCACAAATCACATGCAAAATTCGCTCACGTTGCATGAACCGATCATTGACACCAATACGCCAACTCAACTATGGCCGATCAATCTACTTCCTTCCAGGTTATCCTTGATTGCCTTAGAAATGTTAATATCTTCATTCAATACCTAACTTATTCCAACCGCACTTACCCCGAGTGACCTTAAATCATGAGGCCATGCTATCTCAAGAACGACGACCATTTCATGTCTCTCAAATACTACACCACAAGTCAAAACATCATAGATCGTTTTGTGCCTTTCTTCATAAGTTGCTTCAAAAGCTTGAGCCTCAACTGTACTTATAGACTCGGAATTATCAGGCACCACACTTTACCTCTTGAATTCACTAGGACCGCTATTGAGAGCCATCCGGCCCTGACTTGCCCCAATACGCAACCAACTCTACTGAATTTTATTACATATGAATACCCTCTCGATAAAGCCCCCAACGGAACCACTTCCCGCGAAGCTTGCACCTATTCGAGGCATAAATCATGAATCTTTCCTCAAGTTTGAACACGAGCCAGTAAGGCTAACCATAACATGCATTCAACAATTTATATACTCAAATTACCACTCATGGCCCTTTTCCGTGGCTGCAATAACACAATAATACGCTAGTATCCTGAATTCACACAGGTAATTAACCATGCGACCCAATCTTAAGCGGTGGGACTCTCCCATTTAGCCCAAAGCCTCTATTACACGACTCTCGAACACATTAAAACCAGTCTCTCAAGTCATTTACTATTATTCAACTGCAACTCACTTGATCCAATGAATATAACCACCTGTGCTCTATTAGCACTCTAACACCATATGGTATGACCTCATCCCAATACAACCAAACATCTTCTCGCTCCATGCATCGAGCATTATTTACCGCGATAGCATAAGACATACTGTGATTCTCACACCTACAAAGCACCATGTAGCCTTCACCGAAATCTTCCCTGCTTATAATGAAAGGTAGAATTTATTAGGGACACAGGAACATCTAAAGTCCCATCATCATGCCATACGAGCCTCAACTCTTGCCCATCCGCAAGTTTTCAAGAACTTTTTGAATAGTACCTAAATACATCGCAGGCCAAATCTGATATGACACATGACCCATAATTTGATCGTTGATAGTGAAATCCTTTCACTTGGCACGAAGCCTTAAGATACATCTTGCTAATCCATGACAATAGCCTTTATCATTTGTACGTCTTCATCATAAGACAACCCAAGACATTCGTTTGGCACATGTCCTTCTTAAGACAGTTAAACTCATATCCCCCCAGTATCTCTGCTGGCTGAATCCTTCGCTAAATAGATATCTCATATGAACCATATAGTCTTTATTACCACCAACCATCTTTAGATCTACATCCACCTTGTGATTCTACAATTGCTGTGACGATTAGGCAGCTAAGTAAACCTTCTCAAGACCGTACTTATCAATCGAATGTCAGAATCTAGTGCACCCCCATGTGCACAATTGAAGATCTCTCAATTATCTTGCATTATCGATATGGATGACACGCGGTAACAATGGTTGAGTAAATTCTTGACTCCCTTGAAGTCCCTCTGCAGCAGCATGAACCGTCGGCGCATAATAGATACCAAGCGCACAAATTTCTAATACACGAGTGGATGCAAAAGAACGTATGACATTGGCTCCAACTGAATAAATGGCGCACGATAAGGAAATTCAAAGAATTGAAGAGTTTCCTAAACACTTACATAGCCCCTCGTAAATAAATACAGACGTCTCCGTATCGATCAACGAGAATCTAAGTAACCGGACTGTGTCCCGTGACTCCTATGAACCTAGAGCTCTGATACCAACTTGTCACGACCCTAGTTCACCAATCGTGAACATGTCATGACGGTACCCAGTCCCCACAACTAGGTAAGCCTAACACGTTGCGGAATATACAAGTTTATGAACATTAAATAAGAAATAGCGGAAAACGATATAAATAAGAATGTAATCTATGCCGCTTGGCACATACACCCGTCAAACACATTGTATAAACACCACCAAGACCCGGAATCCCACGGGTAACACAGACTAAGAGAAATACAACCGTGGCTCTATGTGTAAAGAGTATCTAAACAACGAGATGAAGGAAAAAAAAACATCTACTAGAACTATCAGAATAGAAGGATGGCCTCCGGATCCGCGGACGTAGCAGATCATACCTCGAGGTCTCCCAAGGTGCTGTTGAATCACCTAGTATGAGCCAGTCCTGATGTACCTGGATCTGCACAACAAAAGTGTGCAGAAGAGTAGCATGAGTACACCACGGCGGTACTCAGTAAGTGCCAAGCCTAACCTCGATGGAGTAGTGACGAGGAAGGTCAGGGCCCTACTGAGAAGCAATAATATAACGATAATAACAATAATAAACAGTTTAAATGCTAATAATTTCCGCAATAACAACAATAGAATGATTGCTGCAACCGTCTACAATTTAGCTAACAACAAATAACCAACTCAATAAAAATAAGTCCGGGACCTGTGGGAATTGAACCCACAGTCCCATTAACAGCACCCCTGGGTCTCCGGGAATCGAACCCGCAGCCCATGTCTCAATAGTATCTCAATAACTCGGGATCTCTGGGAATCGAACCCGCAGTCCTTACCAATAATTCGGGATCTCGGGAATCGAACCCGTAGTCCACATTTCAAAAATCTCAGGATCTCGAGAATCGAACCCGTAGTCCACATTTCAATAATCTCAGGATCTCGGGAATCGAACCCAGAGTCCACATTTCAATAAATCTCAGGATCTCGGGAATCGAACCCGTAGTCTACATTTCAATAATCTCGGGATCTCGGGAATCGAACCCGTAGTCCATATTTCAATAAATCTCAGGATCTCGGGAATCGAACCCGTAGTCCATATTCCAATAATCTCGGGATCTCGAGAATCGAACCCGTAGTCCCTACAATAACTCAGGATCTCGGGAATCGAACCCGTAGTCCACATATCAATAAATCTCAGGATCTCCAGGAATCGAACCCGCAGTCCACATTTCAATAAATCTCAGGATCTCCGGGAATTGAACCCGCAGTCCACAAACACAGCAAGTAAAGGAATACACAGAGAGAAGTATAATATGCTTAACTATAACTTCGCCGATAAACGGCGCCAGCGATTACCAAGAAAACTCAAGTAAGACAATTAGGCAACTAGACAGTTAAATACTACCTAATCATGCTTTTCTAACTGCTACCGGGTAGGAATATCGAATTTAACAGCTAAAAACAGGAATATCACTCATTGAACATTTTAAGTAAAGTATGTGTTCAACAACCAACGCATGTACACGCCCGTCACCTCGCATACAAGGCATTTAAAGTATCACATAATATCCTAGGGGTGAAAGTCCCCCACACGATGTTAGACAAGCCACTTACCTCAATTATGGTACAAAACCGCTAAGAAACGACTCCGTTGCCACGAGTATCCGACTCCGAGTGGCTCAACTCTATCCAAATAAATTGCATATTGTAAATAATAATTCAAGTAATTTATTCTACACATAAATTCTAAGCTAATACGTGAAATTATGTAAAATGACCAAAATGCCCTCGGACCCACGAGCTCGGAATCTGATATTTTTTGAAGATAAAGATTACCCATGACCTTAGGAACTCAAATATATAAATTTCTCTTAATTCCATACTCAAAATTGTGGTCAAAATCCAAAAATATCAATTTCTAGGTTTTTCTTTAAAACCCAAATTCTCCTTTTGATTCTCATGAATTTCGATGTTAAATCTAAGGTATAAACACAAAATAAAAGTTAAAAACGCGTTAGAGGAACTTACCCAATGATTTGGTATGAAAATCCACTCTCAAAAGCGCCCATTCTCGGACCTAGGGCTCAAAATATGGTAAAATAAAGCAAAAACTCGAGGTTCACAGCTAAAATCAAGCTGCAGAAGTCGCATTTGCGATCCAGGGTTCGCAATTGCGAACCCTCGCAAAAACGAAGAAGTTCTTCACAATTGCGAACAAAGAGAGGCTGGGAAGGGTCGCATTTGCGACGAAAAGTTCGCAATTGCGAACAGGCATCGCAATTGCGATGGAAATGTTCGCAATTGCGAGCATACCAGAAGCAGCAGTTTTTCCCCGACACAAAAATAAGCATAACTTCCTCATACGATGTCCAAATTCGATGATTCTTTTTCCTATGGCTCCGTAATTTCGATACGGATCTAATGGTTCAAACAAAATTGAATTTGGAGATGATTTACCTAATATGGTACCCCTTTATGTTCAGAGAAGCAAAGGTTGAAACATCAAATAAGAGCGTGATCACAACCCGAAACACACCCGAGGCCCTCGGGACCCATATCAATCATACCAACCAACCCCAAAGCACATTACGGACTTGCTCAATGCCTCAAACCACATCAAACAACTCTAAAACCATGAATTACACCCCGATTCAAACTTTATGAACTATGAAGTTTCCAACTTCTATTTCTGATGCCGAAACCTATCAAATCGCATCCGATTGACTTCACATTTTGCACACACGTCCAAAATGATATATCGAAGCTACAGAAACTTTCAAAATTCCATTCTGACCCTCGGATCAAAATCTCACTTATCAACCGAAATTCGCCAAAATACTAACTTTGCCAATTCAAGCTTAATTCTACACCGGTCATCACAAAAATATTTCGGACACACTCCTAAGTCCCAAATCACCTAACGAAACTATCTGAACCAATAGATTTGCATTTTGAGTCCGATATCAAAATTTCCACTTCCGGTCAAATTTTCTCAAAAACCTTCAATTTTCTATCTTTCGCCAAACGACTCCAAAATGACCCACGGACCTCCGAATTCACTTCCGATCGCGCTCCCAAATCCAAAATAACCATACGGAGCTACTCCCAGTCTCGGAATCCCAAACGGACATTAATAACACTGAAATGCATTTTAAGCCAAATTGATGCAATTTTTTCCAAAATGCTATCTTCCATAATATGCGCCAAAACGCTCCCGGGTTATCCAAAAACCCGATCCAGGCATACGCCCAAGTCCGAAATCATCATATGAACCTGTTGGAACCTTCAAATCTCAATTTCGAGGTTGTATACTCAAAATTCCAATCCTAGTTCATTTCTTCAGTTTTAAGCTTTGGAAATAAGAATTTTCATTTAAATTTGACTCCAAACTTCTTGAATTTTAATTCTGACCATACACACAAGTCAATATACTTGAGATGAAGTTGCTCATGGCCTCAAACTGCTGAATGACGCGCCGTATCTCAAAATGACCGGTTGGGTCGTTACAATGGCTTAGTCCGACTTGTTGGCACGGTGTTATGATAGTGGCTATTCTTGAGCCGTCGAACCTCCTTCTCGGATGGTTACATATTATATTGTAATAATGGCTACTCTTGAGCCGTTGAACCTCCTTCTTGGACGGTTGAGTATACTTGTGGGCTGTGAGCCAGTATTGGATTCCGCGAGGATCGTTATCATGGTCTTGTAATATTGACATGCTAGTTTACTACCAGTCCGTAGCTATTTCTGTTATCATACTATTTCCAATCTCTGGAACTTGATATTAGTGTTTTCAACTGAAAAATGATAAAAGAGTTTTCAAAACTACTTTTGAGCCTGCGAGGCCGCATTTGCATATTAGCTGACTGGTAGTGGATCGGGCTGCGCGCTGCAGCGGTATATATGTTGGATCGGACTGCACGCCGCAGTAATATTGTGCTTGGGCTGTAGGAGCCCCTCCAGAGTCTGAACCCCCACAGTGAGCACGGGTACCCAAATTAGATCGGGCTACGTGCCGTAGTGGTCACTTCATGCATTGCATTGCATTTAGCTACATCTGCTAGTTGTTGTACTTGTTGTTAATATTATTGGCTCTCTACTGTTGGTGTTGAACTGTTACAGGGTATTGGTATAGCTTTACATTGTGCTTTACTGTAGATTTCTTATCTACGCTATCTTACCCTTGTTTATTACCACTGAGTCTGGCAGTACTCATTTTACTCCCTGCACCTTGTGTGCAGATCCAGGTACCTCTCAGCAGACCTGATCCGGTAGCCGCTCAGAGGCATTGTGCGGGATAGTCGAGGTAGCTGCAGCGTCCGCAGGACCTGACTCCCCTTCTAGCTGTCTTTTCATTTCTTGTTGTCATTTCTTTCCGCACCAAATTTTGTTGTAAACCTTATTACACCTATGTTCTTTAGAGGCTCATGACTCTTGACCCTTCGGTCTATGGGAGTTGGCATGTGTTAGGACTTGGTTCCCTGTTTTGATATATCTATCACTGTTGTCTTATAACTTGTTATGCTTAAATGGGATAAGGCGAGCTCATAGCTGTGTAATTGTTGTTGATTGGTCGGGCTGGCCTAGCAGTGTGCTGGGCGCCATCACGACCGGATTTGGGGTCGTGACAAGGGGTTTAGTGTATTTTTTTTTTTGAAATTTTGTATAACCATTATAAGTATTATTAATACTTTGCATTAATTTAAAGAATACAAGATAGATGAGAAAAAATTGCACTTATAAATTGTAAGTGCTACATGTATTTCAAAATTCAAAATTAAAGTTTGCATTTAAAAAATAAATTAACAAAAAATCGTAAAACTAAATTTTTATGCATAATATATTAATAATACTTCAAATTAATCTAACAAACTAAAAAATTAAGCATAAATATGTCTAATAAAGTTAAAATAACACAAATTTTCATAAAATCTTAATTACGAATTTTCGGATAACGCTCAAGAAAATACTTTATATGCCTCCTTAAACTGCCTGTGCCAGACTGTGAACGAAAATTTAAGACTTGACCACAGTTCTTGCACTTTAATTTCTGACCTTCTTTATTTTCCTCTACCACCTCAAAGTGTTGCCAAACATGTGAAAGCACTCTAGAAGTACGAGGCATGATTTAACTTGAATTGAGATTTGAGATTTTAGAAATTGAGATTGAGAATTGAAGTATTGCAAATTGGATAATGAGAGAAATTGAGATTGAGAAATGAGATTTGAGTGAAGAAATGAAGATGAGGGGGGAGGTATTTATAGTTTTAAAGAAGGTTAATTTTGTAAATTCAAAAAGGGTTAAAATTAAAAAAAATGGCTATTTTCACAATTGACCCTTTGGCTAACATATATGTGCACAATCTGACTAAAGCCAATGGATAGTGGGTCCCTTAGATTTGAAAGTTAAAAAAAACAAAAAACAAAAAAATATAGCCGTTTTTTGGGCCGGTTCTATGCCGGTTAAACCGGTTACGTGTATTATTCATCCGGATTGGGTTTACCGGGTTCGATTAATCGGTAGAAAATTTTAAACGGTATAAACCCTATTACCCCCTCCCAACCCAACCTACCCGGCCCCTTATGAACCGGGCCGGCCCGATTTCGATTTTAACCGGTCTGGGCTAGTCTAGTTCCGGATCAAACCGGGCCGTTAGCCACATATAAGTTGGATGATCAAATGATGTAAGTTATTAAGTATGGGTGTTAATCGAGCCCGGTTGACCCATTTTCAACACGGGTCAGCCCGGTACTATTCTTTATTGTGTGCGCTGGGACGAGTTAGTTGGAGGCGAATTTTGAATGAACACGTTCTACTTAACGGTGCACCGAACTTGCGTAGCTCGTGACCCGTTAACGGGCTGCAGCCCATTATGAGCCCGTTTACCGTTGATAATTTTTTTTTAAAAAATCTGACATAGCCAATGGTTAAATTGAGAAATGATCGTTGGGGAATGGCCATATATTGCAGAAATGGCCATTTCGGCCTCCCCCATTAAAAATATAGCCCTCCCACCCCTAATAATTAAAAATTTATATTTTTAAGCTTTTAAAATCTATAAATAGCCTCCATTCTTCTTCATTTTTTTTCACAATTCACACTCTTACTACTCTAATTCTCTCTCAAGTCTCAAGTCTCAATTCTCTCTTGATATTATAGTTCTTAAATTCTCAAATCTCAAATTCTCAATTATTTATTATTTCAAGTTTCATCAATTATTTAATTTAGCCATTCCAAATTATTATTATAAAATATCAAGTATTCAAGTGAAGTGGGGTATCAAGTATTATCAAGTATCAACTATCAACTATCAAGTTTCGGTCTATCAATTGAAGTTTGATTTTTGATATCAAAGTTAGTGCGGCATCCGGAATTCCGGTACACTCGTTCTATCTCTTTCTCTTATTTGGTGTATATTTATTTTATTATTCAGAATTATTAATTTAATTTACATTACGGATTTACTTAGAGCGGCCAAAAAAGTGTGGAAGAAAATTTCTGAAAGTTCACTTAAAAATTTTAATGTAGATTATAAGCGAATAGAAGATTATTTAGATGATATGTTAGATGATATTTAATCACTCGTTAATCTTGAAACGGCACCACCTACATTTGGTAATGCTAGTCAAACTTAAAATATTAGTGGTAGAACAAGCAGGCCTCCTCCCCTATTAAGAAGAATTGACGATTAAGAAGTAGGTGTTGGATATTTTTTGAAAGACTAGAAGATCAAAAAAGTATGTAAAATGTGCAATTTGTACTGAACATTATAAACATGATCCCGGTAAGGTAGGGAGAACGGGTCGACTTTATAGGCATATGGAAGAGAAAACACCCTCTTGATTGGGGAGTAGATGGGGCATCTGGGCAACAAAAACTTAACCCGAGCACTGGGGGTTATTTGGTAAATACGATATTAAGAAAGATCGGGAAGAATTAACTAAAATAATTATTTTAGGTTGTTCACCTTTTAGTTTTGCTTCTTCACCGTATCTTGTTACTTATATTCAAAGAATTTATAACCTTATGTTTAAAGGCAATCCTAAAAGTACTTGTAGAGCTAATATCCTTAGTTTTTTTGGACAATATGAGACATATATACGTTATTTGTTCGCAAGTCTTCCTTGTGAAGTTTCTCTTACTTCTGATATTGTTCGTGCTGTAAATGAAAAGAATTATTTGACTGTTACATGTCATTGAATAGATGATAATTTTTGTATGCAAAAATGTATTATTGCTTTTAAATATGATGAAGATCAAAGTCATACTAGTGCATGAAGTTGCTATATTTTTATAATCTTGCAGAAAAATTTTGTATATGTCATTTGATAATGCTTCTAACAACAATGTTGCTATTAAAATGTTAAAATTATATCTACATCCACCACTTCCTGAAATATTTCATGTTAGATGTGCATGTCATATTTATAATTTGATTGTGAAGAGTGGCCTTGAATAATTTAGAGATAAAATTACTTTAGTTAGGAGAGTTGTTGATGTAATTCAAGGAAATAATTGAAGTGCTAGATTTAATGCATTTAAAGAAAAATGTGTACACTATGGACTATAGGTGTTAACCGGGTGGGCCGGTCCGGTTCGGGCCAGTGTATTTTGGACCCATAAGGGTTGTGGTCCGGCCCGGCTCCGGATTAGTTCTTAACGGGTTTAACATGTTCGGGTTCATCCGGAGAAAAATTAAACCGTTAGAGTTACGGGTTAAGGAGGCCGGGCCAGGTTTAGTGTATTTTTAATTTATTTTTTTAGAATTTTATATAACTATTGTAAGTTATATTAATACTTTGTATTAATTTAAAGAATACAAGGTGGATGAGAAAATATTGCACTTATAAATTGCAAGTGCTACATTTATTTCAAAATTCAAAATTAAAGTTTGCATTTAAAAAGTAAATTAACAAAAAAATAGTAAAACTAAATTTTCATGCATAATAAATTAATAATACTTCAAATTAATCCAACCAACTAAAATATTAAGCATAAATACGTCTAATAATTTTCAAATAACACAAATTGTCGTAAAATCTTAAATACGAATTTCCGGAGGACGCTCAAGACAATACTTTATATGTCTCCTTAAACTGATTGTGCCAGACTCAGAACGAAAATTTAGGACTTGACCATAGTTCTTGCACTTTAATTTCTAACCTTCTTCATTTTCCTCTACCACCTCAAAGTGTTGCCAAACATATGAACTCTAGAAGTACAAGGCATGATTTAACTTGAATTGAGATTTGAGATTTGAGAAATTGAGATTGAGAATTGAAGTATTGCAAATTGGAGAATGAAAGAAATTGAGATTGTGAAATGAGATTTGGGTGAAGAAATGAAGAGGGGGGGGGGAGGTATGTATAGTTTTAAAGAAGGTTAATGTGACGACCCGGCCCGTCGTCACGGGAATTACCACCCCGTTATGTTGAAATTGTATGTTTTATGCTTTTATATCAGTGTTAAAGTCTATCGGGTGAGTTAGGAGTGAATTGGATTGAAAATGAGGCATATAGCCTTTGTGAAGGAAACTTGAATAAGGAAAGTCAACCCGGAGTTGACTATTTGGTTAGAGGGCTCGAAATCAGATTCTGATGATTCGGTTAGTTCCGGGAGGTGATTTGTGACTTAGGGGAGCGATCGGAATTGAATTTGGAGGCCGGTGTAGAAATAGGCTTGAATTGGCTAAGGTTGAATTTTGGCGAAATCCGAACGGTAGGTGAGATTTTGATCCGGGGGTCGGAATGGAATTCCGACAGTTGCAATAGCTTCGTTAGGTGATTTTGGATGTGCCTGCAAAATTTCAGGTCATTCGGACGTCATTTGGTCGGGTTTTTGATCGAATATGTAATTCGGAAAGTTTTAAGAAATTTAGGCTTGAATCCGTGTGTAATTGGTGATTTTGATGTTTAGGATGGTGTTTTTATGATTGGAACAAGTTCGTATCGTGTTTTGGGGTATGTTGGTGGTTTTCGTTGGGGTCCCGAGGGCCTCGGGATGAATTCGGGGGTCCAAACGGACCATTTTGTGTCAAATGCACTGTTGTTTCTGCTGCAATTAGTGCAGCAGAATTTTACCCTTCGCGATCGCAGAGATAGGGACGCGATCGCGTAAGGTCAAGAATGGAAGCGACGCGATCGCAGGAGCACGGACGCAATCGCGTAGGGTTTACAGGGTGGTCATCGCGATCGCATGAGCATCTACGCGATCGCGTAGAATAGAAATGGGGTCCAGGGAAAAATGTGCTACGCGATCGCAGGAAGAGGGACGCGATCGCGTGAGGCCGGATGGTTGTACATCGCGATCGCTTGAGGAGAGTCGCGATCGCGTGAGGGCGAAATGTTTGAACATCGCGATCGCGTGAGTAGAGTCGCGATCGCGTAGAGCAAATGGGTCCGGCAGAGAATTTAATCACAGAACAGAGGGGCTACGGGTTCATTAACCCAAAACGCCATTTTTGAGTTCTAGAAAGAGAAACTCACGGGAATTGCTGGTAATTCATCGGGGATTCATTGGAGGTAAGTTTTGTGGCTTAATTACATTATTTTAACATGAAATCCTTAGTTAAATCCCTGTAAATTAAAGATTAAAGGTGGGTTTGAGCCCTAGGCCTAAATTGAAGAAAAACACCGATTTGAGTGGGCAAATGGAGTTCGATTTTGGTAAATTTTATATGCTTAAACTCGTATCGAAATGAGGGTTCCGAATATATGACTTTCGTAATTTTTCGGCAAGCGTATCGAAAGTCGGGTTTTGACAACTTTGGAAATTTTGATGTAAATCGAGTTGTATTGATTGGGTGTCGTCCCATTGGCCTAATTTGTTGTATTTCTACTGTATTTGATCAGATTCTATGCGTGCGGAGTTTTATTCTCGTGGAAAGGGCATTGCGGAGTAGTCGTCGCGCCGTATTGAGGTGAGTAATAGATGTGGGTGATGACCAGCGGGTTCGAAACCCCGGTATACCACTTTGTGACGCTCTATAGCGGCGAGACACGCACACTCTTGAGAGTGCGGGGTCGATCATGAACTGGAGACTATATATTAGTCCGACCTGTTGATACTATATTATTGGCTATTCTCGAGCCGTTGAACCTCCTTCTTGGGCGGTTGAGTATACTTGTGGGCCGTGAGCCAGTTATTGGATCCCGCGAGGATCGTTATCATTGTCTTATCATATAGACATGTTAGTTTACTACTAGACCGCAGCTATTTATGTTATTATGCTAATTCCAATCTCTGGAACTTGATATTACTGTTTTCCAACCGAAAAATGATAAAAAGAGTTTTCAAAAACTACTTTTGAGCCTGCGAGGCTGTATCTGCATATTAGCTGACTAGTAGTGGATCGGGCTGCACGCCGCAGCGAGATATATGTTGGATCGGACTGCGCGCCGCAGGAATATCTCTATGAGATGTGCTTGGGCTGTAGGAGCCCCTCCGGAGTCTGAACCCCTACAGTGAGCACGGGTACCCAAAAATTGGAGTCGGGCTACGCGCCGTAGCGGTCATATCATGCATTGCATTGCATTTAGCCACATCTGCTAGCTGTTATGCTATTTATTGGTATTTGTTGGTACAGGTACAGTGAATATTGATTCTATGACAGGGTAGCCTGATTATAGTTTTACATAGTGCTTTATTGCGGATTTCTTATCTGCGTCTTACCCTTGTTTATTACCACTGAGTCTGGCAGTACTCATTTTACTCCCTGCACCTTGTGTGCAGATCCAGGTACCTCTCAGCAGTGATCCGGTAGCTACTCGGAGGCATTGTGCGGGATAGTCGAGGTAGCTGCAGCGTCCGCAGGACCTGACTCCCCTTCTAGCTGTCATTTCTTATCTTGTTGTCTTTCCTTTCCGCACTGAGTTGTTATAAACTTTATTACACTTATGTTCTTTAGAGGCTCATGACTCTTGACCCTTCGGTCTATGGGAGTTGGTATATTTTGGGACTTGGTTCCCCGCTGTTGGTATATGTATTACCGTTGTGTCATATTTTGATGTGCTTAAATGGGATAGAACAAGCGTCTAGCTCCGTTCTTGTTATGGATTGGTCAGGCTGGTTTAGCAATGTGCTGGGCGCCATCATGACTGGATTTGGGGTCGTGACAGTTAATTTTGTAAATTCAAAAAGGGTTAAAACTAAAAAAGAAGTGGCTATTTTTGCAATTGATCCGTTAGCACGGATCTGTGCACACTCTGACTAAAGCCAACGGATAGTAGGTCCCCTAGATTTGAAAATTAAAAAAAAAAAAAATTCGGGCTGGTTAAACCGATTACGTGTACTGTTCAATCGGATCGGGTTTACTGGGTTCGGTTAACCGGTAGAAAATATTAAACGATACAAACCCCTTTATCCCCCAACCCAACCCACCCGACCCCTTATAAACCGGTCTAGTTCTGGTTTTAATCGGTCCGGTCCGGTCCGATTCCGGGTCAAGCCGGCCCGTTAGCCACCTATACTATGGACTAAAACCAAGACTCATGCCTGAAGAAATAGTTACTGGGTGGAATTACATTTATTTATTCTTAAGATGTTATAAATATAAAATGCCTATAACTAAAGTTACTAATTCTCATTGTACCGATCTTAGCCGTTTGTTAACATCTAGAACTTGGGATGCCATTTATGATGTTGTACAATTTTTACAAAAATCTTATGTAGCTATACTTGAGTTTTCTGGAGCTTATTATCCTAGTATTTGTAAATGGTTTAGTTCTTATCGCTAAAATTTCTCTTTTACTACATAATTTGAAGAAGAAGGAAAGATATGCTACTGTTGTTGAATCTATACTAGATAAGTTTAAAAAGATATTTCTACCCAATTTCCCATATTTACCTAATTGGTGCTATTGTAAACCTTACGCCCTACTGTCAAAATGATAAAGTGTCGCCAATTAATTAGAGCTTTATATACTTATATGGATATTGACCAACTGAAACTCCTCATATTGACACTTGTATTTATGAGCTACACACACATTTATAAACTCTATATAATTATTAGGCTAACATTGTTGATGCCTCTTCGGTTGCAGATGCAAATATTCCTTCAACTAATCCTTCAACATCTAGAACGACTATGGATGATTATGGCGGTGTTCAATATTATTTGATTTGGTCTACACTAGGAGAGCATCAACAAACCAGTAGCAGAAATATAGATGAACTCCAATTCTACTTTCAAAAGTTACTAGAGCCCCTCTTAAAGGATTTTCTACCACTGGGTTGGTGGAAGAGCAACTCAAATCAATTTCTTGTTCTTTCGGCCATGGCTCGAGACGTGCTAAATGTGATAATTTCAACAGTCGCATCAGAGAGCGCATTTGGCCAAGCAAGGCAGCAGCTAGGAGATACTCGCCATTCATTAGGCAGCAACGCTTTGAAAATTCTAGTGTGCTTCAGAGATTGAATAAGATCATAACGGCGAAATCAAGAGCGTGCCGAGGTAGACGAAGAAGAGGGCCAAGAAATTGGAGATATAATGGTTTATGATTCCGATTCAACCAATGCCGGAAACATAGAACCTTATATTAATATGGAAGAACTTACAAAAACGAAGCAAAAAATGTGATGTACTATTTCTTTTTTCTTTTTTATAGTTGTTGTGAACTTTTAATTTGCAAGTTCAAAAATAAATAAAAAATCAAAAAAGAACTTGCAATTAATTTGAAGTTTTAAAAATATAAAATGAAAGCCTTCGAAGTTTGTTACTTACATATTACCTATTGGTCTTATTAAATAATTTTTTGTGGCCACTTACTTTCTAATTTCAATTTTATAATTTACAAATTTCAAATTTAAAACTTTAAACATTAAACTTCAAAGTTTAACTCTAAGCCTTAAAAATTTGCAAATTCTTAAGTATCAATAACATTGAATAAGAAAAATAATATTTAATTTAAAAAGAAAATAGTAGCCCGGCTCGCCCGAACCCAAACGGTTCCTAAATAACCCGAAATTTTCCAAGGAAAATCCCCAACCCGCTAAACTGCCCGCCCCATAACTGAACAGGCTGAAGTTTTTTGTGTTCAACCCGTCCCAGCCCGCCCAATATAGAGTTATGTGACGATTGAAGAAAGTGAAACCAACTATTTACTTCTTTCTAATGGACGCATGGCAAAGACATTCCTTTGCCGGGACTTCTCTTTCAGTCTTTCAGGGGTGGAGCTAGCCCATTATATACGAGTTCGGCTGAATTCAATGGCTTTGGTCTGATCCGTGTATTTGTCTTAACAAATTATTAAATATGTACAAATTATTAATTTAGAACCCATCAACTTATTAGAATCATTAACCTATAAACTTTAAATGATAGCTACGCTGGTGACTTTATAAGGTAACCTAGAGATGTCATTTTTATTTGTGGTGCTGAATTAGTTAACATTTCATGGTATAGCCAGTTTTCACATTGGTCAATGAAAAATAGCCACTGTTTACGAAGTCAATGAAAAATAGCCATTAGTTTGCTGCAACAGGGACCGGTCCAGTATAATATACGGGAGTTATAGTGCATTTGTGTACGAAACACCAGTATATTATGATGGACCGGTATACTTTGCTAACTCCTATAAAATTTGCGGGAGACTAGAGCACTAGTGCTCCAAACTCCAGTATATTATACTGGATAATTATACTGTTGGAACTCCCGTAAAATTTGCGGGAGTTCCAGCATAATTATGTTTGAACTCCAGTAAAATTTGCGGGAGTTCCAACATAGTTATCCTGGAAATCCCGTAAAATTTACAGGAGTTCAAACATATTTATGCTGGAACTCCAATAAAATTTGCGGGCATATTTTTTCAGATTTTGAACAGTGTTTTCGCTCAAATTAAAGTGGCTAAATTTTGATGACTTTTGAAACTTGGCTATTTTTCAACGACCAGTGGTAAATCGGGCTATTTTTGAATTTTTCCCGCTGAATTGGCAATGAGTTTGCTAGACTTTATTTAGTAGACTTGTTACCTTATTGAAATGTCCACGGTCGGGTCAATCATATAAATTTTATTCGCTCAAGAATGCCATGCATATCTTTGTTTATGCTTTCGCAGGTTTTGGCTATAATTTCGAGAGATGGTGTCACTGCAAAAGTATACCGCCCCATATCATCTATAAATGCCAAATGCATCATCTCAGGTACTGTTCCCAATTATTGCTCAATCTTGCTTAGCACTGATAATATATCCCCTTTATTAAAGTTCTTCTCCATATGGCTGTGATTAGGAGCGGCAAACGGGTGGGTCGGGTTGAAAACGGGTAATAAAAAACGGATCATATTATCCATGACTTCTTGTAAATGATCACTTTTTGGAGAATTCTTACTCTCCTTAACTTGAGGAACTTCTAATTTGAGGCTTTACAAATGTAAATGTTAGACTCATTGATTACCCATTGGTTATCCATTTTCTAAATGGATAATATGGTTGTTATCCATATTTAACCCATTTTTGAATAGTTCATTATCCAACCCATTTTTAATGCATAATATTGGTGAATAACTATATTTTTGAACCATTTTGCCACCCCTAGCTGTGATGCATCAGCTTTGGAGAGGCGGATCTAGGATTTTGATAATATGGGTGCTCTACTAAAAAAGGAGGGAAACTAATTAAGTGTTGAACCAAGTGCACTATTCAACTTTTATAGAGCATGAGTGCCAACACATAATACTAGACAAATTTTAGAAAATACGTACATAAAATATCTAATTTGATGGACGAATCATGGGTGCTCGTGTCCCGTATTGCTGGCTATAGATACGCCTATGTTTTGGATGGTCTAGGAATGGCCATAACCAAAGGCGTAGAGCCAAGATTTTGAGTCTATGAGTTTTGGACTCCAGAAAAGGCATCTTACTAGGTTGAATTATTTCTACATATTAAATAAGTTTTTTTAATACAAATACATGATCGGGACCATAGCTACTAGATTATGCCGAACCCCTACGTAGAACCTAGTCATAACCGTAAGGGGCCCTAGTTGTGTTATCAGATCAGAGCATGTGACGGAAACCTCCACTTCCTCTTGCAAACTTTACATTAGTTTCCTATTTTTTAACCAAGGCCTTGAATAGTCGAGTCGGGCACTAGCATTATTAAAAATAGGAAAAAGGTCCAAATTTACCCATCTGCTTTTTAATATTGTTTACATTTAACCTATGTTATAATATTCAATAAGATTTACCCATACAGTTATACTATCTGGTCAAATTTACCCTATCATCAACAAACTTTTAAAAGTTACTCCTCAGTTCTTCAAGTGACCCAGAATCGCCCAAATCATTTTAATTAAGTCACTTATTCTTCTTGATCCATTATTTTTGAAATAGTTGGTACTTACCTGCTTTTTTAATTGAAAAAATAAATAAGAGAAAAAATATTAAAGTAATAGAACGGTTAGTAAATAAAGTATATTAAATAGAAGAATCTAAATTAGGTAGCATGTCTAAATTCCAGAAGTACTAATAACACCCCAACTTTAATGGATTCGTTACCAAAGGTATTGAGACTTTGCAAGTAATAATGATAAAAGTTGAAGTTCCATGAAAACTTTATATTGTCAAATTCAACTTTGCTTCAAAATCAAATGCCCACGCGTAGTGCACTCTTAAGTTAGTCGATTGAACTATATTCTAATCAGACAACAACAATATATATTTGAATATACATGTACATATGTGATGAGAAGCTATAGATAATACACAATAAATAGGCCCATTGAATTCTACGGTGTGTATATGGTTGATAAATAAAGTGAAACTTTCATAAACCATAATGTTTTAGTGGTTATTAGTTAGTTGTAGTTACCATTTACTATATTACTTCCTATAGCCATGTTTTCATATTTTTTAGGGTGTATTCGATGTATTTAAGCTATTGTATTCATGAATACAATAGCATTTCTATGCATGAAACATGGATTACAAATAGACAAATTTTTATATTCGACTGTATTCATAGCGTGAAACAAGGGGTTACAACTAGACAGATTATTGTATTCGACTGTATTCATGATATGTATTTGTGAATACAGTAACTTAAATATCGTAATTCATGGTCTATTCAGTTGTTTTTAAACGAAAAGTGAATCAATTAACATAATATACTCTTGATATAACTCCACAAAATCAATTATAATACACAATATTTTGTATTTACGGTTATAAAAAAGATTCACAACCGAAAAATACCCCAAAAATATAGCAATCTTCAGAGAAAATATGCTGAATATTTTTCCTAACCGATAAATACAATAAAAACAGAGCAATTTAAATACATATAACATTTGAATACATAAATTATATTAGTAAAAAAATTATATGACTACATTCATAGAATACAATGAGACAGTGCATACAATAAAATACATGGAATATAATGAGATACATTGAAATACAATATAATGAAATAGATGAAAATACAGCGAGATACATTGAAATATATTAACAGAAAATTCAAGTTGCTTAGCCTCAAACTCCATCATCTTCGTTCAAAAACAACTCTAATGTCGTCTCATCGAGCGGGCCGTGATTCTGGCTCGAAACATCATTGGTCCTATTACCATAATAGCCTCACGTGAGCTTCAAAAAACCTATTCTTTACAATTGAAGTCGCCGGATCCACCATCAGCAGTACATAGTCTCAACGGCGGCGGTGAGGTTGAAGCAACATCAGTACCAACGTCGACTTGGACTATGTTTCTCTATATTTGTATTTTCACTTGTGTTGATGCTTTGTTTTCTTTCGTTCCTCTTTTTCTGCAACTGTTGTTCGTTCCCTTTTCTTGGGGTGGTGACTGGAGGTTGTTGATTGAGTGGGCTGCTATCAGCTTTCTTTTTGGAATTCAAGGATGATGATCCTCTCTTAGGAATGTGGGCAGGTGATCAGGTTTCTAAGGGGTGGAGTGCTGGGCGTTCTTAGTGAAGGGGAATGGGAAGGACGGTTGTTGCTCTCTCAAGGAGGAGGAGATATATCCTCTGTTGAAACAAATGAGAACGAGATGGGGCTACTAGTGGGTGAGAGATTGAGGGGTGGAGAGCTTTTTTAGGGGTCATCGGCTGAAGCTTTTGGTTAGGGATAGGAGACATTTGAGTGAAGAGAGAAAAACAATATAAAGCTTATTTTGTGGCTTAAGAATAGGAGATAACCATAAATAGATATCTGGATATAAAAAAGCAAAAGGTAGCTATAGAATATAATTTTTTTAAAATGATATTTATTTAAAATTAATAAGGTATTAACATTTGCTATAGAAGCTAACTAATCCATAAATAAAATAGAGAAGTGGGTGCACTAGTAATTAAAAATATCCACGAATAATTTGTATAGTCTATTAACTTTAGCATTCACATCAATAATAATTTCTGAAAATAGTGGAGCAAGAAGAGAAACAAATGATTTAAATAAAAGGAATCTGGGATTGGATTACCTAGTAGATCAAGCGGTAATTTTTAAAAGTTTACTGATGGCATGGACAAATTTGGCCGATAGTATAACATTAGGGATAAATTTAGCTAGATAATATGACGAAGATTTAATATAGATAATATGCAAAAATAAAAGGATATATTTGGCCATTCTCCCTTTAAAATATTAGAAGACAAATGATAAAAGAAATGCTAACAACCCAGGAAACCATGCTCCTCCGTTAGATAGTTTGGTGGAAGAGTAACTTTATTTCAAATATATTTTTTGTTTGCCGAAATAGTTATATTAAATTTCTTAAGATATTTTTCCATGTTAAATCTCAAAATTTAGAGAATTCTACGTGGATGCTATTTGTTTTATTGAACTCTTTTTTTCTTGGGAAGATTGAGAAGCCTCCATACAAGAAAAGAATTTAATTTTACGATTTCGAGTTTTATGTTATAATATTGCCTATCTTTCTTACCCAAAAATAACTATAATAATACAGTTACAATAGTTTTTTGTCACATTAAAATAACAAAATTTTCCCGCTAAAACTTAACCTTATAATAGTAGAATTAGCTAGATGGATAGGTTTTATCAATATAATAAGTAAAATTTGTGATTTTATTGTTATAGTAAATAAAAGTTCAATTAGTTTAGTGTAAAAATATTTTGTGAATTTACTATTATAGGTTAAAATTTAGTGACCTTACTATTATACTAGGTAAAATTTGCTTAGTTAAACTGACTGGTATACTGGGTAAATTTTGTTACTTTAATTTGGCAAATAATAATTTCGTGACTTTACTGTTACATTGACAAGCTAGAAGTAAAATTCAAGTGTTGCAGTTAGGGGGGTTAATGGTTCGGTTTGAATTGATTTTTCCCTAAAAAGAAATCAAAACAAATCAGTTTTTAAATATTGGAATCAAATCAAATCAATTAAGTCGCTTTTTATGGATTCAATTTATGGTGGATTTTGTTGATTTTTCGATTTTTTTTTAAATATGAGACCTTCATTATCAAACACATAATCCGGCCACTACATTTTTAACGTAACACTATCAAACCAATTCTTTTAGAAAACTATACTTTTACCAAGATACATTGATAATAATTGAATCAAATACTGATAAATAATTAAAGGATTCAATTAAAAATAAATTATTTTTAACATGAAATGAATTCTTCTAATTATTAAAAGAAAGTTACCAATCAAACCAGAATGTAAATGCAACGAGCTAGATTATTATTAGGAATGGCAAACGGTGCGGGGCGGTGCGGGGCGGGGCGGTGCGGGGCGGGGCGGTGCGGTGCGGGGCGGTTTTTCGGCATTCGCGGAGCGGGGCGGGTTACATCGTTTGCGGGGTGGGGCGGGGCATAATTTTTTTTAAAAAAATTACCGCGGGGCGGTGCGGGTCGCGGGTTGCCATGAGTTATTCAATTGATTATCTTCTTAGTATATAAATTTTATATATCATCATACTAAGATTATCTATGTATAATAACAAATAACATAAAAATATAATAAATAAATATGGTATAATTGATTAAAATGCAACGATAATATAATAATATTTACACCGTCAATGTACACAATCCTTACAAAATTAATACAAGAATTAAATAAGAAAATGAAAATTTGCACATACGCTAACATGTGTGAACTTACAAATGTATGTTAATTGAATTGCTATGCAGTTAAACTTAATGCAAACGTGTATATTTTCAAATCAATTTCGTTTGGGTGAGATATATACTTTCGAATTATAATATTATGATAATTATTCTACAAATTTATCACCCAAAACATATACCCTCGTTATACTAATTCACTAGGCAACTTGTGATGAACAGACGATGGAATATTACCTAACAATATCTAATACAAATATAAAATAATTACTTGGTTTACTAGATCAGATTAAAAAAATTTTAAAAATTTAAAAAATATATATGCGGGGGCGAGGCGGTGCGGTTTTTCGCGGGCGGGCGGGGCGGTTAAAATTAGAAAAATTTGTTTTGCGGGGCAGTGCGGTGCGGGTTGGAGTCTTCGCGGGTGTGTGCGGGTGTGCCCCGCAACCGCCCCGCCCCGCACCATTTGCCATCCCTAATTATTATAATAGCAAAGAACTAAACTAAAAGTGCAAACGATTAACATATACCATTAAATTTTAGAACTTTATATAAAAATACACACATATATATAAAACAATAAATTTTAAATAGCTACTTCTATAATAGATTTTAATTTTTTCATTTATTCTTTTATTAAAACCAAAACTAAACTAAATTTGATCGATTTTTTAAATTCAAATCCAAAGCCAAGCCAAACCAAATCCAAAAAGTACTTATTTTTTTAGTCGGTTTGATTCGATTTTTAGGATTTTATGAACACCACTAGTTGCACGAAAAATGCCCGCCATCAATGACAAATTGCCTCAACTTGAAATTGGAAGTGATGGGTTCAACATTCTGTTAGGACTTTGCCCTGAATTTCTAATCTATTAGGACTCTATTTTTTGAAGGAATGGAAAAAGACTTCCAAAAGGATTAAATCTACTTCATATGTCTTATCCTATTCTTGGAAGACAAGTTTTGCACATCTATAAATTATGGATCTCAGCTTCTCACGAAAAAAAAATATCCACAATGTAGTCATTAAAGAGTTTTGTTTAGGAGGAATTTTTCTCTCGATAGTTTTTCTTCTTATATATTAGTTTTATCATATGGTCAAACCATTATAAATTATTATGCTTAGTTTAGTATATTTTTCTTTTGTCGTCTGATTTAACATCCACCAAACTTTGTATTGTTAGTTTTCGCATGCACCATATAATTTCGATCCGAACAAGTGATATCAGAGCCAATGGTTCAGAGACAACGGTTGAACGAGGTTGAAAACAAATTCAATGCGTCTTTATATCAGGACGATAATGATGATTTATTCAACATACTACATGTGGAGATAAATTTACAATCACAATTTTATTCAAAACGCATGTTGTTACATCTCTCTTTCTAACCCATATTTTGGCCACTTTTAACCAATGCCAGTTTTAAGTCATGCCTACTTGTAACGCATGATTTTCGATGCTAGTTTTAACTCACGCTTCTTTTTAATACATGAGCTTCTTTTACCCCATGTTTATTCTTAACACATGGGCCCCTTTTAATCCATACTTGGGCTTCTTTTAACCAATACCAAGATTTTCAACCTATACCGATTTTTAACCATGGCAAGCAGCAGTGATGAAGATTATACGAAGAAGGTGAATCAACTTTGTCAAGAAAGTTAGGCCAAGGGGGAGATTGTTAGGACTTTGCCTTGAATTTCTAATCTATTAGAACTCTATTTCTTGAAGGAATGGAAAAAGACTTCCAAAAGGGATTAAATCTCCTTAATATGTCTTATCCTATTCTCGGAAGATAAGTTTTGCACATCTATAAATTAAGGATCTCAGCTTCTCATAAAAAAAATATCCACAATGTAGTCATTAAAGAGTTTTGTTTAGGGGGAATTTTTCTCTCGATAGTTTTTCTTTTATTATATGTAGAACAATTGGTCAAATCATTATAAATTATTATGCTTAGTTTAGTATATTTTTCTTTTGTCGTCTGATTTATCATCCACCAAACTTTGTATTGTTAGTTTTCGCATGCACCATATAATTTTGATCCCAACACATTCCAACCAAGGGTCACCATAATGTGAGTCTCTTGGGTAAAATTGAAAAATAAAGCTTACAGGCAAAAGAACAGACAACAAAACAAACACCCTCCCCCACCCCACCCAAAAAAAGAGGGGGAAGGGGGAAGAGAGGAGCAATACTGCGGAGAAATGACGAACAAGCGATATAGATTTAGTCGCCATCGGCAAAAGAAAATCACCAATCTTTCAACATTAATGCCGAAAAGTAATGACATCTACAAAGAATTGATTACTTCTCTTACAAGAAGAAACTCAGTGTTTTGACCAGGGGAAAATTAGTACTAATCCCGTTATCCTTGAGGAATCTAATGATACAACACATCTATAGAACTTTCAATCATATATTTTAGTCAGAAATTTAGCCGCCTGGGGGCAAAAAAAATTTACAGGATTACCTCAAATATGCTGCTGAGCCCAGTTTTACTTTTGCAACTTACATTCCAGATGATGTTCGGTTTACTCTTTGCGCACCCAATCTAGGAGCCGCAGGTTTGGTACCTCGGCCTCTCCCAATTGAAGGCCTTGCTGTGGCAGTTGGTACAGGAGCTGCAATAGCCGCCCAGGGGTCATCGTCATCAAGTGCTCCACTTCTTTTCATATTCAAAGGTTTTGCCGAAGGAGCTGGGGCTGCTATGGCAGCCCAAGGGTCGTCATCATCAACTGTTCTGTTTGCCCTCGAGTTTGATGGCTGAGAAGTTGCTCTTGGAGCAGGAGCAGCTACAGAACCCCACAAATCTTCATCATCATCTTTACTCATCTTAGAAGTGGTTTTACCCCTCAAACCAGTAACTGAAACAAACATTAAAGAAACAAAATTAGTTGACCTGACGATCAAATGATATGCTTCCAATTTCTTGTCTTTTATTTCCTTTTCTAATTCCATCATTGTGGTTCTCTTCCTCTCTTTCCTTTTTATTTGGCAGGGGGAGGGGGTGATGGTTGCCCAGAATCAGTCAAAATTAAGTTTCCTGCGAGCAATCAGACAGAACCTACAATTACAAATTGCAGCAGTCAAAATCCTCCCAGTCATACCCCCAGGGATTTTCGATTCTCACTCTATGTGGATACGCATGCGATTGCCTTTTAGTTATACACAAACCAAGGAATTGAATCATTCTAGAGACATATATATTAGATGTAAGCTTTTGTTTGCACTCAAATTTACCAGGCATTATTACTACCTTGTGGTTTTGGTTGAGAGACAGGACGTCTTTGAGCAGCTTGAATATTTGCCAGAGAAGGAGATGGTTTTGGCTCTTCTTGTGGCTCAATGTCATCCCAACCATCTTTGTCACTGCCATTACCCTCATGAATTCCATTTTCAAGTTCTCCCCATCCATCAGTTGACGTTGGGGATACAGGTACAGGATGATCTGCCACATCTGCTCCTGCTCTTATATGGACTGGTGTTATACTCGAATTATCTGCAACTATGTGATTTGGAGAATCGATATCAATAGCAATTCCAGAGACAAAGGCATCATCCCAAGCATAAAACTCATTTTTGAAATAAGCAATGTGACAATAATCTCGTTTATACACTAAGGGCAGTAGCATTATTAAAAGAAATTGGCAAGAGGCATACTTGAGCTAGCATCGGAGACTGCAGAAGCAACAGGCACACTAGCTGGAGCATTGGAACTCAGTTCTGAGGTTTTGCCACCTTTATGGGTCAGAGAGCTCATTGCCCAACTGTATCAAAGCAATGAAGGCATACTATTGAAGAAGACAGGAAAGAAAAATGCAAACTGCATAATGGAAAAGGAAAATTGTACAGCTTATGTAACCATCACATTGAAATTCCACAATATTTCATTACATCGTCATTTCTAGTAGTAATTCTCACTAAAAATTCACCAATGCACAATCAATGGCCTTCAAATTGCCATAATCACAGCAAAATGCTGGAATTACAAGTTAACATATTCTTTTGCCATAATTATATCTAAATTCAGGTGAATAAGCTTTAAGATTTGATTGTTTCAGCTTGTATCCAAATTAGAGCTATGGTGGTCAAATGTTGAAATAGCAGCAAAATAACACACAAGAACAGAAGCATACCCGAGCAAACCCGCATTTCCAGGAATTGATGAAGTTCCCATGCTTGTAGTGCTCGTGTCTCCGGCGCTTGTCTGTATATTATGCCCAAAAGAAAAATATTATACATTGTCAGGGGGCGGGAGGAGGAGAAAGAGAATCACATATAAGTGAAAATGCAACAAAGAATCAGTGATGGGGTACTGATGGGAGGAGATATTGACTACATGAAAAGAACAAAATTCATACATATAGAAAACTCATGCAAGCCAGGTAATATAGTTCTGGAATAGTCATAATAGCAGAAACATATGTTGATTTTACCCAAAATGTGGTAAAAGGTTAGAGTTCAAGAGAAATAAACAAACATGAGTAAGTTCAACATAAAAAAATATTTCTGAACAAACGCGAAAATTTTCACGCAGCTGAAGGCAGCCTAATGTCAAGGTTTATCCAGGTAAACTGCGAAAAGCTCCCCCACAAATGGCATAACGACACAGCCCACTGAGCAGTTTATGACCACATGGATTAACAAGAAGAAGAAACTGTTGTTCTTCTGGATAAGAACAAGGGCAGTCTATGCCGGCCGAACAGGTCATGACTTCAAAGGGGAAATCCTTTTTCTTTTTTGCCCTTTATGTGGTTGCGCAAAAGTTAATCCACAAGGTAATATCATCTAGTGGTCTCTCACCATAACTTCACAGAAAGAAAGCTTTTAAACACAAGACTATAGTTAGAAAACATTATGCCCACAAAACAAAAATCAAGAAGAATATATACCTTATCATGGTGTTGCTTGACTATTTGCAAAAATTGGTCAACCGCTTGGAATGCTTTTGATCGGACATCACTGTTTCATCAAAAAGGGAGCAGTGAAACCAGGAGTGCATGTGCAGAGATACACAGATCGAGTTGCAGAAATATTCAGAATGAGTCATTCGCTCAAACACAATAAAGGTTCAGAAATTAAGATCAAGCAAATAAACATCAAATAATCTTCAATGCCATCTGGGCAGGGGAAAATAAATATTCCACGCAAATACTCCCACCTCCCAATTTCTAGACACTTTCCAGTTTGCGACATTCCAAAAATGTTTGACAGCATTCCATCGATATTATTTGATTCATCTTTTAAGAATTCACATTAATTTATCTATTTAACTAATTACCTTTATATGTGATGTTTTCTTTATCAGATTAACTTCTCAATTGTTAGTTTGATAGTTAAATAGTAGTAAATAACCCTAATTCCATATGTATTAGGAGTACGACATGTATTATATATATAGACTCATTGTATTATCAGGCAATAATATTTTCTCCCATGCATTCTGACATAGTATCAGAACATTGGTGAGATAATTATCGTTGTGCGTCATTCCAATCGTCACCGTGCAATTTTCCTGTGACTTAAGCAGTTGTTTACGTCAATCTGAGTTTCAGTGGGGTTTGTTCAAATTCCAACACGACCAGAAGGTTCTCCTATCACCAACGACCAAACACCAGCGAAGATCTCCGGCAGAACACTTCACATGCGTCATCTCGCACCTCTGGCATTTAGGATTCCGGTAAGAGTGTCACCTCACGCGTCGGCGTGTGAGGTAGTTTTCCGGCATCTTTCAAGTTTGATTTTTCTACTGGGCTGGTCGCATGCCTCTTCCGACTCGACCCATCAAGATTTTGTGGTTTCTCATTTACCGGAAAAGTGTTTTCCGACAAGAGCAGTGTTTTTTTCCGGCAAGAGGTTGTTTCTAGTCAGATTTCGGGAAAGCTTCTTCGGGACACTGTCCTCTCCTCGCAACTCCGAGCCTACCCATCAAATTTAAATTAAATTCCGACCACTTTTATATTTTTCCATCGTGAACAGTAATTTCCACAAAAAAAAATTTGCTTTTCCCGATACAATAGTATAATGGCATTCATACCTGAAGCATTTAACTCACAATCCGTTGGATTAAATGGAATGAATCCAATCAAGATGGTTTCTTTACCGGATTATATTGAGTTCCTTCAGTATAAAGCACGTAAAAACATCTTCGGGATTAGCCTCCGTTCCAACAAATAGTAGCATGACTTGTGTCTCCTAATCTTCACCTTCCGAGTCTTTTGGGTCATTGATTCTCAAGTGTGTCTGATCAATATTTCTGGTGGCAAATCTCTTTTCACTAGTATTTCATATTCTCAATCTCTTCTAATAGTCACAATGGCCAATGGGTCTCAAGCTACGGCAACTGCAATAGGTCAAGCAAGTCCACTTCCTTCCGTACCTTTAGACTCAGTTTTTTATGTTCCCAGCCATTAGTCGCTTAAATCTGTTGTTTTATTTCTTGATGACCTTATTTTTATACAGGGCAGATCATTGGTACCGGACGTGAATCAGATGGACTTCATTACCTTATCCTTGCAAAATCACATGGACTTGCATCTTGTCTTCCTCCAATAACTTGTCCTGTTACCGATTCACCAGATTTATTACATAAACGATTAGGACATCCCAGTTTGTCAAAACTTCAGAAAATGGTACCTGGCTTATCTCACTTGTCCACTCTAGAGTGTGAGTCATGTCATCTCAAGCATACCGCTCCCAGTTCCCGCGGTGTCTTAATAGTCGAGCAGAGTCACCTTTTACTTTAGTCCATTCAGATGATTATTCGAGGTGCACTTGGATATTTTTGATGAAAAATCGATCTGAGTTGTTTTCTATTTTCCATACCTTCCACGCTGAAATTCAAAATCAATTTGGGGTTTCTATCCGCACATTTCGTAGTGATAATGCCCTGAAGTATTTGTCTTCCCCATTTCAGCAGTTTATGAACTCCCATCGGATTATTCATTAAAATTTCTTGTCCATACACATCCCAACAAAATGGGGTAGCTGAAAGAAAGAATATACATCTTATTGAAACTGCTCGTACCCTACTCGCACAATCTCATGTTCCGCTGCGTTTTTGGGGATGCAGCTCTTACATCTTGTTATCTTATTAATCGTATGTCATCTTCAGCTATCCAAAATCAAGTTCCATTCTCTGTACTGTTTTCCCACTTATCTTTGTTCTCTCTTCCACCCCGTGCCTTTGGGAGTACGTGCTTTGTTCATGACCTTACTCCAGGAAAAGATAAGTTAGTTCCTCGTGCTCTTAAGTGCAGATTTCTAGGTTACTCGAGAACGCAAAACGGATATCGATGTTATTCTCCTGACCTTCAGCGATTTCTTATGTCTGCAGATGTCACCTTCTTTGAAACCCAATCGTATTTCACAGGTCCAGTTAATCACATAGATATTTCTGAGGTGCTACCTGTTCCTTCTTTTGGAGATTCAGTCCCTATCTCCTATTCATCTTCCTCCCTAGCTCCACCGCCTACAGTTCCAGTTGCAGCTCCACCACCTATAACTCCAGTGTTACCACCGAGTCCAGTGCCACCACCGAATCTAGTTCCACCAACTATAACTCCAGTTCCACCTACTATAGCTCCAGTGCCACTACCTAGTCTAGTTTAACCTTCTACAGCTCCACCACTCCTGACTTATCATCGTCATCCGCCCCCAGCATCAGGCCCAGCTGATTCACGTCCTGCACCTGACCTTGCTAATACTACGGACTTGTCTCCTCTTAATCAAGCGATTGCACTGCGAAAAGGTAGTCCACAATTAATCTTAATCCTCATTATATCGGTTTAAGTTACCATCGTCTCTCATCATCCTGTTATGCATTTGTGTCATCTTTGTCCTTTGTTTTCATCCCTAAGTCTACAGGTGAAGCATTGTCTCATCCCGAATGGTGACAGGCTATGATTGACGAAATCTCTGCTTTACATACAAGTGGTACTTGGGAGCTTGTTGCTCTTCCTTCAAGTAAATTGATTGTTGGTTGTCGTTGGGTGTATCCGATCAAAGTTGGTCCCGATGGCCAGGTTGATCGACTTAAGGCTCGTCCTGTTGACAAAGGACATACTCATATATTAGGACTCGATTACAGTGATACTTTCTCTCCCATGGCTAAAATTGCATCAGTCCGCCTTTTTTATCAACGGTTGTTCTTCGCCATTGGCCTCTCTATCAGTTGGACATTAAGAATGTTTTTCTTCACAATGACCTTGAGGATGAGGTTCATATGGAGCAACCACCTGGTTTTGTTGCTCGGGGGAGTCTAGTGGCCTTGTACGTCGGTTGCGTTGGTCCCTCTATGGTCTAAAGCAGTCTCCTCGAGCCTGGTTTGGTAAGTTCGACACAGTTATTCAGGAGTTTGGTATGACTCGTAGTGAAGCTAATCACTATGTATTTTATCGACATTCTGCTTCAAATCTCTGTATTTATCAAGTCATTTATGTTGACAATATTGTTATTGCCGGCAATGATCAGGATGATATTAGTAAGTTGAACAACATCTCTTTCAGCACTTTCAGACTAAGGATTTGGGCAGATTAAAGTATTTTCTAGGTATTGAGGTCGCTCAGTCTAGCTCAAGTATTGTGATCTCACAACGGAAGTATGCCTTAAATATTCTTGAAGAGACAGGAATGGCAGATTGTAGACCTGTTGACACTCCGGTGGATCCGAATTCTAAACTTCTGTCAGGACAGGAGGAGCCTCTTAGCGATCCTGCAAGATATAGGCGATTGGTTGGTAAATTAAATTACCTCACAGTGACTAGACCTGACCTTTTTTTTCCTGTGAGTGTTGCGAGTCAGTTTATGAATTCTCAGTGTGATAGTCATTAGGATGCAGTTGTCCGCATTCTTTAATATATAAAATCAGCTCCAGACAAAGGCTTATTGTTTGAGGATCGAGACCATGAGCAGATCGTTGGATACTCAAATTCTGATTGGGCTGGATCACCTTCTGATAGACGTTCTACGTTTGGATATTGTGTCTTAGTACGAGGAATTTGGTGTCTTGGAAGAGCAAAAAACAAAATGTGATTGTTCGGTCTAGTACAAAAGCATAATATTGAGCAATGGCTATGGCGACATGTGAGCTAATTTGGATGAAACAGTTGCTCAAGGAGTTAAAATTTGGTGCGATTAGTCAGCTGGGACTTGTGTGTGATAATCAAGTTGCTCTTCATATTGCGTCAAATCGAATGTTCCACGAGAGAACTAAACATATCGAGATTGACTGTCACTTTGTTAGAGAAAAGATACTCTCGGAAGATATTGCTACAAAATTTGTGAAGTCGAATGATCAGCTTGCTGATATTTTCACCAAGTCTCTCACTGGTCCTCGTATTAGTTATATACGTAACAAGCTCGGTACATATGATTTATATGCACCAGCTTGAGGGGGAGTGTTAGTTTAATAGTTAAATAGTAGTAAATAAACTTAATACCATATCTTTTAGGAGTAGGACATGTATTATATATATAGGGCTTACCGTATCATTGTCAATATCAGTCAATAATATTTTCTCCCATACATTATCATATAAATCATTATCCTAATAGCCTTAAACTTCCAGAATAATACAAAAGTCAAACTAATGGAACAGATGGAGTAGAAGAAATGGAAGTTTTGAAGTCCTGTCTGTAGATTCAGTTTGGCTTTGGCACTAGCACAGTAGCACAAGCTAGAGGCTTCACAAAGTAAACACAAGCTAAACTTTATTTTTGATAACCAATAACTCCATATTGTTCCAGGCTTCCAGCTTCAGAACTTGGTGGATATTAAAATAGTCCTCTACTGCAAATGTCTTGTTTTCTTAAAGTTTTACCAATACGGCGATGTTTATAAGTATCAAGACAGCCAAAGAACACATAATTGTGTCACTAATTTAGATTGGAGAACTGACTCAACCAGTCTAAACATTAATGTATCCACAAAGGATACAAGCAATCACAGCAATCCAATACCAGTAACCTAAACCAAGGACTCCCACGAGTAAACATCCAAACTGAATACAAACCAGTGTTTTGGATAGCGTGCGGCGACAAATAGCGACGAGGGCCCGCTTCACTGAGGCGAGAGGCGCGCAGCGAAGCGCTCGCCTTTTTGATGTGAAGCGACAATTTATACAAAAACATAAAATATTATATACATATAACTAAAAATTCAATAACAATAATATATTAATAAATAAATCATTCAAAAATTAGAGACTCAATAGATAGTTAATTATCTATTTTCTAGAGCATTAACACTGCCTCTAGAAAAAAAACAGCAAAGAAAAAAAAAGACCAAAAAAAAACAGAGCAAAACAAAAATTTGATCGACAAAACAGATATTTGGCTCAGCGCAAATAAAAAAGAAAACAGAGCAAAAAAGAGCAAGAAAACCCTCTGTTTTTGCCTCAATGCAAATAAAGAAGAAGACAAAACAGAGCAAAACAAAAATAATAAGAAAAGAAGAAAACCCTCAGGTTTGGCTCTGTTTCTATGTCAAAAAACAGAAGAAACAAATAGAAAGAAGAGAAGAAGAAAGAAGAAAGAAGAAAGAGGAAAGAGGAAAGAGGAAAGTAGAAAGGAGAAGAAGCAGCAGCATACCTCTGTTTTTTCGCTGTTGAAACTTGAAGAAGATGAAGCCAGATAATGAAGAAGAAGACTGAAGAAGACCGTTGGTTTGTTCGCAGGTGAAAAGCCCTAATCGCTGAAGCTTTTTTGTTCGCGGGTGAAAAGATCGAGCCCTAATTCCCGACTTAAACCCTTTTTTAATCTTTTTTTAAAATAGCGACGCTACAGTCGCTACTCGCCACACAGTTGCCTCACGCAACACGCCCTGTAGCGAGCGCTATTTGGAATTGCAACGCAACAGAAGCTCTGAGGCAACACACCCTTGCCTCGCCTCACGCTATTAGCGCTGAGGCGAGCGCTATTTATAACACTGATACAAACTACAGAAACACATCCATGGAGTTCAAGCATATAGGCGTTCAAAGTAGCTCCTGGCTTCAAAATCACTAATTCAGACCAAGCAAGACCAACAGAAAAGACAGCCAGGGACCATTGCCATTTTAGACTACTAGCAAGCATTAACCAAAATATTCTAAAACAACATCACTGAGTAACTATTACAAATTACAAGCTGCATTTAACTACTTTTAAGTATAGTTACATTTTGATATATCAGAGCAATTTCTGACATCTTTTAATATATGAAAGCAACCTCTGACATCTCAAGAAAGTAAGAATAATTCATATTTAGACCCAGCAAAATAACTCCATTGTCAGGAAAAAGGGAAGAGTTTCATAAATATTTTTCCTTAACTGTACGTGCTAAAATAATCTGGAAGAGAAGTACTAAAGTAATGTAGTATAAACATAAGGATTAAGAAAACAGCAAATGTAAACTACTAATACAGAAGGATACCTGTCTGGATCAATGGTAAGTACGACAATGTTAGGTAAAATTCTAGTTGCAATCTCAGTCACATCATAATAAGAACTAGTAGCACTCAACGCCATGACACCTGCCACATAATATTTACATTCATTAACTTGAATAGAGGAAAGGAGGAGTACAAATGGCAATCAAAGTTAAAGAAGTTCGATGCAAGACCAACAAAAGTTTTCACTGAAAAATATCAACTCAAGAAGATTCATTCAGCTAATCAATATGAAGTTAAATGCAAAAAACAATTATACTCCTACCTGCTCCTCGAGCAGGTGAAAATGTATCACGCAAGGCACGAACGGTGAACGCATTTATTAGAACTCTTTTCCTCGTCTACACACAAAAGAACCATCAATTGCCATCACAACGGAAAAGAGGCCTTGGGAAAGTATTAAAATGGAACTGTAATAGAATCTGCCCATCAATGTTTTCTTTACACATAACAAGAGTTATCAATACAAAGCAAACCCCTTAGACATTTGAAAAAATCTATTCACTTATATGAATTCTGCACTTGTATGAAAATCAAATAAGCAACTTTTTACCCCCTCGTTGAGGTAACTGGCTATGTTTCCAAGCAATATTGTAGTGTTTGTTCTAATTGCTGGTTCTTCATCAACCTAAATGAACAACAAATAGAAGAACAAGAAACTATGAGGCAAAGAAATTAAACTAGCACAAAATAATATGTAGTAGTTTTGCACCTAAGATGCATACCTGTAGCTTGGAAAGATACTTCAACAAAGACCCCGATATAGTGCGATGTGACAGCTGCAACGCAAATTGAAAGGAACAACATCAGTTTGAAAGATCCTAGGAAATAACACAAGATGCAGCTGCTTATAACTGGTAAAGCACGAAGATTTTAAAAACAACATATCCGTGTCAGATACCATATGATAGATCAAGTGTTGGACATGTGCTAGAAACACAATGACCAACTTCTGACTTGTTTTTGTTGTAACTATAATTAGCATGTTTTAAAAATGACCTTTTTCCTTCAATGCAAGGATGACATAACATATGATCATTTTAGTTTTGTAAAGGATGGATACCAATTTAGAGAAGAAAGAAGCATAGGTTAACAGATGGAAGAAGTGTGTCATGCAATATTGATTGTTTATTATGCAACATGCATGTTATATGCCGATATCACATCTTCTTTTACCCGAATTTACATTTTTTAATCCAGAACTAATTGTAGTACAAAATCCAATAATCATTCTAAAGACCATCAACATCTTACTTCTTTTGTGGCACTCCACAAAGGCGGATCTAGGATTTAAGTTGTATCGTGTATGGGTCAACCTTTAAGATTTTTAGCATTGAACCCATTGTATAATTAAAGTTACGTGTCCATATTACTATTTATTGCATTATTAGTGAATTTTTATACATAAATATTCTCCGCCTCAAAAGTACAAGGTTCAATTGAACCCGGTGCCAATATATTGCATCCGCCTCTGGTACTCCATATAGGTAGTGCTTTTCTTTCATTTTTCTTTACAACGGAGAGATCCCCGTAGCTAGTGGTGCAAGGTTCAAAACTCAGTGGATAATTGACCCCTGCCTCTACCTTCTCCACTATAATACCAGGTTTTTGTCTGTAGGTTCGAACCTGTGACAGGCGCCTAACCCAGACAGACATCACGCCCTGCGCTCTAGACCAAAGACCTGGGGCATAGGTAGTGCTGTTAGATGACCAATTAAAGTATAGATATTTAGAGTGGCATGTGGATGCTTAGAATCAAGAAATACTGATTGCCCAGACGAAAACTACCTTGAGGAAAGTGTTAAGTTATCAAGCAAATAAATGCTTCAGTTCAGGTACCCAGTTATGTGTTAACATTTAGTTCTGACCCATTTGTAAAACTTATCCCAAAAGTTGAAAAGTTACCAGCAATTAGAAATAACAAAAAAAGGGTATATATTAGAGAATGCACATACCTTAGGAGCTAACACAAGCATAGATTTAAGCGTCAACTCCCGAAGAAATGAAGATGTGTCAGAGAACCCAGTAGCCACATGAGCATACACCTGATCAAAAGTATTATCAGCCATACCCACTGTATTATGAGCCATGCCCAGAATTTAAGTGCAAGAGGTTTTTGCCTCTTGGACATGTGCTTCAAAAAGGGTAATTGTGTGCTCGAAATGTATCAACAAAAATGCATTCACTAGTCCCATACCTGCTCATCAACGATTTGTGAAGATAATGACTCCCCGTACTGATCAATGTGCTGCAGTAGACTGACTCGGATAGCGCGATCATTGGCAGCAAAGAGTTTTACAATAGTTGGCAGCACCTATATTAGAGGCACAGCATTGATATGTAAGTCAAAAGAAAACACGTGAGAGAAGATGTGATCATTTTGCTGGATGAAGAAAATACTTCATATCAGGAAGGAAAGGGAGAGAAGGAAAGTGTTCAACCTTGATACTAAACTCTTCATTCGAAAGCCAAGAACCCATTTTTAACAATGCCGTTAAAGCAGGTGCAGCAGCTGAACCAAATTCTAATGCAGAAGCTAGCAAGGGAAGCAACTGCAACAAGATATTGTTTGATTTGCTTTCATTTCACACACGTCACATTGAACCAAAATGTATCGTGCTAGAAAAAAATTGGGAATACCTTCTTCAGCACAATTTCACGTGGAAGTTGCTCTGCAAGATTCGGAAGCTTACGGAAGAAAGTGTCCTTTTCAACACTGTCTTTGAGATTAAGAATTTCCATGAACTGTATGGTCTCCAATAACTTATTTTGGAAATATTCTGCCGATGTATGATTAGCAACATTAGAAGAGATCCAGCATGTGAATGATACATTAGAGAGAGCAGAATAATGATAAGACTTCAAGGAAGATACATATAAGAAAGAAACAAGACTTGGGATAAACCAAGAGGGATAACTACAAAAGCATACCAGACGAGCAAAAGCAAATTTTGTTCACATGCTGAATGAACAATTGTATTGAAAAACCAGTAAATTAAGAGGAACATAGGCATAGAAAATATTGTCCACATGATGAATTAATAGTGGAAGCACCAGCTGATTAAGAGGTATAACACAGGCATAAGAAGCTGAACTTCAGTAAAACAACTCAAATAAAACTAATCTGATTCAGCTAGACTAAAGTCCAAAAGAAAACACAATAGAGTTCAGAGACTTATCTAAAAAGAGGAAACAGAATAGGGTTCAGAGAAGAAATTAAAACTCGAGGAATAGACAAAACTTGGAAGATAAGATACAACACACATAGACCAGGAGAGATATATCCATTTAAGCAAATGTGTAAGCAGAAATTCCACGTTCATTTAGCTATCTCCACTGGCTATAAAGATTTACAACAAAAAGTCTCTGTGAGAAGGTCAGTAGGCTAAACCAAAATTGACGCAAAATTAAAAAGGAATAGGTGACATGATCAACTTTGTCAACGATAGATATTAATTAAAGATTAGGACCATACCATGAATACCACGTAATAAAATCTCAACATTACTTTTTAAGCATGAAAACAACACAACAAATACAGCTGCTGTTTCATGTGAGCTATGCAGAATAAGTTGACCTTTTTTCCATATGTAGCGGAGGGTAGGGAGTTAGAAAAAATCACAACAGACTGCAAATAATACATTCTACCTCCTGACAACTTTGATTGACAGACTAACCAAAAGTGATCGCTAGCTATTTTCTGATTTCTAGAATGATAAACCCACTTCAATATGAGTCTCTGATGGGAAGCATTAACTCAGAAGCAAGTCAAACCAAAGTATCAGACGTATCTAGAGCTAACATCCGCAATTAGAAAAAATTAACCCAGACCAGCACAGCAATTATATTGCGTGTAACATATATTGATGCAAATAGAGCAACCATCACATCCATTGGGAAAAATAATAATTAACAATACAGCAAGTTAGAGTTAATAGTGATACCATGTAAGCAGTTCAGAGAGTTAAAGAAGGAAATTTAAACACCAAACTCAAAGCAAAACAAGGATAATTACCACCATTCTCCAGAAGTTTTGATGAATTCAATCTGCGAGCAGGCATAGAACTTAAGAGACGTTGATAATCTGGAAGTAGAGACTGTGAGACAGGAACATAAGCCAATTGTGACTGGATACAAGAATATAACAAGAAGAGTCAAGAGAATACAAATGAAAACCAGAAACTCAGCAGCAATACCTTTGGAATGGACGCAGTATTCCGCAGCTCCTCTGTTTTGCTCAACTTTGTACAAGAAAAGAGTTCATAGATAAGACAGCCTAACAATACCCCCAGAGCAAAAGATTAGTTCATGGTGGAAGAAAAAAATTTAAGAACCTATGCATCATTTCAAAGACTAGCCAAAAAAAAGGGCCGACCCAGTTCAATACCCACTTCGTGGGTGTCTGGGGAAGGAAATACTCTAGGCAGCCTTCCCCCTGCTTTGCAGAGAGGCTGATTCGAACCCCCGAACATAAATTTGCATCAAAAAATGTCCCCCCCCCCCCCCGGGGAAATAGAAAGTAATATGTGAAACCTAAGCGTAGAAATATAAACTAATGACTAGTCAAATTAAAGAAGATATCTAGCTTGCACGATCTGAAACCAAAGATACAGAGACTAACCCAAACCCCAAGAATCTATAGCCCAAGGAGGAGATTTTCTGATTGACGTCCAATCAGACTTGAGCATCTCCATGGGTTTGTACTGTGCACCAATAAGCCAATCATATTGCTGAAAACAAAAACAAAAGGTAAAAAATAAATGAATAAATAAATAAATAAAGGCCAATCATTGAGCTGCATTGGCAAAGAGGAGAGGAAATAGCAATAACTCATCAGGCACTGCAGAACAGATGATGCTGTGACAAATTGTATAAGATAATCTAGTTCACCCAGCAAAAGCGAAACAATAGAAGAAGAAAGAACAACCCAGTTATATTTTAAGCACTAAATATAGCATAACACAAAGTTTTCAACGTAACAGCACAATGTTTTTTAAGTCATAAATGTTACAGCACAACTTGGTCAATAAGAATCAATGCAACTGAAGAAAACTGCAAAGTAAAGAAAACTACTATTCTTTAGCTAAGAGGGCACTAGAAAAGGATATTCATATTTAAGGATAATTAGTTCATTATGTACTTCGCTTGAACAGAAGAAAGTAAGTAGCTAACAAGTGGCAGGGTCTAGAAAGAACACTTGTTATTCTGTTCAGAATTCAAATTGAGATAATATATAAGAAAACTTAAAAAGAACTCCACTAATTAAACCCAGAATCAGAGTTTACCAGCATTGGACCAACAGAAGACTCATTATTCCCATCAAACTCAGAAAGAACATCAAAGGCATGCAACTTCCAGTCTAGAGTTTGAGTAACGACGACACTAGCCACGCAAACATTGCCATGAACCTGCAAGAGTAAAGCACATGCTGAAACAATCCATCAAACACAAGAGCAATCAGGCATAGTTTGCTTTTATTTGGGGGGGGGGGGTTGACAGGCTCTGGGAGACTGGGACACACCAAGGACCAAGGGTGGAGATTGAGGCATGGCTTACCCCCAGCTTTTCAATTTTTTTTAACATTTGGTCTTTAAAAGTCTCTGTCTTTTGGTAATATTCCTTGAGAAAATACCCTAGCACCAAAAAGAAAAAAATTGAAAATTTTCATGTATAGTTTCCCTTCCTCCAATTACAGTATAAGCTGGCCCCTCTTCCACTATCCAGGTTCTGCCATGTCCAAGGACTAAATTATAAAGCTTAAGGATACATCTAAACATCCTTTCAAAAAAGGAAACATCTAAACATCTAATGTACAGAGCCGCTGCAGTTCAACCATTTCAATATTCAGATGCATCGATAAACAAACCAATGGAGCAATATCATATTCAGCCAAATAGTAAAAACTTCCGAATCACTTCCAGAGAACATTGGTATATGTGATCCTTCAACAGGGAAAACAAATCAATTCCATTAGATATTGACTTACAAGTTTACAGTCATTATTCAAGAAGCTAACAGCTTTGGCTATTCGATGCAATCCCCATGCGTAATACTCATCTCTGCCACATCAAATGAGATGCATTAAACAGACGTTAAAAGAAAATAGCATGTTGAAGAGACATGGGGATTACAGTGGTATCCTAGACGCCAATGGATCTACATGATCAAAATATGAAGGCATAACAACACACAAGCACACAACTAAACAGCCAACCAATCAGCAGTCTGTCTCAGTTACAGCTAATCAACAAAAAGTGCCGCAATACCATGGTAGTTAATAATATCAATTGAGATGAATCCTTCAAAAGTTGATTTGTTTAACATCATTTGACCTCAATTCACCAAAATTAAAATAACTCAAACCAAAATCAGATTAAAAAGATAGTAACATGCCCAAAGATTTTTTTTTTCTTATCATAACTGAGAATCTCGAGCCAATTGTGCAAGGTTCCAGGCTGTGGATAATGGGCCTGCCCCTCCACCCTTCTCCACTTTAATATCAGGCTTTTTGTCTATCGCAGGGTTTGAACCCGTGACTTGTGCCTAACCAACACATCACATGTTGCGCTCTTACCACTAGACTAAGCCCCAGTGGTAGATACCCCTTTCTTAGTCTGAAGATACCTAATTCACTTAAAATAATTTTTCAAGTTTAAAGAAAATAACAAACTACTTCTTCCCCTTTCCTTTTGGCTTTCCCATAAATGACTAAAGTTTGTGGACCCCAAAACTTCCCCAATCTAACAATAAAGAGTATGTATTTTTATGTATTGACTAGATAATCTTAGTGCTAGATCTCTGATTTTAAGATAAATACTATCTTACCAAAAAATATTGACTCAATAATCACTCCCAAGTGAAATAAGATTAAAGAACAGATAGAGCATGTAATATTTTTTGTAAATGTTAAAACAAATCTATTTTGCAAATACTATTGTAGTTGTTAATACAAACCTCTTTTATGACTCTTTGGGTCTTGCATCTCTCGGTATAATTATTTTGCATGCCTTTTTTTTTTTGGGGTTGAGGAAGTAATGTGTTTCATTAAAAAAGCATCAAGGGGATGCAAGGTCACAAGAGGCAGAATTAAAAAAGAACAAAATACAAGAGTGCATTGTATGCCCCAATACAATGTCTCAATCTAGAACAAGAGAGCTAACAAATTCCACAAAAAGGTCAGTACTAATTACTAGGGATAACTTTATTGCATGCTCAGGTTGAAATTTGAATCACCTACTCCTACGCCATAGAGTTCACAACATTCATGAATCATGAGCAAAACGTACAACCAACATGCACAACCACAAAAACAAGAAGCCACTTTAACTTTTCATGATATTTTGATTTCCAAGGCCATAAGAAGAAGAATGATAAAACTATATAAAAACACATGGGTGAGCTAATATGATAACCGCAAGTTGCAAAATAACTTCCACTCCCTAGCATTCTGCATAAATCGAATAAAATCTAGTACAATATTTTAACACCAAAAAAAAAGGGAACTTCACAACAAAAGGGAACTTTTAGCACTTTTTAAAACCGCCTGACAAACAATTCTATGGGTCAACATCTCAACCATTCTTTTACATAGAAAATGTAACCTTGGTCAAAGAGGAGAAGCAACAACTTCTCAGAAAAATACCACTAGATACATGATTGTCAATCTAAACCACATTCGTTCCTCATGAATCTGGGTTAGATGCCAAATAAAAGAATATAGATTCCAGTTATAGGCAATAAGCACATAACATTATATATTCCAAATAAAAGAATATAGATTCCAGTTATAGGCAATAAGCACATAACATTATATATTCCGATAAGTTGTTGTCACGGACTACCATATTTCCCCATTATTAGAACACAGAGTCAGGCAATCAAGCATCGGAATCGTAGAGAGGAAAAGAGGCCAAAGTACATCCATACCTCTGGGTACCTTTTAATCCTAATTCCTTTAGCTTCTCCGAGAGTGGCATGACAGGTTCAGTAACAATATAGATGGTAACCTTGGTAGTAGAACCATCAAAATTTTCTGCTTCGGTGCTGTGAAGAAATGACAAAATATTTGGATGCCTAACCTGAAAAGAAAAACAACTGGCATTTAGAAGAACTCTGATGAAAGGGAAGAGAGTACTCCAAATGCAAAGTCTAATTGCACTCCCAATATACAACCAATAATTAGCTTACGGTGCGAAGGCGCTTGACTCCATTCCGGCCAGCAACTAAATGTCCATCGTTTGCATTACTCCCCGTAAGCGCAAATATTGAGACAGGAGTGCCATCATCCTGTTATAAGAGCAAAGATCAACTTTCCTATTTGCATGCAGAAGAGGATTACATTCATTTTTTTCTTTTTTGGGATAAGCATAAAAGTATTTTATATGCTACCATTTAATTAAGGTATTTAAGTAAGAAGGAATCTCACGGGTCACAAATCCATCACATAAGGATTTATCATTCATGGCTAAGCAACATGTATTGATCCATACAGACTCAGTCGACATAGAACATATTGGAAGTAACTTTTCAAGAAAACAAAATAAAATAGAACACATTAGAAGCAAAAGATTCATATAGGCGATATCAACTAATCGAGATAAGGCTTAATCATGGTACACCTACTTTCGGTCCAGTCTGTTTAGAGAAGGCATGTCAATAGAAATCTAAGAGAAACTCTTGAAATAGAGAAACCTAAACTATTGCAGATTGAAATGAAGCGGACAAATGGGAGTGGAATGGATAGTGAGGATTCGTATATCTAATTCCAACTAGCTTGGGGTTGAAGCACAATTATTGTTGATGTTATAAAGCAACGAGGATTATGTTGCATAAACACCCTATCTTATGGAGCTCACTCACTCGGCTGTTATCCTTCGGCTCCTCCTCTCTTTCTTTTTTTACCCTTAATTCTGAATGGAACAGGGAAAGAGACTGGCGTGTTTATTCCAAAGAATTTCATAAGAATAATCAAAATAATATCATCCAATCTTCCATTAAAAAAATTGTAATATGGTAGCGAAGTATTATTTATGATTAAAGTGAAACCTTTTTTTATTGTTCCTCGATATGATCTATTTAACAAAGGATCATACACTTTAGGCACGTCTTCTTTTTTAGTACCATCATTACACAATCTAGTTCCTGAGGTATAATAAAATGAAATTATGAGCTATATCTGGTTACTTTTCGGAGTTCGGCGGTGAAGACTCAGATTGATTACCTTCTCCTCAGAAGGTGTGATAGAGGGTTGTGCAAGGATTGCAAGGTTATCCCAGGAGAGACCCTCGCGACTTAGCATAGGCTCCTAGTGATGGACATCGGCATCGAAGTGGTATGCTCGTGGCCGACCGAGGATCAGGTGGGGAGCTTTAACCAAGGAAAAAGTCCAGGAGTTGGAGGGGAGGTTATCCGCTATGGGAGCTTGAAGGAGTAGTAGAGACGCGAGCACTATGTGGTTGACGACGGCGAACTATGTGAGGGAGGCGGCGAGAGAGGTGCTAGGTGTATCGAAGGTTTTTTCTAGCAGGCAACAAGGAGACTGGTGGTGGAATGACACATTCCAAGGTAAAGTGGAGGTGAATAAGGTAGCGTACGCGAAGTTAACAGGGAGCACAAGCGAGGAGGAGAGGAGTGCGAATAGACAGAGGTACAAAGTGGCTAGGAAGGAGGGAAAGCTGGCAGTCATGGAGGCTAAGAATGCAGCATTTAGCAGTCTATACGAGGAATTAAGGGAGAAGGCTAGGAAAGGAAGTTGTTTCGGCGGGCTAAAGCGAGGGATAGGAAGGCCCGGGATCTAGACCAAATAAGGTGCATCAAAGACGAGGATGGTAGAATATTGATGGGAGAGTCCCAGATTAAGCAGAGATGGCAGACGTACTTTATGGTCTTCTAAATGAGGAGGGGACCGGGATATAGCGCTAGGGGACTTGGGGCATTCGGAGAGTCTTCGAGATTTTAGGTATTGTAGGCGCATTAAGGTGGAGGAGGCCGTGGGGGCGTTGCGTAAGATGAGTAGGGGTAGAGCGACCGGGCCAGATGAAATTCCGGTTAAGTTTTGGAAGTATGTGGGTAGAGCAGGATTGGAATAGTTGACTAGGTTGTTCAATATAATTTTTAGGACGAAGAGGGTGCCGGAGGAATGGAGGTCGAGTACAGTGGTACCGTTATACAAGAAAAAAGGGTGATATCCAGCATTGTAACAATTATAGAGGTATCAAGTTACTAAGCCATAGTGAAGGTGAGGGTGAGGAAGACGACGTCTATATCCGACAATCAATTTGGGTTTATGCCGGGCCACTCTACTACGGAAACTATTCATCTTATTAGGAGGTTGGTGGAACAGTACAGGGATAAGAAGAAGGATCTACACATGGTATTTATTGACTTGGAGAAAGTGTATGATAAGGTTCCTAGGGCAGGTGCTCTAGAGATGTCTCGAGGCGAAGGGCGTGCCGGTAGCCTACACACGAGCGATCAAGGAAATGTACGATGGAGCTAAGACTAAGGTTAAGACGGTGGGAGGCGACTCAGAGCATTTTCCAGTTGTTATGGGATTACACCAAGGCTCAGCGCTTAGCCCGTTCTTATTTGCCTTGGTGATGGTTGCTTTGACACACCATATTCAAGGGGAGGTGCCATGTGTAGGGGTGAACATAGGTCGGGTTGGTTCGGATTTTGCAATTACCAAACCAAACCAATTGTATCGGGTTTTTAAATCTATAGACCAAACCAAACCAATAAAAGTCGGGTTTTTTCGGGTTTCTCGGGTTTTTCGGGTTTTTCGGGTTTTTCATTCCAATAAACTTGGAGGCTTATTTCATACCTCCATAATTGCAACCAATTCGGATACATAGGCATGCACTATTCCGAATTTAAGTAATTCTTTTAGCTATTTCAGTCAAAGATAGTAATGATCAACAATAATTCAATAGTCCAAGCTTCCACATTGCTTGCTCTATAAATTTTGTGTTCTATTAGCTTGTCTCAGTTAAATGCAAGTACTAAGTAACAAGCAAACATTTTTTGTACAAGAACTAGTAAGAACAAATATCATTTATTACATGCCTACAAGAAGGAATACTAAAAGCACATCACAAAGCTTACTAGATTATCACAGTCTTGGTATTGCATTGATAACAATACAAGAGCAGTACATGGGAATTACATGTAGAAGAGTTATCACATAGGATCGCTCAACTTTTTAAGAGTAGACATTACACCCAACAATAACAAAAAAAAAGAGAATATATTGAACTCTAAGAAGTTGGGCATCTTAGTAGACATTGCAGGCAATCACGCAATGAGAAATTTTATAATCATGCAATCATATTATGAGAAATTTTGTTGCTCTAAATGATAGTTTCTCCCTGCTTACTTCACGTGGCTTATTTGCTTCTTTAAAGTATAGAAATATACCTTCTAATTTCTTTATATAAAAATATGAAATAGTAGATGTTTAGCTTTAAGCATGGAATTAGTACTTAAGAATCTATATCTATAAGTACATGCTAAGTGTATTATCTATACTTAAATACCCTGCTTTAAATCTCTTTCATGCTTAGATTAGTATGATATGGAAACTGACTATAGGAAGTCTTTTCTTTGTCCTACATAAGTTGGATGAATTATTTGTATAAAATGTCACTGCCATAGATATTAAACTTACTATTAAGTTCACTTATTAGTTTAGGAGCCATGGTGTAAGATCATTCTTTCACGTTCGGAATGCCATATACGTAGTGTATCCCTTCACAGTTGTAATGACCATGTTTAAAGATATTTGTTAAAAATGTTGCTTGAAGTTCTGTTAAGTTTTAGATATATGCAGGTTGTTGACTTGTTTAAAACCTTTCTATGTTAAATTAATACTATGTCTTATAAGCCTCATCATTTTATATAGTAGTTAGAATTTAATTTCCTATTTTCTAATTCTTATTCTCTTCTTCTTCTTTTTTTCATGTACACTTCGGAGCAATTTTGAATTTCTATTTTCATGTACACTTCGAAGAAATATTTATAACTTACATTCTAATAAATATTTTTATCTATCTTATATATAAATATGTATACATGTAATGTCGGGTTGGTTTGGTTTTGGTTTGACTTTTTTTAGTTAATACCAAACCAACCCTATTGTGGTCGGGTTTTATTTTTCAATACCAAACCAAGTCAAACCAAACCACTAGTCGGGTTTTTTTTTCGGGTTGACTTGGGTTTTCGGGTTGGTGCGGGTTACCGGTTTGGTTTGTACACCCCTAGCCATGTGTATGTTATTTGCTGACGACATAGTTCTAATTGAAGAGACGAGGGCCGATGTTAACGAGCGAGTTGGAGGTTTGGAGACAGACTCCTTGAGTCTAAGGGTTTCAAATTGAACAGGTCTAAGACAGAGTACCAGGAATGCAAGTTTAGCGCTAAGTCGAGGGATGTAGGCGGGGACGTGAGGCTTGGGCCACAGGTCATCCCCAAGAGAGATAGCTTCGACTACCTTGGGTCGATGATCCGGGGGAAGGAGCGATCGACGAGGACGTCACTCACCGCATAGGGGCGGGCGGGATGAAATGAAGGCTTGCATCTAGAGTCTTGTGAAACAAGAAAGTGCCACCGATACTCAAATGTAAGTTTTATAGAGTTGTAGTTAGACCGGCCATGTTGTATGGGCAGAGTATTGGCCGGTTAAGATCTCTCATATCCAGAGGATAAAAGTAGCAGAGATGCGGATATTAAGGTGGATGTGCGGGCACACTAGGATAGACAAGATTAGGAATAAAGATATTCGGAAGAAGATAGGCGTCGCCCCTATGGATGACAAGATGCGGGAAGCGAGGCTTAGATGGTTCGGGCACGTGCAGAGGAGAAGCCTCGATGCACCGGTGAGGAGGTGTAAGAGATTAGCCATGGTGGGTACGAGAAGAGGTAGAGGGAGACCTAAGAAGTATTGGGGAGAGGTGATCAGGCAGGACATGGCACGACAGCACATTTCCGAGGACATGGCCCTTAATAGGAAGGTCTAGAGATCACGCATTAGGGTTGTATGATAGGGGTAGTAAAGCTTTCCTTACTTCATTCCGGGAGTGAGGCGGGGTTGGATTAGGATTGGTCTTAGATGGCTTGTAGTTTATGTTGGACCCACACTATTCTTGTTGTTTGTCTTAGCCCCGGGCCTTAGATTATGGTTACTGTTATTGCATGTTATTCATCTTTCGATTTTTATGTTTCTGTTATTATTACGATTTCCACTGGAGTTACTAATGATTTCTCTCTTTTATTTTTCTGTTATTATTACGATTTACACTGGAGTTACTAATGATTTCTCTCCTCTTGTTTTTTCTTACTTTATTTTCGTCTTTCTGAGTAGATGGTCTATCGGAAACAGCCTCTCTACCCCTATCGGAGCAGGGGTTAGGTCTTCGTACAGATTACCCTCCCCAGACCCCACTATGTGGAACTTTACTGGGTAGTTGTTATTGTTGTTGTTGTTATCAGGTGGGGTACATAAAAGAAATAGATTAATTAGTAAATTGTGTCTCACTCATATATCTTTAATAATTCATATCATATTAAAAAAAAGGCCATAAACAAAAGAAAAATTAAAATTATTGTAGTAAGAAGTGATACCCACCCAGCATCAGCATAGATTCTTTCTAAAGACCATGAGAATTCACTTTTGAAAATTTCATTTCAGCTTTATTCGTGGACCATTTTGAGAGAAATAATTTTCCTGTGGATTATGTATCGTTGCAGTAATGAAACATCTATTAGTTGGATCCTAGTATTGGATAAAATCAAGAAAAAGAAAATATAGGCAGACCAAATGATTAAGAATTATTTTTTCCCTGCACACCTTGATTCATGCATAAAGTTGTAGAATGAATATATGATGATTAATTATGTATTTTAGTCACTTATTACGCTCTAATTTACTGCATTTTAATTGAGTTTGAGCTTTAATCGCTGGTGTTTTGCACTAATTTTGTGTTTTATGCCTTGTAGGAGTGATTCTGAGCTATGTAAATGTTATGGAATGAATTCAACTGATTTGGAGCTCTGAAGTCTGAGTAAAAGCCCAAGGAATTAAGCCGGGATCGTGTTCGGGGATCAACAGATGATAGCTAAGAACGAACGAAGAATCGAGCAGGCTTGCGCGCTGTCTAGTTAACTGCACATAACTTTTCGCTCAGAACTCCATTTGGGCTCCACAATATATGATTGGAAAGCTAACTCAAAGGGCTACAACTTTCATGTTTTATGTTTTTCCAAATTCCAAACAGAACAAGGTGAAAAGTGTGCGGCAAGTGCGCAGCCGCTGCGCAAATGGGGCAGAACACTGGGCAAGATGAGCGGTCAATCTGTGGTTGATCCGCGACCGTGCATATCCTATCAGGAAAAAGTGTCCTTTTTCGCGTAGGAGAAGGTATAATTGGTTGGGCCCAACGCTACTTGGTATACATACATGGAAGAACGGTATCTTGATGACTTTTGACATAATTTAGGCCTAAGGAGGCCAATGAGACCGGGGATTCGACTCCGGACTTGTAAACCGGATTATATTTGCAATGACCGCTTAGTCCGTTTTATAAGGCATAGTTGGACGTGATCAACATATTGGAGATTTCAAAGGCCACGTCATAAAGCCTCTTTTGTGTCGTCCTATTACTGTTAAAAAAAACTACACGCAAGAATATTTCAAGCCCATGATGACAATAATTAGTAACTGTTAGATGTCCTAATCCCATGTATAGTAGGTTTAGATGTCCTAATCCCATGTATAGTAGGTTTATAATATGTCCTAGTTTGATACGTAGTAGGAGTAGAATATGTATTATAAATAGGGCTCATTGTATCATTGTTAATACATCAATAATATATTCTTCCGTGCTTTCTCACATGGTATCAGAGCCACCGTGAGAAATTAATCGTTGTGCCTCATTCCAACGATATCCGGAAAGAAATAACTCGGTCACCGTGCAATTTTCGGGTGACCTAAGTGACTAATTGCGTAAAAGTCACTAACTATCAGTGTTGTGCAAAATCCAACACCACCAAAAGCTTACCCACATAATTCCGACCAACTCCCAGAAATTTCACCGGAAAACTCCAACCCACGCGCCCCCACGCGCCTACCGGAGCACTGCCGCCGGCGGCGCGTCAGCCTCACGCGCGCCCTTCCCGACCAGATTTCAAAATTGTTTCTTCAGGCAGCCTGTTCGTGTGGCCTTTCCGAGCCCACCCATCTAGTTCAAATCAAATTCTGACCACTTTCAATATTTTCCGGTACCTACAGTGTTTTTCCTGCAAAAAAGGCTAGTTCCGGCCAGATTTTCGAAAACTTTCTTTGGAACGGTGTTGTCGCCTGAGAATTCCGAGCCTACCCATCCTGTTTTCGTTCGATTCCGACCACTTTGAAATTTTTCCGGTAGCTACAGTACTTTTTCAGCAAAAACAGTATTTTCAGCATCTGTTTCAGAGAACTTTCGGTTGATTCTTTTTTGTTATCCGGTGATAATCCTACTATGTCTTTGGGAATCGATGCTTTAGGGTCTAGAAACCCGGGTTCTGGCAGTTCCTGGTGTTATGATTACCTCAGAACCTTTAATGGGAGGTTCAAATTACTTAAATTGGGCTTCATCTGTCGAGTTGTGGTGTAAAGGTCAAGGAGTTCAAGATCACTTAACAAAAAAGGCTGGCGAAGGTGATGAAAAGGCCAAAACACAGTGGGAGAAGGTCGATGCTCAGTTATGTAGTATCCTGTGGCGATCTATTGATTCCAAGTTGATGCCCTTGTTCCGTCCATTCCAGACTTGTTATTTAGTTTGGGAAAAGGCTCGTAATCTCTACACTAATGACATATCTCGTTTCTATGATGTAATATCGCGAATGACAAACTTGAAGAAACAAGAATTAGATATGTCTACTTACTTGGGACAAGTTCGGGCAGTCATGGAAGAATTTGAGACGTTGATGCCAGTTTCTGCTAGTATTGAAAAACAACAAGAGCAACGACAGAAGATGTTTCTAGTTCTTACACTCGCTGGACTTCCTAATGACATTGATTCAGTACGTGACCAGATTTTGGCTAGTCCAACTGTCCCCACAGTTGATGAATTATTCTCTCGATTACTTCGCCTTGCTGCAGCACCTAGCCACCCAGTAAGCTCACCACAGACACTTGACTCATCTGTCCTCGTATCCCAATCAGTGGACAATCGGGCATCTCATACTATGGAGAATAGACGAGGAGGAGGTCGTTTTGGAAGATCTAGACCCAAGTGCTCTTATTGTCATAAACTTGGACACACTCGTGATGTATGCTATTCTCTACATGGCCGCCCACCCAAAAATGATTATGTTGCTCAGACTGAGACTACAGGTAACCAGGGATGTTCTTTATCTGAAGGGGAGTATAATGAGTTCCTTCGATATCGAGCAAGTAAGCAGACATCTCCACAAGTAGCTTCTGTTGCTCATACTAATACTCATGTTGCTGGTAATTCCTTTGCTTGTGTTTCCCAGTCTAGTCCTTCTGAACAATGGGTTGTGGACTCAGCCGCTTCTGATCATATCTCCGGTAATAAATCACTTTTGTCAAATATTGCATATTCACAGTCTCTTCCCTCCTGTTACTTTAGCCAATGGGTCTCAAACCAAAGCAAAAGGAGTTGGACAAGTGAATCCCCTACCCTCTGTCACTCTAGATTCCGTTCTTTATGTCCCTGGCTGTCCTTTTAATCTTGCATCTGTTAGTCGTTTGACTCGTGCCCTCCATTGTGGTATATATTTTATTGATGATTCTTTTATTATGCAGGACCGCAGTACAGGGCAGACGATTGGAACAGGACTTGAATCAGAAGGGCTTTACTACCTTAACTCCCTAAAATCATCCAAGGCATGTCTAGTTACAGATCCTCCGGACCTAATTCACAGACGTTTAGGCCATCCAAGCTTATCCAAACTTCAGAAGATGGTGCCCAGTTTGTCTAGTTTATCCACATTAGAGTGAGATTCATGTCAGCTCGGGAAACATACTCGAGCCTCCTATCCTCGTAGTATCCTCGTAGTACTGAGAGTCATGTAGAGTCTATTTTTTCTTTAGTTCATTCTGATATATGGGGTCCTAGTAGAGTCGGTTCAACCTTAGGATTTCGTTATTTTGTTAGTTTCATTGATGATCATTCACGATGTACTTGGATTTTCTTAATGAAAGATCGTTCTGAGTTGTTTTCTATATTCCAGAATTTTTGTGCTGAAATTAAAAATCAATTTGGTGTCTCTATTCGCACTTTTCGCAGTGATAATGCCTTAGAATATTTATCCACTCAATTTCAGCAATTTATGACTTCTCAAGGAATTATTCATCGGACCTCTTGTCCGTATACCCCTCAGCAAAATGGGGTTGCAGAGAGAAAGAATAGGCACATCATTGAGACTGCTCGCACACTTCTCATTGAATCTCATGTTCCGCTGCGTTTTTGGGGCGATGCAGTTCTCACAGCTTGTTATTTAGTTAATCGGATGCCTTCCTCTCCCATCCAGAATCAGATACCGTATGCAGTATTGTTTCCCCAATCACCCATATACTCTGTTCCCCCTCGTGTCTTTGGAAGCACTTGTTTCGTCCATAACTTAGCCCCTGGAAAAGATAAGTTAGCTCCTCGTGCTCTCAAGTGTGTCTTCCTTGGTTATTCTCGTGTTCAAAAGGGATATCGTTGTTACTCACTTGATCTTCGTAGGTACTTTATGTCCTCCGACGTCACATTTTTTGAGTCTAAACCTTTCTTTACCTCTTCTGACCATTCTGACCCCCTTGATATATCTGCGGTCTTACCTATACCGACCTTCAAGGAGCCTACTACAGCTCCTCCTTCTACTTCCGCCACAGAAGCCTTACCCGAGTCTCCTATAGTTCCTCCTTCACTTTCCACTATAGAAGTCTTATCCATTCCAGCCGTTGAGGAGTCTTGTGTGGTTCCTCCTAGACTCCCTGCCACAGGAACACCACTTTTGACATATCATCGTCGTCCGCGCTCAGCATCAGGCCCAGCTGATTCACGTCTTGCACCTGACCCTACCAATACCGCGGACTTGTCTCCTCTTAATCAGCCGATTGCACTTCGGAAAGGTATACGGACCACCCTTAATCCTAATCCCCATTATATCGGTTTGAGCTATCATCGTTTGTCATCACCCTATTATGCATTTCTATCTTCTTTGTCCTCTCTGTTTCCATCCCTAAGTCAACAGGTGAAGCATTGTCTCATCCGGGATGGCGACAGGCTATGATTGACGAGATGTCTGCTTTACATACAAGTGGTACTTGGGAGCTCGTTCCTCTTCCTTCAGGTAAATCTACTGTTGGTTGTCGTTGGGTGTATGCAGTCAAGGTTGGTCCTGATGGTAAGGTTGATCGTCTAAAGGCTCGTCTTGTTGCCAAAGGATATACTCAAATATTTGGGCTTGATTACAGTGATACCTTCTCTCCTGTGGCTAAGATAGCATCAATCCGCCTTTTTCTATCCATGGCTGATGTTCGCCATTAGCCCGCTCTATCAACTGGACATTAAGAATGCTTTTTTACACGGCGACCTTGAGGATGAAGTTTATATGGAGCAACCACCTGAGTTTGTTGCTCAGGGGGAGTCTCATGGCCTTGTATGTCGCTTGCGCCGGTCACTTTATGGTCTAAAGCAGTCTCCTCGAGCCTGGTTTGGTAAGTTTAGCACAATTATCCGAGAATTTGGCATGATTCAGAGTGAAGCTGATCACTCTGTATTCTATCGGCATTCTGCCTTGAGTCTCTCTATTTATCTAGTGGTCTATGTTGATGACATTGTTATTACCGGCAATGACCGGGATGGTATTACAAAATTAAAGCAACATCTCTTGCAACACTTTCAGACTAAGGATCTGGGCAAACTAAAGTATTTTCTTGGTATTGAGGTTGCTCAGTCTAGCTCAGGTGTTGTGATCTCACAACGAAAGTATGCCTTAGATATTCTTGAAGAGACAGGAATGACAGGTTGTAGACCGGTTGACACCCCGATGGATCCAAATTCTAAACTTATGCCAGGACAGGGGGAGCCTCTTAGCGATCCTGCAAGATATAGACGGCTGGTTGGTAAATTAAATTACCTTACGGTGACAAGACCTGACATTTCCTTTTCTGTGAGTGTTGTGAGTCAGTTTATGGATTCTCCGTGTGATAGTCATTGGGATGCAGTTGTTCGCATTCTTCGGTATATAAAATCAGCTCCAGGCAAAGGTTTATTGTTTGAGGATAGAGGTCATGAGCAGATTGTTGGATACTCAGATGCTGATTGGGCAGGATCACCTTCTGATAGACGTTCTACGTCTGGGTATTGTGTCTTGGTAGGAGGAAATTTGGTCTCCTGGAAGAGCAAGAAACAGAATGTGGTTGCTCGATCTAGTGCAGAAGCAGAATATCGAGCGATGGCTATGGCGACATGTGAGTTAATTTGGATCAAACAGTTGCTCGAGGAATTGAAATTTGGAGAAATTAGTCAGATGGGACTTGTTTGTGATAATCAAGCTGCTCTTCATATCGCGTCAAATCCAGTGTTCCATGAGAGAACTAAACACATTGAGATTGATTGTCACTTTGTTAGAGAAAAGATACTCTCGGGAGATATTGCTACAAAGTTCGTGAAGTCAAATGATCAGCTGGCAGATATTTTCACCAAGTCCCTCACTGGTCCTCGTATTAACTACATATGTAACAAGCTCGGTACATATGATTTGTATGCACCAGCTTGAGGGGGAGTGTTAGATGTCCTAATCCCATGTATAGTAGGTTTAGATGTCCTAATCCCATGTATAGTAGGTTTATAATATGTCCTAGTTTGATACGTAGTAGGAGTAGAATATGTATTATAAACAGGGCTCATTGTATCATTGTTAATACATCAATAATATATTCTTCCGTGCTTTCTCACAGTAACTAAATCAGTAATCATCCAAAATTCACTTATGTCTCATTGAATTTATCAGAGCACCAAACTTCAAGAAAAGTTGGGGAGATGAGATTACCTAATAAGAAACAAAACGTCATCTTTTTAACTGTATGCGTGAGTTTCATGTAATTTGGAGAAATGTTACTCTGAAAAGTAAGAAATGGGTAAGGCACACGTAATGTGCCATCTCAATAGATACAGACACGATGCATCACTTTCCTTTAATCATTGATGAGAAAGTTAAAATATCCCCAATGGTTAGGCATCAACACATCCACCAAAGGCTCCATGAAGAAAGAAACGACTAATGGACAATGGACCAGTAAGAGTGTACAATCTAGCCTACTGTAGAAGAGAAGCTACTCATTTCGCCTGTCTTAAGACATTTATCATCATATCTCTCAAAATTCCCAATTGAATAACTTTAATGTCTTAACAATAAAAACATTTCTTTCTCAAGATAGGCAGGTAAGGAAGGTCAATTCTCTCGTGGTCTATGGTTGGTCCTAAGTGATCTAAAAGGAGTTCCCCAACGGCGATGAAAACTTCCTATCAAATATGTGCGAATGAGGAATATCGATCAAGATTTTTTTTATTTTTTTTGGCTGAGAAATCTATGTAGGGCCAACACTTACGACCAATCTGCAGCCTTCAAAACTCGAGGACAATGGGCCACTGGCCACCCCTCCACTTAAATACCAGGCTTAGTTCCTTTTGCACAGGGCTCGAATTTTACCTAAGTCACAAGTCCCTCAACCTTTGCCACTTGAGCTGCCGATCAAGATATTATCTTCAAATAGTTACTATATAATCAAGGTTAAACCAAAATTTTCTATATTTTCTTTTTTCTTAAGCCTGTGATATGCGATAACAGGGTGTGCCAAAAACAAGTGATCCATATCATGTACATGAATTTGGAAAAAAATATGAAAATTGACTAGAAATCTCACATTCAATTCCAAGGCTGCAGTTCCCAAGTGGAGCCATTTTTCGTACAAATTCTTTATTTCATTTTTTTTTAGGATGAATAAGTTGAAGAAATTCTTATGCATTAGGAAGCTAAAAAGAACCCTCAACATTTCCTAGAGTACATACCATGCTAGCAGAGAAAACAGCAGAAGATCTAGAACTGAGTCAGTTTCACAAGCCATAAGCGTACCATTTGTAATAGTAATCATTCCATCACTTGAGTTACATGGATGAATATGATCTCCAAAAAGAGCAAGCACGGGAAACTGTCTACACAAATAGAGTTGGGCATATAATGATGCATGAGACGGCATAAGTGTCTCGAAGATATTAAGTGCTTTGCAATATGATCATGTGTTTTTTCTTCATTAGACAGCTTAAAGAAGATCTCTCAGTCAGACTTGTTTATCACAGGTGTAAGACAGTTTTCAGCAATCAGATAATGCACTTGAGCAAAATGCAATTCAAGAGATGCCCAAGTGAAAACCAGAATAGATCTATCCAACTAGCTGTGCCAACCTGAGTACAGTGGGATAGTGCCTTTTAATCATGAATCAATCCAGCAGCTAAGCCGTAACTCCTAAGAACCAGCAAAGTGACAGAAATAGAGCATAAGTATACTCCTAAATTAGAAATAGAGCATAAGTATACTCCTAAATTCTGCCTCAAAGATCTCCTACATTGCATAATTCGAAATTCCTATGCATTCGTAGTCTTCATACGATCCATTATTCTAAACAAAATTAATCTTTCTTAAGCATGTTCAGAAGTAAACGTGATAAATTCCACAATTAAAACTCTAACACTTGCGGAAGGGCAGCGCACTGATACTAGGAAACTGGTAATAAACATCAAACTAAAGCAATTTTCAGCTCGGATAAATGAAAATGAGATAAGATAACTGCATAATTGAGTAGAGGAAAACGGAGAGAACTAACCTTGGAGGTGCCACGGTAGTGAACCCAAGATCCCCAAGCAGAGGAATAAGGTTCACCGATGTTGTAAGGCAGATCCTTGAGTCCCGTTCCAGATCCGCCGACGACGCCTTTCAAAAACTTGAACATCCTCTTAACTTCCGATTAAACGCACCGATCTCCGATCGAGGAAAGAGGGAGACGGGGCCGGTGAACGAACGAGGATTGATATGCTGGTTTTTGGAAAGATTTTGTGCATCGAAGGAACTGAAAAAGTGAAAATTGACATGATTGATTCTGTGCTCCGTGGGTCTATGACAGCCTGTGGTCGCTCGGATCCTGCACCGTTGACGTTATCGAGGAAAAATAAAATTACAATAAAGAAAATAAGAAAAACCAAATAAAATAAACTAAGTGAAATAAAACGATAAATAAAAGAAGAATATCGCAAAGAAAAATAAATAGAATTATATTGATTTTGTTATGAATAGAATTCTATTTAGAGCGAATGTCTATCTTATAGACAGTTTTACTTTGAGTCTAAGTCATTTTTTCTAGAGCGGTCTTACCCCATTGTAAATCATCCTAAAATTATTCTCTATCTCTATTTCTCTGCAATATTGTTGTTGTTTTATTATTTTATAACACGTTATCAGCACGAGACTCTAATTAATTGAGTAGAGGACTTTGGATAGAAACCTCACAAGGACGTGAAACATTGATAACTTTTAATAGCTTATTTGGAAGAAAAAGTTGCTGCGTCCAAGAAGCAAAAAAGGAATTATATTAGCTACATTGTGATGAGTCAGAGGCATCTGATTTGGTCGATACATACACGGTGCTCAATTTGTACATAGTTTTGAGCTTAATGATTGCATCCATGAACTTTGTTTAAGAATAAATTCTGAATTAGAGGTAAGTATTTTACTTTTCTCTTTTAAATTCTTGACATTCTATAATTTGATTTTAAATACAAGCAAAGACGATAAATTTTGATTGCAACTCTAATGGAGTTTGAAAGAAATTATAATCACCCAATGTGGTAAAATTTCTATGTCTTATCATGATTAAATTCATGTACGATTGTCGGCAAAGAATTAAAAATCCATCCCATTGAATTTGCTCCATTCTCCTTCCTTTTAGAGAATGTGATAGTAGTATGTGATAAGTCTGAAAGAAGACAAAATTATTACTATGAATGTATCAATGGATGTGGACGTGGCAATAGACGAAATTATAGTCGTCATCATTGTGATAATGAGAATAATAAGGATTCTTAAAACAATCATTTACTATGTGAAAATAATATTTGTCAACGATTTGACATGAGATTTTATAAAATACATATAGATGATTATGATTCATTCATGATTTGAATGTGAAAACATCTGATTTATGAATACATATTCATTATTGGAAGAATATGAACGTGCTAGTGGTAGTGAATATACCACACTCACCTCTAAATGGAGGTTTGAGATGACATAAGAAAATAATATTCATTATTATGGCATGAATGGTCATTGGTCACTACCTATTGTACGCCAAAATATTTTGGCACTGTAATTATTAAAAGTCAACAGTAATGTAAGAAACAGATCTTCCATATAATTTTGACAATGACAATAATGGTATAACTTTCTCTTTAATAGAGATATTCACCATATGGATATTGATGAATATGTGGTAGTACCAAATTAATTGAGAGCTCTAGAAGAGCAATTATTACTATTTTGGAGAAACACAATTGATTACCAATTAGGTATTGTGTTGTAGTAAGTCTCAAAGAAATCTATTCAGTTTTCAAAGTATACGCGAAAGCAGTTGATTATATTGAGACTATAAATAAAGAAAAATTTAGCATCTTCTATTACTACAATTTGTTGCTAGGTAATATGTATGTGAAAAGCTACCCATTTTATTCTCAGTTTGTACTACACAAATAAAAGAATACCACAATAAAGTGGATATTTATTGATATAAAAATTCATATCATAATAAATTTGGAGTTTATTCATAATTGCACACATCATGGTGTAAACATGACGTTTATCAATACTGATAATTTATCTAGTTGGAATAATTGGTTTAGCCATATTAAATTGAGTATGATGTGCAAAACCAATAGAGAATTCACATGGGTAAATATTAAAGAAACTAGAAAGTTCATTACGAATTCTCTTATATTGCTTGTTCTCAATAATTAATAGATCAATAAAAATTGGGATTGAATCCCATGAATGCTGGAAATATCAAAGGTGAATATGGGCTCATTCACCTGCCATGTATACCACATAAGATGCATCTATGAGATGGTTACATGTGCGATTATTATTATCCCGCAATATTGTGTTTGCGAGGTAACGTGCTCAATAATTTAATTTAGAGAATAATTTCCAGATTTTGTTATTCAAGAAGTTCATCTTGATAAGTTGGTCTACATCATAACTGGTTAAACAAAATAATTTATTGAGTGCCTCCACTTAATAGCTAAATATTGCTTATGAGAATAAAGTTTATATATATTAGTTTGATATACATTATATACAAAAATATATTATTTTCTCCCCTCACAAGTGGTTCAAGATCAGGATCCAAATATTTTCATCTTATTATTATTGATGTGCGGTGTATATTTTGATTAACACCATAATGCACAACGATGGGTTCCTAAGAGGAAACAAAGTTTTTCTAACATGAAGGGGAGACATGAAAAACAATTGAGAAAAAGTTACGAGGAATGAATTATCGTTTCTACATCTAGATCCTCAGTAAGATAATATGAACTTGAAGTTCACAAAAGGATAATTCATGTGCAATTTTTTGCAAAGCATGTCAGATGTATTTATTGACCAAAAGAAAGTAACTATATTCTCATTGCAAATGCTTTTATTAAGTCCTATAAGGACAAAGTCTATTGTATGCTTAAAGCATATAGACAAATCGGTTTCAAATAAACTTCTTGATAAAGAAGGTGAACAAATGATCAAAATAATCATAATAAAGGAGGCAAGTGATCTAGAAGATCACATGACATAACACTTCATAATATCTCATGAGAGATTTAGGTACCTAAATATATGAATGAAGAGATCTCTATGTTGTGTCATTATGAAAATATATTGAAACTGATATAAAATCTTTGTCGACGTCAACCTTTAAAAAGCTAGTGCACAAGATTGAGATGTGAAGGCTCAAGGATGTGAATTAATACTCTCATCAGGGGGATTTAATACGCGTTGTACTTTTTTTTCTTTACAAGGTTTTGTCTCACTGGGTTTTTCTTGCAAGGTTTTTAACGAGGCAACCAAAAGGCGTATTATTAGATATGTGTACTCTTTTTCCTTTTCTAAAACTTTTTTCCCAATGGGTTTTCTTTTAGTTAAAGTTTTAACAAGGCACATTATCATTGAATAGACATTCAAGGGGGGATCTTATGAATAGTATTCTATTTAGAGTGAATGTCTATCTTGTAGAGGGTTTTACTTTGAGGCTAAGTCATTTTTCCCCTATAAATAGAGGGGTCTTACCCCATTTTAAATCATCCCAAAATTCAATAAGAATTCTCTATCCCTCTTTATCTACAATATTGCTTTTGTTCTTTTATTATTTTATAACAGATTTTGAGATCACTACAGTGGTATAAAATCCCTTTATTATATGGGTAAAATGACTTATGGCGTGTTTGGTATAAGGGAAAATAATTTTCGTAGAAAATATTTTCTTGAAAAATAAGTAGTAATCTTATTCATTTTTCGGTGTTTGGTACGTAAATTAAGGAAAATGACTTCTCAAGAGTATTCATAAATAATTTAGATATAATAAACATGAAGCCATAAACTGTCAAATCAACAACCTTTTGAACTCACAAATTTCATAAACTTTCGAACCGCTAGACTTTCAAAACCGCACAATTTCGAACCCATAAACTTTCAAACATATAAACCTCCTAACTCATAATTTTAAAACTTGTAAAATTTTGAACATTTAAACCGATAAAGAAAAAATTAAAACTGAAAAATTATTTAAAAAATATTTTTTCCGGGGGGAGTGGAGGAGGCGGGGGTGCAGTAAAAAAAATACACAAATTTAAATTACAAACAAAAAGTAAATATTTTTTGTAGGGGGTAGGTGGTGCAGAAAAACGAAAAAACAAATATTTGAAATTACAAAAGAAAAAAAGTAAAAAAATATTTTTTTGTGGGGGTTGGGAGTAGTAGAGTGGGTGGTAACAAAAAAACTTTGGAGAGGGGGTGGGGTGTGCTGGTGAGGGTATGGTGGGTTGGTGAGAGTAGGGAAGGTTAAGAAAGAGTTTTGGAAAATGTTTTCCCTTCTCTTGATAAGGAAAATATTTTCCTCCAATTGGAGGAAAATAAGTTCATAATGAAAATGATTTGCAAACTATTTAAGCCAACCAAACAGGGAAAATTAGAAAATATTTTTTAAAAAATGTTTTCCTTCATACCAAACACGCCCTTAGCCACAAAGCAAATAGACATTAACCTAAAATACAATTCTATTTATAATAGTCCCCCTTGAATGTCTATTCAACAGATAATATATCTCGTTACAACTTTAACTAGAATAAAACCCATTGAAAAAGAACTTAGTGAAGGAAAAAAAGTACACATGTTTAGATATACTTCTTTTAGTTGCCTCGCTAAAAACCTTGCAAGAAAAACCCACGGGGATAATACCTTGTAAGGAAAAAAGAGTACAATACGTATTAATTCCCCTTGATGAGAGTATCAAAATTTACATCTTTGAGCATTCGCATCCCAGTCTTGTACAATAGCTTCTTGAAGGTCGACATTGGTAGAGGTTTGGTGAATAAATCAGCCATATTTTCACTTGAACGAATGTATGGCACATTGATATAACCCTTTTTTTAAGATCATATGTGAAAAATAACTTTGGTGAAATGTACTTTGTCCTATTTTCTTTTAAAAATCATCCTTTCAATTGGATTATGCATGTTGCATTGTCTTCACACGAAAACGTTGGTAGTTTGCCACACTTCAAATCATATTTTTGTCAAATAAGATGTATTATACACCTCAACCACACACATTCTCGACTTGTTTCATGAATAAAAATTATCTCATCATGATTAAATGAAGTAATCACGATTGATTGCTTAGTCGATCGCCAAGATATGGCAGTGCTTCCGCATGAAAAACACATAGCATGTTTGAGATAGAGCCTTGTGTGGGTCAGATAAATACCCAGCATCGGTATAACCAACAAGATCGGAACTGCCTTTATTTTCATAATGTAAGACCATATATGTAGTCCCTTTTAGATACCACAGTATGTGTTTGATTCCATTCCAATGTCTCCTTGTAGGAGCATAGCTATATCTTGCTAAGACAATAACTGAAAAAGTTATGTCATGCCTTGTAGTATTAGCAAGATACATTAGTGTACCAATTGCACTATGATATGGTACTTCAGGACCAAGAAGCTCTTTATTATTTTTTTGAGGTCAGAACAAATCCTTATTCACATCAAGTGATCCAATAATCATCGAAATACTTAACGGATGTGCTCCATCCATGTAAAACCATTTTAATACCTTTTTTTGTCTAGGCAGATTTATGAACAAAAATCTCATTTGCCAAATGTTCAATTTGCAAACTGAAATTTAATTTTATCTTTCTGAGATCTTTCACCTCGAATTCCTTTTTTAAAATAATCAATTGCCTTTTGGACTTTTGTAGGGGTTCCAATAAGATTTATGTCATCGACATATACGACAACTACAATAAATTCTGATGTTATTTTCTTTATAAAAATATATGGACAGGTGGCATTATTTATATAACATTTCTTTAATATACTCACTAATGTGGTTATACTATATTTGTCCTTATTTCTTTAGACCATACAAAGATCTTTGCAATTTGATTTAAAAAATTTGGGCCTTTAAGTTATGTACGTCATGCATTTTAAATCTTTTCGAAATTTTCATGTATATCTCATTATCAAGTGAGCCATAAAGGTAAGTTGTAACTAGATCTTAAATGCATGTAAGGCTATTCATGAACAACAAAACTAATGAGATAACAAAATATTATTGCTTCCATAATAGGAGAATATGTCACTTCATAATCAACACCATGCCTTTGTGAAAACCCTTGTGCAACAAGGCGCGCCTTATATTTTTGTACCTTATTTTTCTAATTCCTCTTACGTACAAAGACACATTTATAACCAACATGCTGAACACCACTAAGTATTTGGACTATGGGCATAGAAACTTCATGTTTTGCAAGCGAATTGATTATAGGCTAAAAACTCGTATTTTAGTCGTTGTAACAACACTTTAATTACTGCATTTTACAATGGTTTGAGCTTAAATAATAATGAATTGTACTAAATTCATATTTATACCTTGCAGGAAGAGATTCCGAGTTAAGAATTAATTCAGGATGAATATGAGTAACTTTAGACTTTGAAGTATGAGTAAAAGCTAAATAAATCAAGTTGGGATCACGTTCAGGAGTGACAACACAAGTCCGGGGAACAAAATAATGAGTCAAGTAGGCATACGACCCATTGTCTAGTAAAATGCCCATAGATTTTTGCTTAGAACTCCGTTTGGGCTCCATAATACATTGATGGAAATCTATTTAAAAGGGATACAACTTTCATGTTCTGCATTTTTCCGAATTTCCACTACCGCTGTCGCGATGGGAGGCACGACAGTGGCAAGTTTCTCGCTGCTCCGATTAAATTGTATTATGTCCCTGCTTTTGTCCATCCACGTACGCCGCGCACGGGGAGCAACAGGTGTGTAAAAATCGCTAAAATATTCTATTTTAGACTAAAAAGGGCATAATTTTCAAAACCCCTCCTTACACGATTAAAAGGGAGAAAGCCTCCATTATTGATAGACCAACATCTATTTTAGAGAGAAACTGTAACGACCCGATCGGTCATTTTTAAAATTTACGCCCTGATCCCTTATTAGCTGCTTTTCCCAAGTCCATTTATGCTATTTTGGTTTGCCGGGATATTCAGTTCTAGAATTTGGAGTATTTTAGGACACTAGTCCCTAAATGGGAGCTTAATAGTTAAAAAATGGTATGTATTCAAAACAGTGTAAAGACGATCTCAAAATGGAAATCCAATGGTTCCGTTAGCTCCGTTAGGTGATTTCAGGAATGGGAGCGTGTTCGTAATGTAATTTGGAGGTCCGGTGTAGAAATATGCTTGAATCAGCAAAGTTGAAATTTTGGCGGAATCCGCTGATAGGTGAGATTTGATCCGGGGGTCGAAATGGAATTCCGATAGTTGTAGTAGCTTCGTTATGTGATTTTGGATATGTCTGTAAATTTTCAGGTCATTCGGACATCATTTGGTCGGGTTTTTGATTGGATGTAGGTTTCAGAAGTTCTAAGGAAAATTAGGCTTGAATCCGAGGTAATTTGGTGATTTTTGTGTTTAAGGGCATGATTTTATGATTGGAACACGTCTGTATGATGTTTTAGAGTGGGATTGTATGTTTGGTTGAGGTCACGGGGGCCTCGAAATTATTTCGGATGGTAAAACGAGAGGTTTGGCATTTGGCTTCAGATCATTATTGCTGTCAGCTGGTATTTCCACTTCTGCGGAAGAGGGACTGTAGAAGCGAAGTCCGTAGAAGTGGAATATGTCACGCAAGTGCGAGTTGGCTAGGGTAGTGAAGTTCCGCAGAAGCGGAGCATGGTTCGCTTAAGCGAGTCCGCAGGAGTGGAATTTTGATCGCAGAAGCGATTAGGGGTCGTGTGGGCTAGATCACAGAAGAGGAATATTTTCCGCGTAGGCGGAACCGCAGAAGCGGAACTGGAAGACTTAAGTGAAAGCCGCCGAAGCGGCTATTTTACCGCAGAAGCGGGAGCGCGGAAACGGTCAATGATCCGCAGAAGCGAAAATCACCGAGGGTTTAAGGATTAGTGTATTGGAAAATTTCCAGAAGTGTAAAATATTTTGGGGGCGTCGAACTAAGAGAAGAATTGGGCAATTTTGAAGAGGAATTTGTGGAGTATCATCATGTAAGGACTCTTTGACCTAAATTATGTTGTTATATTGATAAAACATGAATTTAATCTCTGAAAATGGAGGAATTAAGGTGTAAAAATGGAGGATTTTACTTGAAGCCTAAGAAATAGAAAATTGATGATTTGAATGGGAAAATGGACTCCGATTTTGATAAATTTTATATGGTTAGACTCGAGAGAGTATGCGGGTTCGGAAAATGTAAAAATATTTCGATTTCGAGTTGTTGGATGGAGGTGTATTTTGGTCATTTTACCCATTTTCGCACCTTAACTTTAATTTTAACAGTGTAATTAGTTACTTGCGATGTTATTTACACTATGTAATTGGTTTGAATAGGTTTGGGCCACTCGGAGTCAGATACTTGTGGCAAAGGCATTGTTTCTTATCGATTTTGTACCGATTCGAGGTAGGTGGCTTGTCACGAGGCTTATTTAAAATAGAGTACTAAATAGATAAACATATTTACGGTGGAGTCCCATATGTATAAACTTCATCAAAAAGCTTAGTTACAACGGAGTATGAACATCCATAATATAATATATTTATAAGATTTTTGAGATTAATTTAAAACTTTTATTGTGTCACTTTTTTCGATTTCCCGTTACTTTATTTCGACGCGAGTCCGTCCTATATATTGTAAAGGAAGGTTATGTCCATTTACCTCTCTACGCTCGAAACATGATTTCGGGTGTGTTTGGTACGAAGGTAAATGTTTTTTATGAAAAATATTTTCCTAAATAATGTTTCATGGAAAATGAGTGGTTTTATCATTTATTTTCTCTTGTTTGGTTGGTAAGTGAAAAAATATTTTTCGGAGAATATTTTTTATTGTTTGGTAAGACAATAGAAAATAATTTTTTTTAGGAAAATATTTTTTTATGCAACTCTCTCACCCCTCCCCCTCCCAACTCCCCCACCCACCTCCTCCCTCACCCCTTCCCGAAGTGCTTAAAAATTGACACAATTTAAAGGAACTAATGCGATGCTTTACTTTTTAACGCAAAAATCGCGTATTTTCGAATCCGTAAACTCTATAATTTTTAAACTCGTAAACTTCCAAACACATAAATTTTTGAACTCATAATTTTGAAACTTGTAAATTTTTGAGCCTTTAAATCGATAAATAATAAAATAAAAAACTGAAAAATATATTTTTAATTTTAGGGGGGGGGATGGGGGGTGGGGGTAGTAAAACAAAAAAAACAAAAATTTAAATTACAAAAAAAGTAAAAAAAAATTATGCGGGGGGGGGGGGAGAGGTTGGAGATATGATTGGAGCTGGGGTTGGGTGGTACAAAAAAATAAAAAAAATAGAAAATTGAAATCACCAAAAAACAATTTAAGGTGAAAAAATATTTTTTTTGCGGGGTGGGGGGTGGGGGGAGAGGTAGTAGGGTGGATGGTGACGGAAAACTGAAATTTTTAAAAAAAACTTTTTTTGGAGAGGAAGTGCGGTGGGTTGTTGAGGGTGAGAAAGATTGAGAAGCTTTGAAAATGTTTTCCATTCTAATTGAAGGAAAATGAATTGATAGGGAAAATATTTTCCAAAATATTTAACCAACCAAACATGGGAAAATTTCCGTTCATACCAAACACATCCTTCCTCTTGTAATTTTTTTCACGTAATACGGTAATTGTATGAGGGTGTTTGACTAAGCTTATAAGCTGGTCAACTGGTTTATAAGTACCTTTTGACTTATCTGCACATTTGATAAACACCCAAAGTGCTTATAAGTCAAATATTTATAAAATAAAATCAGTCATAAGTCATAAGTTCGTGATCGCTACCAACTTATGACTTTTAAGCTTATGAGCACTTAGTAGTTTGATCAAGGTTTTACTAGTTTATCCTTAATAATATTTTTTAATCCACAAAGTATTTTTTCTAATATAAATTTCCTAACTTTCTCATCGTTCCATATTCGTTGTTCATGCTTTTCTTTATAATTTTTTTTATAATCTTTTATAAAATTAAATTAAAGGGTATTTAGTCATTTTAATAAGAACAGTTTATCGCACTTATCTGCCAAATACATCAACTTTTTATTATCAGTTTTAATACTTCTATCCAAATACGTAAATATTTAATTAAAAAATAGTTTTAACACTTAAAAACATTTTTAACTCTTCAAGCTTATCGCTCCTAAGGGCTCTATATCTTACCTAAAGTATCAACCTAGACTTAAGTGATGACCTTTTTTTTCTTTTTAAGGAAAACAAAAAGATGATGGGAGGGTACCTACGACTCAACCGCTTGCCGCAAAGGGTCAAAAACATTCCAGATGGAGAAGATGGTCGTGATATAGGGGTCAAAGGTCCTCCTTGAAAAACTTAAAGCAATTTAATCGCTCCACTAAACTCATCATTAAGCATTTTTTTAAACGAGAAATTCATGTTAATTACTTAATATAATTTGTTTGGATCAGAACTTAAAATGCTAATGGACACTATATGTATTTATAATAATATTGGTGAATGAAACACTAGGTAATTTGATAGGAAAAAAATTCCATACCATACGTAAGCAGTTGAATTATTAAATGAATTTAGTTATTCTAGAAACTTGTAAAAATTGTATAACATCATTTCGTATTAGATTTAGGGCATTAAAATTAGAAAGAATGTCATATATAGAGAGATCAAATAAGATTAATTATATAAAACATACTAGTACCAGTAAGAAAAGGAAGTCGCATATTCAAAGTTGGGAAAATTTCTTCATAACAGCATGGTCCAAAAAGTTGGTTTTCAATGAGGACCGGTCTTCTCGTAGACCTTAGAAAAAAAACCTCATGAGTTTATGTTTTGTAGACTATGACCTGGTCATATATTAATATTTTCCAAATTAAAGCTTCTTTGCATTTCTATGAAATCTTGCCGTGTTTAGCACATACAAATACTTTGAAAACACACTGTTCTTTTTCTCAAATTAACCAGCACCAACATAATTAGTACTCCACATTCACATAGCAAGCTCACCCATTCCCTTTAAATTCTCCTCACATCACTTCCCTATTTTTTTTAACATACTCATCTTGTCTTGAACCAAACGTACACCCTTAAAACATTTGACAATAAAAAACCAAGTTATTGCTACAAGGATATGAATATATATATGGACGAGACAACTGCTACAATTCTTTATGGGTGTAAATTAGCTAAAGAGCTGGAAGCCAACTTACCAAACTGGGCTAATCAACCCCATATTACTTTAAATAAAACAGAAGAGATCGTTGCTGTGTTTAATAATGTAAAGGAAAGATTGAGCCATATTCATCATCATCAGCAGCAGGCGGTAGAATTTTTCCATGCACCAGAGATTTTAGTTGAGAGGCCGGGGACGGCGGCATTCGCCGTGCATGGGCTGCCGCTTGCCCAGGAAAGCGATCAAATGGGTGTATCTGATTCGAGTAGAGGAGGTGCTTCTTCTTCTTCTTCTTCTCAACGGCAACGAAGAAGGTAAGAAAGTTCACTCTTTTGACAGCTTTTTACTTAGTGGTTTTATTTACTGCATTAACACAGACAATTCCAGCATATATTGAATTTTTGCATAAGATCTAATATAATGTTTGATTGGTCGTACAAGGAAAATTAACTGCCACGTGATTTCTGAGGGTTGCTCTTTTTACTAATAGTACTTGTTAAGTTGTGAAGAAATCTGCATATTATTTCGTGTGAGATAAAATATATATGGAGCAAGAATTTTTACGTGTGATATATTGGTAATAATTTACTGTTAAGGGCCTCAACGTATTCGCGCATTGCAATTATTGTAGTACTATTGTTCAACACATAATTATTATTCACAACATATTTAATGATCTCTTCGTTATAATTTTCGCGACACTAATTCACGAGCCAAACGAGCCCTTAGTGCTATGGGTAGAAAGGGGTGCCCACACAATGTATAGTACATATCTTTTTTATTTTTATATTGTATGAACAGGAAAAGAGTTTTAAAATAGAGTTCTATCTCTGCTTTATCAAATTTCCAAAGAAATTCCACAGAAGTTTCTCAACAGCAGGGGCTACCATTATTATTAACCTATAAAAATGTCAACATACAATGATTTTCTTCTAAGTTTCTCGTTAATTACCAAGAAAAGGAGATCATTATGTAAATTGTGCATTTTATCGTACAAAATATAATCAGAAGTGGGGACAACAATGTGTATGCGCAGAAATTTGTATACAATTATTTTAGTATGACTAGATATAGCGGTTCACATCTCAATGAGGTATCCTCGTTATAAGCTTATATAATGGTGTGTAATATGCTGCACAGAAGAAACAAAGCAAATTAATTAAAAAGGTACTATCATTAGAAGTTCCAAGAAGAAAAACAAACATTAATTCTTGCTGATCAAATCCAACACCAGGAAAATGAAATTTAAATTATTTATTCCACTTTGTTTTGAATATTATGATCAGGATTTCACCTTTGCTAGATGAACATGAAAGAGGTTCCAACTTTTCATCATCGCATCTAATTAATGTGTCACAACTCACGAGTCGTAAAAGAAAATGGCAAAAAATGACAATTTTGTGAATCTTAAAGAGTATATATATATATATATATATACACGATACTACTACTAGAAAGAAATTTTATTCCATATATATAAGAATCTGTTTCCCATGCAATGTGAAATGCTAAATCAGGTTTATGCTAATTAAGGATCTCTTTAAACGTGTTAAGTGTCAGTACTTTGCAACAAATATACCAAAAATGAGATTCATTAGATTTTTATTGAGATACATAGAAATTAATCATGTAAAAGTTTCTACACCGTGCACATAATAAAAAGCAAAATCATGTGTTGACTTCGAAAAGAAATGGACCCGATAATGCAAATAAATATTTTTTCGACATGCTCTAATTTTAGAGCAACCGTTTTATACATATTATGTCACATTTATTTAATTTATACTGCCTATAATTAATTCTAAGTAGCTAAGTAGTTTTTTGTTTGCAAATTTGATGAACGTGCAGAACCAATAATTATATTTCCGTATATCCCATTTTTAATCCAATAAACTAAATATCTCCCATTAAAAATATATCTTCAAAATAATCCCATTTCTATTTAGTAATCTCAGGATAAATTTTCATTCTGTGTTTAAAGTTATGTGTTCAATTGAGCACTTCATCCGCCCCTAGCTAGGTGTATAGTTTTATTCTCGGTTTTTTTATGAACGTGCAGAACGGGTGATACAGACACAAGAACAGTGAGGGTGGCTGCTCCTAGAATGGGAAATCTTGAACTTCCACCTGAGGATGGTTATACTTGGAGAAAATATGGTCAGAAAGAGATCCTTGGTTCTAGGTTCCCAAGGTATATTCATTAAATAATTTTCATACTTTAATTTGCAGCTAGCTAGCAATATACATTAGTATCGTATGCGATTCTCTTTCTTATTCTTTAACTTTTCAATTATAATTAGTATGTGAGCAAATATACTTGAAAATCTAACGACCAAACTGTCTGCTTCCCTAATATTTGAAGGGGTCAAACCTAGGGGCGAACATAGGTCGGGTTGGTTCGGATTTTGCAATTACCAAACCAAACCAATTGTATCGGGTTTTTAAATCTATAGACCAAACCAAACCAATAAAAGTCGGGTTTTTTAATATCGGGTTTTCTCGGGTTTTTCGGGTTTTTCGGGTTTTTTCGGGTTTTTCATTCCGATAAACTTGGAGGCTTATTTCATACCTCCATAATTGCAACCAATTCGGATACATAGGCATGCACTATTCTGAATTTAAGTCATTCTTTTAGCTATTTCAGTCAAAGATAGTAATGATCACCTATAATTCAAAAGTCCAAGCTTCCACACGCTTGCTCTATAAATTTTGGGTTCTATTAGCTTGTCTCAGTTAAATGCAAGTACTAAGTAACAAGCAATCTTTTTTGAAGAACTAGTAAAAACAAATATCATTTATTACATGCCTACAAGAAGGAATACTAAAAGCACATCACAAAGCTTACTAGATTATCACAATCTTGGTATTGCATTGATAACAATACAAGAGCAGTACATGGGAATTACATGTAGAAGACTTATCACATAGGATCGCTTAACTTTTTAAGAGTAGACATTACACCCAACAATAACAACAAAAAAAAAGAATATATTAAACTCTAAGAAGTTGGGCATCTTAGTAGACATTACAACTAGAGGAGCATATTTCCAAAATAAATGTAAAGGCATAATGACTTCACTTCCAAAAATAGTCATGAAGCAAATTGTAGTTAATCATCCCTCTAATCAATCCTCAAAGGTGAGTCTGCATATTCTGGAAAAAAAGAAGAAACAATCAACATACTTAAATATTAAGTAATATATTTATGTTAAGTATGACAAGGGTAATGCATCTTCTGTGCATGTCAAATATCTCGTGAGTGAACAAACTGAGCAGCAATTATAGAAAGAAGATCCATGGACATTAATTAAACAATTAACTTGAAGAAAATTATTACCTTCTTCAATTTGTTCAATTTTCTGGACTTCTTCTAACATGTCTTCAAACTTATATTCCTTTGAAATTCTTTTTGCCAAATCTAACTGAAATTCAGGGGTAAGCCAACAATCAATTCAACAGAAACTACGCCTTATTGTCAAACTAGTCGGGTACTATTAAGATTATATGCATGCAGCTAAAAGAAAACATGTAAATGAGAGCAAAAGATCTTTACCAATGAGAGCTTTATCGATGATAGAGTTTGAGCAAAAGAAGAGCGAATGTATTTTGCCTTTGGAAAAGAGGCAAGATGATTTCAATTGTTTAGTTTCAGAAATCATGGCAGCTTTAGGACAATCTATTGCTGCTTTAGGATTAGGTTTGGGTTTGGACTCAATTATTCTTTTATGGGCCAAACAAAAACAAACATTTACATGGGCTATAATACCAACTTAAATATTATGCTACATACAAAATTATAATAACAATTAAGAAATATTTATAACTTACATTCTAATAAATATTTTTATCTATCTAATATATAAAATATGTATACATGTAATGTCGGGTTGGTTTGGTATCGGTTTGACTTTTTTTAGTTAATACCAAACCAACCCTATTGTGGTCGGGTTTTATTTTTCAATACCAAACCAAGTCAAACCAAACCACTAGTCGGGTTTTTTTTTCGGGTTGACTTGGATTTTCGGGTTGGTGCGGGTTATCGGTTTGGTTTGTACACCCCTAGTCAAACCTTATAACTACATCCATTTTTGTTTCACCGAGTACAAGACCATTGAATTGAAGTAGAAATTCAAGCTAGAAACAGTCAGTTTGAACAACGTAACTTTGACTAACGGGATTAGAAGTAGGAAATCGGATTCCTCGTATATAGAGAACTAGTCTTGATTACTCACTCTTAAAAGCCAGATAAGGAACAAAAAAGATACTACGTACTATTCTACTTTAATCAGTTTGAACTTATAGACCTTTCTCTCAGCCACTTTTCCTATATTTAGTAAACAAAATACCTATTGGATATTTGACAGTTGACCAATATTGTTCCACGTACTACAACTTTTTTGGACTCACTCGGATATTTTGACCCTTAGAAAATAATTTTTATATCTCAAAAATAAAATATAACATATTCATTATCAATTATTATCCATAATTAACATCCATTATTATAATATTATAACTAATTTTTTATTAGCCTTTGATTGGCATTTAATAATTTTTAAAACGTTACTTACAATCTGAAGTTAAAATCTTTGGATTATATATATATATTTTCCTATGTGTTACTTTGTGTAGTAGAGTGCACAAAGTTAAAACCTTTTTTTCCTTTTCTTTTGTACTGACTTTTTTTTATTTAATCTTTGTTATTTCTGCTCCTAATTTATACTAGAAGAGCTTGTTGAATTCTAAGGGATACGCCTAATTTTATTCATCACAGCGATTCATCATCAACTTGATATTCCATTTATCAAAATTTCTCTCTCATTCATCATCAACTTGATACTCCTCCTTGTTGTAGCATCACAATACCTCAGCCCAGGTTTACCACACGAGACTCGAACATAGGACCACACTGACTAAGACCCATAGGCCACCGAATACCCTCTCAAATGTTATGAGAAATACCATATTCCAGAATACTTTACTTTGAAGAACTTCTTGCGAATCTGAATTCGTTACCATTACTTTTCAGATACCGATACATAGGATCCCATAATCAACATAAAAATGCCACAAGTATTGACCGTTTCCAATGAAAACACAGTCTCTACCCACACATATAACCTTAAGACACGTGATTGTTACATGTAAAATCTTGAACACAATAAAACCATTCTCGAGAGTCATTTACTTCATATTCGAATTGCAATTTACCTGATCAAACGGATATAACCATCCGTGCCTCATTAGCACTCTGACATTAGAGGATATGATCTCATTCCAATACAAACAAACATCTTCCTTCTCCATACACTGAGCATTCTTTATCAATGACAACTCAAGACATCCTATTATTTTCACATATCTACGAAGCACCATAAAACCTTTGTCAAAATTTTGCTCCACTCGTGCATCCTCGACTCAATTTCTGCAACCAGGACTGATCCGCCAGCATAACTCGAAATGGAACCAGCATAGCACATGACCGTGCGATCAGCTAATCAACAACAACCTCCCCAACTTGGCTTGAAGCTATATACCAAGACACACTCAATAACCCATAATGCTTTTACTCTAATGATGCCACAATACCATAGTGATATTAAACTCAAATCGTTTACAAGTTTGTGAAAACACAATCATCTAGTACTGTATTCCTCTACACTTCCTGCATCCATATCTACATCAGTTGAGTCCACTCTCTTAAGCGACTCGAATTGTCAAATTTCAACACGTACCCTTCAATTACACATGGGATCTTCTAACATACACATAAGGATCATACCACTTAAGAACACTCCGTAGGAGTTAATTCACCTGCTTCGCCTTAATTCAGTACTTTAGTATACCTTCCACCATCATATACGTTACACAGTTATTAGTCTTCTCGATTCTAAACTCATACCGCCACATATAATGCAATACCCCCCCCCCCCCAATTAGGAGACACAAAAATATTCTTCACGCGCCTATATTCGGGCTACACATCGAATCACAACAAGAATCGAACACTTAACAATTCATCTATTATCTAGCAGACTTTTTCGTCACTACCAAGTCATATAGATACATCTTGCAGTACTAACATACTCATCCCATGGATATCCAACCGTTATTCTGGCTAATAGGGACAATACCAAACATATAAGTTTAAAATACTTGCTCACACAATCAGTACCTCGGTGCTCAAACCATGGCAAAGATCCGGCCTCAAGTCCTCCAGACTAGCCCAACATCAAACTCACGGAGATTACATCTCGCCCCTTGATCAGGGAATCACAAGCCATCAAGGCACATCTGACGCTGAGCGCTCACGTGCGCATACAGACATGTGGAAGAAATTTGAAGAGTTATATCTCAAGCTGAATCAAGTACACACGATACGAATTCCAAGAAGGTGAAGATTTCCTAAAGGTTCTACAACCTCTCGAGGATAAATACAGACATCTCCGTACCGATCTGGGAGACTCTACTAAACATGCTCATGACTCGTGAGACCTAGTAGCTAAGGCTCTGATACCAACTTGTCACGACCCAATTCCCAAACCTGGTCGTGATGGCGCCTCTCGTGAAGACAAGGACATGAAACTAATCTCAATTCATCTTTTTCAAAATATTTAAACATAAAGGAATAGCAAAAATATGACTTAATGACATTAATTAATGATTTTTACAACCCAACACTGCCCGATCGGAGTGTCACAAGTCACGAGCATCTAGAAGGACGTTTGATACAACTACAAAGTCTATAATACATAGAACAAAATTTGGAATCAAAGAAAGAAGTCTGGTTCCGCGAACGCTGGCGGTCACCTTGCTCAACTATGATAGCAAATTCTCAACCAGCTCAAACCCGCTACCGAGTAAACCAATATCCGCATCTGTATGCGAGGTGCAGGGAGTAAAGTGAGTACTCCAATTTAGTGAGTAATGAAGGTAAATAATAATTGAGCTGCAAGAAACTACGTAAAGAAAGCCATCATGCTATACAGAACAGTGTAACCCTATGAGAAAACAGTAAAACCGTATATATCTGGACTCAGTTTAAAACCTCTTTTGAAAATATCTTCTTTCCCAACAGCTAAGAAAATTAATGCGAAACAGATAGTGCAAGTCAGCACAAAAGTCAGCCCCTCGGGCACAATACTCCATTGACAAATTACACCAGGTTATCAGGTAAGCAGTGCAAGAAGTATCATAGAAGCCAATGAAATGCGAGTGCTAGAATATCATGGCAAATAATACAAATATGAACAAATGCATAAGTGTAATGCAATGCATATGACGGTACACTCTGGTACTCACTGCGGCGTGCAGCCCGAGCCATCCATATATTTAACGTCGATGACGCTCACTGGAGTGTGTACAGACTCCGGAGGGACTCATACAACCGAGATGCAAATAATCAAGCCATCTCGTAGCACCAACCAGGCCCTCAGCCTCAATATCAATACAATAGCGATGCGACGCACAGCCCGAGCCATCCATATATTCAGAAATCACAATAACAATGTTGTGATGCGCAACCCAATCCATGCTTAGTCCAGAAATGCACATAAGCCACTTGGACAATATTAAAATAATAGTTCTCAGCTCAGTACGTCAATAAAAATTGTTTTAGTTTTCAAATCTTAGAAAAACAGCTAGGTTTTCAAAACAGTATTAAAAAACCTTGGACCGAGATCAAATAATATGCAAATTAATGCGAAAACAGTGATATCAATCCCTGAAGGATTCACTAACTTGGCATGAAGCCCAAACATAGCAATTACCCCAAATTATAAAGATAACAAGTAGTTTCAATCAAATACCTAGTAATTTCATCAATCGGGACGGACCCGTCACAAATCCCAATGGTGCTCTACCCCATGCTCGCTACCCGGAGTGAAAGTCACCTCAATACAACACTATGATGTGCAAATCCGAGGTTTCAAACCCTCAAGATATCATTTACAATCATTAGTCACCTCGAACCGGTGAAATCTCTAGCTTGCGACGCCTTTGTCCTTCATATCGGCCTCCGCGCACGTCGAATCTAACAAAAATCAGAGCGAATACATCACAATATGCTAAGGGAATAATACCCAATCAAAAACAATCAAAAACGGCAAATATCTTGAAACTAGCAAAACTCGAGCCCCGAACCCACTTCTCGAAAAATTACAAAATTCACATCATCGGATTCCTTATATCGCCACGAGTCTAACCATACAAAAATAATCCAATTCCCATAACATTTCGACTCTCAAATCCATGAATCTATACAATAGGGTTTTCTATACTTTTCCAACAAAATTCGCGGATTAAACACTAAAACTAGTGATTGATTCAAGTTATACAACCAAAATTGAGTTAAGAATACTATCTCATTGTTCTCTCCAAAAATCTCCCAAAAAATCGCCTTATATGAGATCCGAATCATCAAAAATGGAAAATGGGATGAAGTTTGGACTTTATTCTGCTGCCCAGGGATTTGTTCTTCGTGTTCACGGTCCTCCTCTCGCGTTCGCGAAGAACAAAGTTCCAAAAATTCATTTTCCAAACTCTACTCGGATAGCCTCTAGTGTAATGGTTATAACTTCTTACGCACAACTCCACATGACTATTATAATATATTTCTGGAAACTAGATTCAGAGAGCTACAACATTTGTTTATGAATCATCTCCAAATTCATTATAGTTGGAGAGATAGGAGCCTCCAAAGTAAGACTTGCGCAACAGAATTGCCTTTTCTTCGCGAACGCGAAGAACAAAACCCCAGAAGCCAAATCCTTCTTCACGAACGCGAGGGGACCCTCACGAACGCGAAGAACAATACTAAATACCAGCTTTAGCCATTGCAAAACAACCCAAAATGATCCGAAACCACCCCGAAACACATCCGAGGCCCTCGGGACCTCAACCAAACATGCCAACATTTCCCATAATATTATTCAAACTTGTTCCAACCTTCGGAATGCTCAAAACAATATTAAAACACCAAATTTGCATCGGATTCAAACCTAACAATTTCAAGAACTTCCAAATTCCTTTTTTGATAAAAAAACCCAACCAAACCACGTCTAAATGACATGAAATTTTGCAGACAAGTCCAAAATGACATAACTAAGCTATATCAACTCTCGAAATTCCATTCTGACCCTCGGATCAAAATCTCACATATCTACCGGAATTCACCAAAATACTAACTTCGAGAAATTCAAGCCTAATTCTACACTGGACCTCCAAAATCAATTCCGATCGCATTCCTAAGTCACAAATCATCCCCCAAAGCTAACCAAATCACAGAAAATCACATCCGAGCCCTATAACTCATAAGTCAATGTCCTATTGAATTTTCCAACTTAAGCCTTTATTAAAGAGACTAAGTGTCTCATTTCTTATCAAAACCAATCCAAATCAACTCTACCACTCCACATACGGATAACAAATATGAAGAAGCATAAAATGGGGAAAATGGAGTGGTAACTCATGAGACAACGGATCGAGTCATCACATCCTCCCCAACTTAAACCAATGCTCATCGTCGAGTGTACCCAGAGTTGTCTTAGAAGCCAACCAATAGCTGAATAATCTTACCAAGCATATACCAAGGGATAATCCCACGTCACCCTATCTCATATAGGCCTGACAACACAATATAGCTGAAATTACCCAATCTAATATAGCCCATAAATTATAGAACTACCTTTTCACTTCTGAAACCATCAATATGATCAAAACCTCACACCTATACTTTGAATAGTCCCGAACCAGCTGTAATACCCATACATGCAACCTCAAGTGCAGTCATATGATATACCACATAATCCAAGCACTCGATACGATAACTTTCATTCATAGTAGTTACTCACAACAACCAAATACCTATAAAAACCTCTTATTTAGCTAAAGTCTCATTCCAACACTTTCATTTACTGCCAACGATAAATGAAACACGCACCCATCTCTCAGATCAACCATTCATGAAGCTACTTCCCTTTGACTAATACCACAACAGATTTCTGAGCCAAACCTCGATATTATCCTTCCAACAAGCTTAAATCAAATTTGTTCGTATTCATTAATGACTCCGACGTTCTCCTCGAATCCAACACACCACTCTGGTGATATGCTACCTCAACATAGGCCTAAGCCAGAAATTGCATAATACACGAACCAATGAGGAGCGGTCTGAAAATACTCAAATCATGACAAATGACTCAAACGAAAGAGCTTTACCTCAAGCTCATCAGTACCATTACAACACAAAGGTGAGACCCCGTCTCACATCATGGAAATAGGATACCTAAATCTACCCTGAAGGGTCATACCCCCGCGTGGCCTCGCCACAATGCGCGATTCTACCAAACACTGTTACACATGAAACACCTCAAGTCGCCATGCTCAAAAGCGACAGCCACGCATAATTTGATGTCTGAAACCAAAGCCATTCATTACACCCATGGTGAAAAAAATAACATACTACACGCAACCCGCTAGGCCGTAACCAATACTCTATTTACCGATCCACACTCGATTACTCTTCCCGCTCGACTTTCTCTATGACTCCTCAATAGAACTGTACCATATGTGCCTATATCCAACCAATCATAACGCCTTACAGTACATAAAAGCAACTCATAGATCTCCCCAGATCACTAACAAGTTCAATAACGATCAAATCAACCTATCCCTCAACAATACAACTCGGGACTAACCAAGCTAACTCAAGCTAAATATGTAGCCACATCGGCCTGCCAACGAACTCAATACCAAGAAGCCTGAAGTTGATCCTTCCACTACTATAACTCCTGCTGGAACCGTACGATATGGTGCCCAGCACCAAATAAATACTAAAATCCATAGTTTTTCCCGGCGACATGCTCGACCACAAGGAACGCATCTGAAAAGTCCCTCAATACCGGAACTGAATCCATGGTAGAAACCTCTACACTGACATCCATCACAAAGGCCCAATTAAGGAAAGCAATCCTTCCCAACCGCCCGCTAGTCTTTGGAATACAACCCACTATGCTAGAACATAATGTGATGCACCTCGCCACACAACCTGTGGCATTTTCCAACATAGCCCATAGCACAATAGTCTAGAATAACCCAACATTGAGACAACCAGTCTATACCCGAATATCATATCCAAATCTAATATACCAAGCAATGAAAGATCCACTCGGGCCTCCAAATCCCAATAGCCGCTAACGGTACCAATACACACGATCTACATCCACTACATAGTCTGTACCTGAGAACTCCTAGTCTCCAACTCCATATAGCACACGAATCACTGTACCTAATCCCCAAATTCCACAGTATTAATACATATCACACCTTGAGTACCCAATCATTCCACGAAAGATATTCTAAAATTCCTCTATGCCATCAAACAAACTCAGATATCAGCAGTCGATCTAGCTAGAAAGTGTTGCAATACTACCGAAGTATCATTAGTCTAATCACATTACCCTTCTTCCGAGACATATACTCTCGTCAAATCACTTCCAATTAGCAGTACTATTTCCTTGATTGCCTGAGGCTACCCATTGCCTAAGAATTTATGAAATTCTTTTAAGAACTGAACTGTAACTCATCTAGCCAAGACCTTTCGTCAATCCCATCTAGAAGAAGAATCACGACACATTTCATGCTTCGCATACCCATAGAAAATATATTCATCTCTGAACCACGGTAAAAACCCAACATGGACTCTCCCCTCCCAATTCCATGTGCACAAGCTAAACTGCCAGGACTGAATCCTTATACGCAAACCAAGCTAAGCAAGTTGCGAAAACTCAAGCGCATTGCTGCAAAATGCCTCTAAGGGTCATTACCTCGAACACATACGAAGAATTTATCATACCCTTACCATACCGACTCAATCTATTATCAACATATTCCATTTATCAAACTTCCCATCTGATTCATCATCAACTTGATATTCCTCCTTGCTGTAGCACCATAATACCTCAGCCTAGGTTTACCACATGAGACTCGAACATAGGACCACACTGTCTAAGACCCATAGGCCACCAAATACCCTCATAAATGTTTCCAGAAATACCATATTCTAGAATACTTTACTTTGAAGAACTTCATGTTTGTTACCATTACTTTCCAGATACCGATACATAGGATCCCATAATCAACATAAAAATACCACAAGTATTGACCTTTTTCAATGAAAACACAATCTCTACCCATACACACAACCTTAAGACACCTGATTATTACATGTAAAATCTTGAACACAATAAAACCATTCTCGAGAGTCATTTACTTCATATTCGAACTGCAATTTACCTGATCAAACAGACATAACTATATGTGCCTCATTAGTACTCTGACACCGCATGATATGATCTCATTCCAATATAAAAAAAATCTTCCTTCTCTATACACTGAGCATTCTTTATCAATGACAACTCAAGAGATCCTATTATTTTCATACATCTACAAAGAACCATATAACCTTTGTCAAAATTTTGCTCCACTCGTGCCATCCTCGGCTCAATTTCTACAACCAGAACTGATCCGCCAAGTTACCTCGAAACGGAACCAGCATAGCACATGACCGTGTGATAAGCTAATCAATAGCAACCTCCCCAACTTGGCTCGAAGCTATATACCAGGACACACTCAATAAGCCATAATGCTTCTACTCTAATGATGCCACAATACCATAGTGATATTAAACTTAAATCGTTTACAAGTTTGTGAAAACACAGATTATCTAGTATTATAATCCTCTACACTTCCTGCATTCATCTCTATTAGTTGAGTCCACTCTCTTAAGCGACCCGAAGTGTCAAATTTCAACACGTACCCATCAATTATATATGAGATCTTCTAACATACACATAAGGATCATATCACTTAAGAACACTCCGCAGGAGATAACTCACCTGCTTCACCTCAATTTAGAACTTCAGTATACCTTCCACCATCATATACGTTACACAATCATTATTCTTCTAGAGTCTGAACTCATACCGCCACATGTAATGCAATACCCACCCCAACTAGGAGACAAGAAAATATTCTTCACGCGCCCATATTCGCGCTACACATCGAATCAAAATAGGAATTGAACACTTAACGGTTCATCTATTATCCAGAAGACTTATATTTGTCACTACCAAGTCACATAGATACATCTCGCAGTACTAACATACTCATCCCATGGATATCCAACCGCCATTCCGGCTAATAGGGAAAATACTGAACATATAAGTTCAAAATACTTCCTCACACAATCAGTACCTCAGTGCTCAAACCATGGCAAACATCCGGTCTCAAGTACTCCAAACAGACCCAATATCAAACTCAGAGAGATTACATCTCGCCCCTTGATCAGGGAATCACAAGCCATCAAGGCACATCTGACGTTGAGCGCTCACGTGCGCATATAGACATGTGGAAGGAATTTCAAGAGTTATATCTAAAGTTGAATCAAGTATGCATGATAAGAATTCCAAGAAAGTGAAGTTTTCCGAAAGGTTCTACAGCCTCTCGAGGATAAATACAGACGTCTCCGCACCGATCCGTGAGACTCTACTAAACCTGCTCATGACTCGTGAGACCTAGTAACCTAGTCTCTGATACCAACTTGTCATGACCTAATTCCCAAACCCGATCGTGATGGCGCTTCTCGCGAAGACAAGGCCAACTAACTAACCCCAATTCATCTCTTTCAAAATATTTAAACATAAAGGAATAGAAAAAATATGACTAAATGACATTAATTAACGATATTTACAACCCAACACTACCCGACCGGGGTGTCACAAGTCACGAGCATCTAGAAGAAATTTTGATACAAATACAAAGTCTATAATACATAGAACAAAATCTGGAATCAAAGGAAGAAGTTCGGTGCAGCGAACGCTGGCGGTCACCTTGCTCAGCTATGATAGCAAATCCTCAACCAGCTCAAACCCATTACCGGGTAAACTAATACCTCCATCTGCACACGAGGTGTAAGGAGTAAAGTGAGTACTCCAACTCAGAAAGTAATAAATGTAAATAATAACTGAGCAGCAAAAAACCACGTAAAGCAAGCCATTATGCTCTATAGAATAGTGTAACCCTATGACAACAACAACCTAGTATATTCCCACAAGGTGGGGTCTGGAAGTGTACCCCTATGAGAAAACAGTAAAATTGTGAAATCTTTAGAAATATCTAGACTCAATTTAAAACCTCTTTTGAAAAATATATTTTTTCCCAACAGTTAAGCAAATGAATGCGAAACAGATAGTACAAGTCAGTACAAAAGTTAGCCCCTCGCATACAACACTCCATTAACACCAGGGTATCAGGTAAGCAGAGCAAGAGGTAGCATAGAAGCCAATGAAATGTGAGTGCTGGAATGTAATCACAAATAATACAAATAAGAACAAATGCATGAGTGAAATGCAATGCATATGACGGTACACTCCGGTACCCACTACGGCGTACAACCCGAGCCATCCATATATTTAACGTCGACGGTGCTCACTGGCTGTATGTACAGACTCCGAAGGTGCTCCTACATCCCAAGCACAAATAATCAATCCATCTCGTGGCACCAACCAGGCCCTCGACCTCAATATCAATACAATACCGCTGTGACGCACAACCCGAGCCATCAATATATTAAGAAATCACTATAACTCTACTGCGGCGTGCAGCCAAATCCATGTTCAGTCCAGAAATGCATATAAACCACTTGGGCAATATTAAAATAATAGTTCTCAGCACAAAAAGTCAATAAAATATTGTTTAGTTTTCAAATCTTAGAAAACGGCTGAGTTTGCAAAATAATATTAAAACCTTGGACCGAGATCAAATAATATGAAAAGTAATGCGAAAACAATGATATCAATACTTGAAGGATTCACATAGTTGGCACGAAGCCCAAACATGACAATCATCCCAAATTATGATGATAACAAGTAGTTTCACTCAAATATGTAGTAATTTCATCAATCGGGATAGACCAAGTCACAATCTCCAACGGTGCTCTACACGGTCGCCACCTGGTATGCAAATCACCTTAATACAACACTATGATATGCAAATCCGGGGTTTTAATCCCTTAGGATATCATTTACAATCATTACTTACCTCGAACCGGTGAAATCTCTAGCTCGCGACGCCTTTGTCCCTCAAATCGGCCTCCACGAGCGTCGAATCTAACCAAAATCAGAGCGAATACTTCACAATATGCTAAGGAAAAAATACCCAATAAAAAACAATCAAAAAATAGCAAAGATCTCGAAACTAGCAAAACCCAAGCCCCGGGCCCGCTTCTCGAAAAATTACAAAATTCACATCATCGGATTCCTTATCTCGCCACGAGTCTAACCATACAAAAATTATCCAATTCCCATAATATTTTGACCTTCAAATCCATGATTCTATCCAAGAGAGTTTTCTATACTTTTCCAACAAAATTCGCAGATTAAACACCAAAACTAGTGATAGATTCAAGTTATACAACCAAAATTGAGTTAAGAATACTTACCCCGTTGTTCTCTCCAAAAATTTGCCGAACAATTGCCTTATCTGAGCTCCGAATCATCAAAAATGGAAAATGGGACGAAGTTTGGACTTTATTATGCTTCCCAGGGATTTGTTCTTCGCGTTCGCGGTCATCCTCTCGCGTTCGCAAAGAAAGTTCCAAAAATTCGTTTTCCAAACTCTGCTCGGACAGCCTCTAGTGTAATAGTCGTAACGTTTTATACACAACTTCAAATGACTATTGTAATATATTTCTGGAAACTAGATTCAATGAGCTATAACTTTCGTTCTTCAATCATCTCCAAATTTATTGTTGATTGAGAGATACGAGCTTCCAAGTAAGACTTGCGAAACAGAATTACCTCTTCTTCGTGAACGCGAGGCTTTCTTCGCGAATGCGAAGAACAAAACCCAAGAAGCTAAATCCTTCTTCGCGAACACGAGGGGACACTCGCGAATGCGAAGAACAATACCAGATATCAGCTTCAGTCATTGCAAAGTATCCCAAAATGATTCGAAACCAGCCCGAAACACACCTGAGGCCCTCGGGACCTCAACCAAACATGCCAACATATTCCATAACATTATTCAAACTTGTTCCAACCTTCTTAATGCTCATAATAATATTAAAACACCAAATTTGCATCAGATTCAAACCTAATAATTTCAAGAACTTCCAAATTTTATTTTTGATAAAAAACCCAACCAAACCACGTCCGAATGACATGAAATTTTGCAGACAAGTCCAAAATGAGATAACAAAGCTACAACAACTCTCGAAATTCTATTCCGACCGTCGGATCAAAATCTCACATATCAACCGGAATTCGCCAAAATACTAACTTCGCGAATTCAAGCCTAATTCTACACCAGACCTCCAAAATCAATTCCGATCGCACTCCTAAGTCACAAACAATCCCCCAAAGCTAACTGAATCACCGAAAATCACATCCGAGCCCTATAACTCATAAGTCAACACCTAGTTGACTTTTCCAACTTAAGCCTTCCTTAAAGAGACTAAGTGTCTCATTTCTTATCAAAATCAATCCAAATCAACTCTAACACACCACATACGGATAACAAAATATGAAAAAATAAAAATGGGGAAAACAAAGCGGTAACTCATGAGACGACGGGTCGGGTCGTCAAAACTGTGATAACAACAAAGTGTGCGCGGGTATAATGTGATAGATAAGACAATAAACTTATAAAAGAATTCTTGGTTCATAGAAGTTCTAAACTCCACCAATTGTTTGATAAGTTTAATCTTATTTTATCTAGGTCATAGTCCAAGAGACACCAGATTCGATGCAATATGCCCATTTGTGAAAACCCAGCGAAACTTCTTATTTTGTTATATTTATTAGAATTATTTTTGAGATATGTGGAGGATTGTTAGAAGATAATTCTTATATCTCAAAAATAAAATAAAATATATTTATTATCATTTACTACCCATGATTAATAGACATTATAATAATATTATAACTAACTTTTTATTAGCCTTAATGGCTTTAATTTGTAACAACCATTTCAACAGCCTTTAAATGACATTTAATTAAAACGTTGGTTACCATAAAAGTTAAAATCTTTGGATTATATATATATATATATATATATATATATATATATATATATATATATATATATATATATATATATATATATATATATGTTTTCCTATGTGTTACTTTGGGTAGGATTGAACAAAGTTAAAACTTTGCTTTCCTTTTCTTTTGTGCTATGTTTTCTTTTATTCAATCTTTGTTGTTTCTGCTCCTAGTTTACACTAAAGAGTTTGTTGAATCTGAAGAATACACCTAATTTATTCATTACGGACAATATCTTTGACACAACTCAAGCTAAACCTTCTATTCTTAGTAATCAACCAATATTTTTACAACAATGACTTCTCACGAAAATGATATGCATTTAACTACCGTTAAATCCTCTAGTTATTGTTTTTATAATGGAGTATTTTTTTCTATGCTCGTTTCTTCTCCTAGCCCTTAGGTATAAAAACTACTATATTTAACAACTTGTTTGGATGGATATGATTTCATAATGTAACGTATCGTATTGTATTGTGTTATTTTGATCAATACATGTTTGGATAGATTGGATCATTATTTATCGTCGTTTCATAATATACCAGTAATATGAAGAATAAACTTGTAATATTTCAAAGATAAAGTTAAGATACAAGGTAGAATTATTATATAAAAAGGTAGGATAAAAGATAAATAGGATTAGTTAATAATAAAGAAACGCAAGATAAGATCAAAAAATAAGTTAACGACGTGACCACACCAAATCCGTATTTATATAAAGGTGATTTTTTGGTTAAAATATAATAGCGGATTTAACGGTACGATACAATAAAATTTAAGAAATGATAAAAAAATTGTAGTTAAAACTAGTAACATTACTATACAACACAATAGGTAATTAACAACCATCGACACAAGCTGTAAGAAACAAAGTTACTCCATGATTTTATTTAAGAACATCTGTAAGTTGACTATGAGTTTAACTTTCCTGCAAAAGTACACCATGCACCAATGTTTACTAGTATATATTTAAATCCATTAACCATGTAATTTTGATGATTTTAGGGCTTATTATAGATGCACCCACCAAAAGCTATACAATTGTCCAGCCAAAAAGCAAGTTCAGCGCCTTGACAATGATCCTTACGTATTTGAAGTAACATACAGATCTCAACACACTTGCTATATGTCCGCCACAGCTCCCACCGTGCCTCCTCCATCAGTGGAAGAGATAACTCATCAAACCACCACAATCCTTCCACCACCTCTGCCGTTGCCGCCACCAACTTCAGCCGCCTTAAGCGCGCATTGGCTCTCCATGGATATTAAGCCACAAAGAGATCAAGGCACAAGCACTATTCCATTTGATATACAAAGGTACATATGTAGATAGAGGTGTATCCATGATTAATTATTTATAATGTTTGGCCAAGTTTCCATGATCTCTTATTTTAAATGTGGTTTTTTCATAAGTATTTCTTGAAAAAGTATTTTTTAATGAATAGCGGTTCGTATATGTCTAATCAATTTGAAAATTACTTAATTTGCCAAAATTAAGACAAGAGGGGTTGCTCTGATGGTAAGCAACCCCACTTCCAACCGAAAGGTTGTGAGTTCGAGTCTCCCCAAGAGCAAGGTGGGTAGTTCTTGGAGGGAAGGATGCTGGGGTCTATTTGGAAACAGCCTCTCTACCTTAGGGTAGGGGTAAGGTCTGCGTACACACTACCCTCCCCAGACCCCACTAAGTGGGATTATACTGGGTTGTTGTTGTTGTTGTTGTTTAATTTGCCAAAATTAGCATAGCTAATTAGTTGGATCAAAGTTCCAAAAAATGATTCCCGGGAAAAGTTGCTTTCTTCAGCTTCAAAAAAACAAGTACTTATGTTACTTTTCAAAAACCTTTATTTTTTTTAAAAGCTTGATCAAATATCTTAATTGTTCTCTAATTCTTGACTTACTAAAAGATTCGCCAAATATGCTATTAAATAAAATGGTTCAAGGTTTTTATTTTATTTTTGGATCAAAACTTGATTTGTTTTGCTGTTTTTACTGATATTTAACAATATAGATGACAAGTAAGGTTTGCTCAGTTGGTAAGCACCTCCACCTACGACCATTAGGTCCTGAGTTGGAGTCACCCTGAAAGGGAAGTGTCAAAACACTATAAATACTCCTAATTTGGAAGGGGTTTAAAAGAAAAAAAACAATATAGAGATGTGTGTATGGTAATGTTGAAGATAATAAGTTCAATCCTTAATACTATAAATCCGTATTTTTACAGGGATTTTGGGCATTGTACTGGTGGTTCACTAGCTAGTATATGCAATGTGGTGAGCAGGGACGGCAGCGGCGGCGGCGCGGGGCCCTCCAGTGGTAGATATGGGAGGGAAGTTGACTATCAGTTGCCGGTGGTGGATATGGCGGACGCCATGTTTAATTATTCTGGGAGTAGCAGCAATAATAGTATGGACATCATCTTTTCTTCCATTGATGACAAATGGGACTCCGCAGAAAAGAAAGAGTAGTTCATATTATAACTACAAATTAACAAATTAAACATGACAGAGTCTAATTAATTGTTCATGTAGACTTAAGCTGATTGGCCAATTAATAAACTATTCCTAACAGTGTATTCATTAAGGTGACCACAAGATTGTGAAAGACCAACACGTTAACTTGAGTATCATTTTTTTTCTTTTGAATTTTTGTGTATTCATATTTTGTACCAACCGAAAGTTGTTTAATTTGTTTAGATAATGTCAACTTTTCTTGTTATTTTCAATTTTCTTATTCATCAATCCACCTTGTTCATCGGTGGGTAATACTGTAAATTCAATTTTACTGATCATAGGACTTGTGGAATAACGTACATAAAATTATTCAGTATCCTGCTCAAAATCAATGTAGTAACATATGCTACTCAGAAGAGGACGTAGCCTTTTGGCTATAAAAATTTAACTGAACCCATAACAATTCCGATACGGAGTATGGATTTGTAAATTTTACCTCAATTCCAACAAATATTAGATTTGAACTCATAATGTTAACAGTGCAATAAGTTCAGTACTAAATTTTTTTATAGTTTAACTCTTAAGATTTAAATTTTGGATCCACATACGTATATGTGAAGTCCAACCACATATATAACTTTTTGGCTAATAAACACTAGCCAAATGGGCAATCGATGAGGGGGTAGGATGGTGATGGCAGTGTGACGAAGATGGGTGAGTGTTAGCCCAAGTAAAGAATAGTTTTGAAGATTGACAAAGGAACGCAGGATGAACCGGGTCCATCCAGTGGTGCATTCCTCAGGTGCACAAAAACGGGCAGATTCAGGCATACGAGTTTCACATGAAGGAGATAAGCTTAACTTGGTGTATTTAATATCTCATGGTCGAAAATGTTGCATAATTGATAAGGAGAAGGACTTCTTAATAAAAAAGAATACTATTCAAGATAAGGAAGGAGTTAGAAGTTGAAATATACTAGAACTCTTCCACCAAGGAAGCGTTGCATTAGAACTCTAGTTATTTCTTCATCTACTAACTCTATAAATTGCAGGATGTTCTCACATTAAAGTGTTGCACAAAAACTAAGAAGTAATATGTGAATTGGGAGCAAAATAGCAAGGCTTTTTGCAAGCAAGGCTTTTTGCAAGCAATTTATGTGAGATTCAAGTGTGAAAACTAGAAGCTACATGAACGAGATTGAAGAACCAGCACCATAAAGAGTTTTATGTCTATTTCTTTATTTCTAGTTTAATTGTAGTAGGTGTTTTACATTGTACCTTCTAGCTTTATCTAGAAGCAATTGTAATCGGTAATTTGAGTATTCAAGTTAGAGTTAACTTGAAGTTGTCGCAGCAGTTAGAGGCCGGTTGCCACAATAGGATTAGAGGTAATCCTTAGGTTTATAAAAAGTTTTGTAAATGCAGTTTTGGCTTAGTGATTTTAGTGGAAGTTTGGAAAAATCCTGCTGAGTAATAGGTCGTGGTTTTTTCACCTTTTGAGCCAGGTGTTTTCCACGTAAAAACCTCTATGTTCTTTATTTTATGTACTTTTAATTCTGCAAACAACAGTAGTTAGTACATCTAGAAAAACTAGGTCCTTCCAGAAGTAGTTTTAGCAAAAAATTGGGTACCACACAAATCACCCCCCTCTTGTGTGGTATTAACGTTTATAATATCAATTGGTATCAGAGCATGTTATCCTTGAAGAGGCTAACACCTTAGGAAAAGATCAAGATGAATGCACCACCTGGAAACTGGAAGGTCAATCCACTGATAGGCCTCCACTCTTTAATGGCAACTACTACTCTTGGTGGAAAAATAGAATGAAAGATCACATCATCAGAAAAGACTATGAGCTGTAAGACATTGTCACTGATGGTCCCTTAGCTACTATGAAGAAAACTGTTGAAGGAGTAGAAGTGCCAAAAACAAGAGCTGACGGCACTCCTGAGGACTTGAGGAAGTGGGAGAAAAATGCTAAGGCCAAGAAGTGGCTTGTATGTGGACTAGGACCAGACGAGTACAAAAGGATCCAAAGTTGTACAACTACTAAGGAAATATGTGACACTTTACAGTTGGCCCATGAAGGAACACCTCAAGTGAAATGATCAAGAGGAACACTTATGTATTCTCAATATGAGAATTTCACTATGAAAGAAGGAGAAACTATCTAGGAGATGTATACTAGATTCACCACCTTGACAAATGAACTTGAATCTCTTGGAAGGGTTATTCTTGAAGAAGACAAAGTTGAGAAGATTTTGACAAGGGTACTGTCAATATCTTGGGAAAGCAAAATCACAGCTATTTAGGAATCAAAGGACATTTCTACTCTCAAGGTGGATGAACTAATTGGAAATCTTACTACTTATGAACTGAGAAGGAAAATCATGAAGATGGATCCACCCAAGAACGAAAGGAGCATGGCATTTAAAATCACTGAAGGTGCTGATCTAGAGGATAATGAAATGACCATGATCACAAAGGATTTCAGGAAGTACCTAATGAGAGAAAATGGTCCTTTAAGAAGTAGAAGCTACAACAAACCAAAGTTTCATGAAAAACAAACCAATGAGGGGTTTTACAAGTGTGGGAAGACTGATCACCACATCAAAATTTCCCTCAATGAGAAATTGAATGGAAGAAGGAAAGAGCTGAACGAAGGAATAGGAAGAAGGAACATGTTTATCACACTATCAAAGACAAGATCAAATTTTTGTCTAAAGAAAGTCTCTCTGAATTAATTCTAGATTTTATTGATGAATTTGAGGTTATAAACAATGAAAAGGAATAACTTTCTAAGGAGTGTGTGATTCTGAAAGCTAAGTGCAAACACCTGGAACTTAGGGGAAGTGAAAGTGATAGTAAAAATTCTAACTTGACACTACAGTCCTAGAGCTTAAATCTGAAAATCTAAAATTAAAATTAGAAACTGGTAAAAAGAAATCTGATCACACACAATTCATTTTAGAAGAAAATGTAGGAAAGATGAAAGATGAGTTGTACAAAAGAGATGAGCAGATAAGAGTCCTTAAGAAGGATTTAAACAAAGATAAGCACGAGCTAGATAGAATCTGTAAATGGAATAGGTCCTCCTATGCACTTTCATGGCTACAGAAACACCATAGTAGCAATAAGAGAGGACTTGGCTACGGAACCCCTGCACCTAAGTGGGATCCCAAAAGCAAGTACCTCACACTTTTTGAGAACAAAATTTTCACACACTGTGGTAAAACTGGTCACTATAAATCTAAATGTATTTCAAAAGAAAAGGCTAGTAAAAAGAATCAAGAATTTGTTCAAGGAAAAATATGCGGCCAGGTTGGGCTAAAAAGAATCGAATTCATCCCTTTGCCTATAGAAAGGGACCCAAACTAGTTTGGATTCCTAAGACTAACCCCTGATTTTCTTTTATGGGTCCAAGTTAAAGGAAGCAGCCAAATATGGTACATGGATAGTGGCTGCTCAAAGCATATGACAGGAAGCAAGAACCAGTTCCTTTCACTTGAGAACCTCAAAAGAGGTAATGTCTCTTTTGGAAATGAGAAGAAATGTTAGATCATTGGGGTTGGAAAGGTAGGTAAGATTGATTCTCAACCGATTGAAAAATATCAACTTGATAGATGGGCAAAAGTACAGTCTAATCAGTGTATCACATTTATGTGATAAAGGTAACTTGGTAGCATTCACCACTACCAAATATTTTGTGATTAATCTTATCACTGACAAGATTGTTTTGTAGGAAAAAAGAGTAAACAACACATGCATTGTAGATTTGTCCACTTTTTCAGAAAATAAACTCACTCGCTTAAGTGTGTTGGACAATGATCCCCTCCTATGATGACCCTTTGGGTCATCACCTGTTTTCCTCATTTGTTTCGTGCTTCCGAGTGCTTGAAAACCTCATTTATTATTGCCTCAATTTTCATTCACAAGCCGAACACGTAGCCGAAAAGCTTTTATGTCTAAGTATATGAAATCTGTAAAACAATTGAAGAATTTTGATATTAATATGATTAAAGTTGACTTTGATCAATATTTTTGCTAAACGGACCCCGACCCGAGATTGGACGGTTCCAGAAGGTCCGTATAAAAATATGTGACTCGGGCATGTGCCCGGAGTCGAAATCCGAGGTCTAAAACTTGAGTAAAAGAATTTTTCTGTTAAATTATTTTTTTGAAATTATTAAGGAAAAATAGAAATGAAAATTGATTAAAAGACTATGGTATCAGGCTCGTATTTTGGTTCTGACGCCCGGTACAAGTCTTATATATTGTTTAAGCGCTTTCTGTGAAGTTTGATTGAAATCAGACGGTGTTTGACGTATTTCGGACTATAAGTCCAAGTTTGAAAGTTTATGAAGTTCAGAAGAAAAATCATGAGTTTTGAGGGTTGATTTTATGTAAATGATGTTATTTTGGCGATTTGATCGCGCGAGTAAGTCCATAGGATGCTTTTGAGGTTGTGTGCGTGTTTGATTTGGAGCCCCGAGGGCTCGGGTGAGTTTTGGATAGGCAACGTGTTGCATTTTTGCATATTTAAAAAAGATGGTATTTTTCCCATCTGGTATCTTCTCATTTGCGAAGAAACTATCGCAAATGCGACTTCGCAAATGCGAAGTCTCCATCGCAAATGCGAACCAAGGGAGGCCTGGCAGATATCGCAAATGCGAAGGATTACATCACAAATGCGAGGCCCTTTTCACAAATGCGAAGGCCAGAAATTGCGAAGTCCCCATCACAAATGCGAACCAAGGGAGGCCTCGCAGATATCGCAAATGCGAAGGATTAATTCAGAAATGCGAAGGGGCAGGGATCGCAAATGCAAGGCCCTCTTCGCAAATGCGAAGGCATTTCTGCACAGTGTTCGCAAATGCGAACCAATGATCGTAATTTCCATAGTAGCAGGCCTGGGTTCGCAATTGCGAACCCTAGTTCACAATTCCCACATCCGAGGCCCAGCAAAATTTTATACTTAGGCGAAGTTTCACCACTTTTCACCATTCTTTAAAAACCCAAACCCCATAGGCAATTTTTCAAGAGCCAACTTCATCTCAAATCACTTGTAATCAATTTTTAATCAATTCTCTCAACTCTTAACATCATTAAACATGTTTTCCACCTGAAATCAAGGATTTTCATGGGTGAAATTGGGATTTTTGGGTGGAACCTAAGTTTTCTATAAATTGAGGAGTTGGACCTCGATTTGAGGTCTGATTTCAAAACCAATTTATATATTTGAACTCATGGGGAAATGGGTAATCGGATTTTGGTTCGAACCTCGAGTTTTGACCACGTGGGCCCGGGGGCATTCTGGGAATTTTTTGAGTAGAACTCTGGAAAACCATTTTTATACATCCACATTGATTCATATAGAGTTTATTAAAGTAATTGAATAATTTATGATTTGATTCGAGCGAGGTAAAGCGATAGTTGAGGATTAAGTGGAATTCAAGGCTTTGAAGTAAGTGTTTGGTCCAACCCTAGCTTGAGGGAATAGAAGTTGAGTCTTTTTGCTAATTGCTATGTGATCGAGTATGATGTATAGGCATGGTGACGAGTTTCTATACATTGGTGTCTAGCATGATCGTGAGTCCTTATAATGTAATTATCATGAGCTGGCTGTGAATTCCATGTTTATTGGAGGATGTTTATATATTGTGAACAATGTAGGAACATTAATGATTATTAAATTCTTTGGAACGTTCCCTCAGAATAGTATTGTGAATTATAAGATGAGTAAAGTAAGGAAAAAGGAAACGTTGTTGATTATTCCCTTGCCGGTACGTAAGTATTTAATGTATTCTCCCTTGCCAGGATGATTGAACTATTAATTATGCTTCCTTGCCGGGATGATTAAACTGTTAATTATGCTCCATTGCCGGGATGTTTTCTATGTAATTATTTGCTGTGTGTCCCTTAATTGTGACTGTGGTATGGGGACTTAGATTGTTAAATGATATTGAGGAGCGAGTTGCATGCCGCAATAAATGATATAGAGGATCGGGTTGCGTGCCACAACAATGTTAAATGATAAATAATGTGGGTCGGGTTACACATCACAACAATGATATGCGGAGCGCATTGCATGCCGCACAATGGTAAATATGGAGTGGGTTGCATGCCGCAACAGGTGTTGGTATCATGTGTTTATGTCTGAAACTGAATTCTTGTTTCATTGTGGACTTTAAGCTATTTGAGTTGTTACTCTGGTTTATTGTTAATTGTATTTCCCCATAGCATGCTCCCCCTCCCATGTTATTAATTACTTGGTATTCGATTTCCGCTATATATTTATAACTGCACAGGTTTTTGTGGTGTCCAGTCTAGCCTCGTCACTACTTCGCCGGGGTTAAGCTAGACACTTACCAGCACATGGGGTCGGTTGTGCTGATACTACACTTCTGTGCATTTTTGCACAGGTCCAGGTTTTGAGCAGCAGTAGCACCAGTAGTTCAGGAGCAGGATTCTTATTATCACGAGATTGAGGTAGCCTTGCAGGCGTCCGCAGGCCCGGCGTCTCTTCTTATGTTTTACATTTTTACTTTTGCCTCATTGTTTTGAGACAGACAATTGTTATATTTCTTTCAGACCTTTATATGTAGTTTAGTCTTAGTGGTTCGTGAGTATGTGACACCAAATCTTGGGTAGATGATATTGTTGAGTATTTCGTATTTATTTCAGACTTACAAAATTAGACTTCCGCAGTTATTGTTGTTATTATTACTGATGCTAAATTGACAACCGAATGGTTTTACTAATGAAAACAGTAAGTAGGTTGGCTTGCCTAGATACCACGAGTAGGCACCATCACTATCCCGATGGTGGGAAATCCGGGTCATAACAAGTTGGTATCCGAGCCCTAGGTTACATAGGTCTCACAACTCACGAACAAACTTAGTAGAGTCTGAGGGGTAGGTACGGAGACGTCTGTACTTGTTCCTAGAGGCTATCGAGTTAGGAAAAATATGTCATTTATTCTTTCTTCTCGTGCGATTTGGTTCATCAAATGCTGATTGAATTTATACACTATTCTTTTGTAGATGGCAAGAACATGCGTTTCCTCATCCGCTGATCAGCAGTCCGAGCCCCAAGTAGCTCCCGCTAGGCGAAGAGGACGTGGCCAAGCTATGGGCCGAGGTAGGGGCAGAAACCAGCCCCCAGCAGCAACACCAGTGGTGTAACGACCCGGCCGGTTGTTTTTGAAATTTTCGGCCCGATCCCCAATTAACTACTTCCCCTAAGTTTATTTCTGCTATTGTGGTTTGCCGGGATATTCGGTTCTAGAATTTGGAGTGTTTTGGGACACTTAGTCCCTAAATGAGATCTTTATAGTTGAAAAATGGCCCGTATTCAGAACAGTTAAGGCGACCTCAGAACGGATATCCGATGGTTCTGTTAGCTCCGTTAGGTGATTTCGGGGTTGGGAGCGTATCCGGAATATATTTTGGAGTTCCGTAGCTCATTTAGGCTTGAAATGCCGAAGTTTGGAATTTTTGAAAATCTGGTCGATAGGTGAGATTTTAATCCAGGAGTCGGAATGTAATTCCGATAGTTACAGTAGCTTCGTCAGGTGATTTTGGATATGTCTGCAAATTTTCAGGTCATTCGGACGTCGTTTGGTCGGGTTTTTGATAACATGTAGGTTTCAGAAGTTTTGGTTGAAACTTAGGCTCGAATCGGCCATAATTTGATGATTTTTGAGTTTACTGATATGTTTTTATGATTGGAACAAGTTTGTATCGTGATTTGGAGTAGGTTGGTGGTTTTGGTTGAAGTCCCGGGGACCTCGGGGGTGTTTTCGGGGGTCAAGCAGACCATTTCTAGTTGATGAACATGTTAGTTTTTGTTGTCATAAGTGTTGCAGACAGTTGCTCTATGCGATTGTAATGGGTTAATGCGATCGCATAAAAGGTTTGGGAGGAGGCTAAAATTTGTTCTATGCGATCGCGGAGAGGGGTATGCGATCGCATAGTTGTAGGAGTTTTGTTCTCTGCGATCGCAGAGGTACTATGCGATCGCATAGTGTTTTTGGTAGGGGTCCCAGGTCCTTTAGTTTGTTCTATGCAATCGCGTAGCTGGGAGTGTGATCGCATAGGGTTGTTATGCTAAGCAATGAGATCGCAATGCTGTGTGTGCGATCGCATAAGGTAAAAATGTGAGGATCAAAAGTTGTTTTATGCGATCGCAATAAGGTCATGCGATCACATAGTGCATTTCACTGGGCAGGCAGAATCAGTATATAAAATTTTATCCGCGAGGGTTTCCCCATTTTTGCAAAAACTCAAGCTAGGGAGCTCGTTTTTGAGTGATTTTTCGCATGCTTTTCAGAGACAATTGTTGGGTAACGATTTCTTACTCCCTTGTGATCATTATTCACTCATCTAAACTCAATTTCTTCCTTTAATTTCGGATTTGGGGTGTAAAATTGGAGTAGTTTCATAGAAGAAACTTTGATGATTTGGAGGGGCAAACGAACTCCGATTTCGATAAATTTTATATGGTTAGACTCGTGAGAGTACGGCGGTTCTGAAAACCTAAAAATATTTCGATTCCGAGCCAATGGCTGGAGTGGTATTTTGGTCATTTGACTCATTTTTGCGCCGTAGCTTTAGTTTTATCAGTGTAATTAGTTACTTGCGATGTTATTTACAATATGTAATTGGTTTGAATAGATTTGGGCCACTCAGAGTCGGATACTCATGCCAAGGGAGTCATTTCTTAGCGCTTTTGTACCGGGATTGAGGTAAGTGACTTGTCTAACCTTGCGTGGGCGATTTTCTCCCCTAGGATATATATGTGTTGATTTAAATGCCTTGTACGCGAGGTGACGGGCGTGTAGTTGCACAAATTGTTGAAAACCACCTTACTTGAACTGCTCAATCCGTGTTATCTTTGTACTTAATTGGTTTAAATTGCAAGATTTATCCTGTGTTAGCTAGGGAAGCATGATTAGATAGGATTATCTGTCTAAATGCCTACTTGTCTTAATTGGACTCCCTGGAAACTGTTGAGACTAGATTTAGTTGTTAATTGTAGCTGTGTATTTCATATTTCTCTGCGTATTCTCTTAGTTGATTGTGTTTTTGTTTTGTGGACTGCAGGTTCGATTCCGGGAGATCCGGTGCTACTGAGGTAAAGGATCGCGGGTTCAATTCCCGTAGATCCTATGATACTGAGATAAAGGACTGCGGGTTCAATTCTCAGAGATCCTGTGATACTGATATAAAGGACTGCGGGTTCAATTCCCGGAGATCCTATGATACTGATATAAGGACTGCGGGTTCGATTCCTGGAGATCCTGAGTTGCTGATCGTAAAAGGATTGCGGGTTCAATTTCCGGAGATCCTGGATTTGTTGATTTGTACTTGTTGTGTTGATTTCTCTTTGTTAGCTTAACTGTAGACGGCTTGTAGTATTTATCTCATTCGCTGTTATTTCAGACTTATTCCTATTTTTGTACTGTTCGGTATTATTATTATCATTATTTTTATTATTTCTCGGTAGGGCCCTGACCTTCCTCGTCACTACTCCATTCGAGGTTAGGCTTGGCACTTACTGAGTACCGCCGTGGTGTACTCATGCTACTCTTCTGCATACTTTTGTTGTGCAGATCCAGGTACATCCGATCAGACGCACTACATGTGACTTAGGAGCATTTTCAGGAGACTCGAGATATGAATCTGCTACGTCCGCAGATCCGCAGGGTCTTCTTCTATTCTTCTTTGTGATGTCAGTTTTTCCCTTATTTTCGTTGTGTAGACACTCTTGATGTATATAGCCACAGTTGTACTCTCTTAATCTGTGTTGCCCGTGCATTTCCGGGTCTTGGTGGTTGTATTTCTTTCAGTCACATTTTAATAAAAATTCTATTTTTCCCAATATTGGAACTGGGGCAGAATTTTGAGGAGGACCCTCAAAATTCCGAAGTCAATTTATCAGTCTCTTCATCAGCGTCAACCCCAATAAACTGGGCAGAATTTTGAGGCAAAATTCTGGAATCGATCCACGTTGATTTATTCAGCACAGCCGTCAGCAGCACCAGCCCAGTAAACTGGGGCAGAATTTTGAGGAGGACCCTCAAAATTCTGGAACAAGCGAGGTTGTCGTGTCTTGAACCACGTTGCAGTTATTGGTTCATCCAAAATAAAACCGTTTTTCATATTTATATTTACATTATATTTACTAAATCATGCATAAATATCATTCCTAACGTTGTTGTTTAGCAACGTTTCCCCCAATGATACGTGATGTCAAGGGCCAGGGGATATGAACTAACCTTTCCCCTCTACAAAACTCACGATTTTTCTTTGAATTTAGGCACCCCGGGTCACAAATTATTGAATACATTCACACACTTGTTCTCTTCAGGAGTGAGGAACAATCGCACATTCGCAAAGTTACTATCTACACCTAACATCCCCAGCAGCCACGATATCACAATCAGCTGTTAGCAAAGAAAATTTCATTACTATTCACTCTTTAAATTTTCTGCATTCTTGCATAAGGCTACTTATCAGCCTTTCGAGACCAAGCCCTGTCTCCATCTGCATTGCATAAGGCTACCTTTGTGCCTTCCGAGGTTAAGCACTACCTCCATCCTACATAAAGCTACCTTCCTGCCTTCTGAGGTTAAGCACTTCCTCCATCCTGCATAAGGCTACATTTCTACCTTTCGAGGTTAAGCACTACCTCCACCTGCATAAGGCTACCTTTCTGTCTTCTAAGGTTAAGCACTACCTCCATCCCGCATAAGGATACTTATCTGCCTTTCAAGACCAAGCTTTGTCTCCATTTGCATTGCATAAGGCTACCTTTCTGCCTTCCGAGGTAAGCACTATCTCCATCCTGCATAAGGCTACTTATCTGCCTTTCGAGACCAAGCTCTGTCTCCATCTGCATTGCATAAGGCTAGCTTTCTACCTTCCGAGGTTAAGCACTACCTCCATTCTGCATAAGGCTACTTATCTGCCTTTCGAGACTAAGCTCTGTCTCCATGTGCATTGCATAAAGCTATTTTCTGCCTTTCGAGGTTAAGCTCTACCTCCATCCTGCATAAGGCTACCCATCTGCCTTCCGAGACTAAGCATTGTCTCCTGCATGGCTGAAATATCGCCACCTGCAATTTAAATTCTCGCTCTGGATGAAATATTGCCATCCTTTGCATTCATTTGTCTGAATGATTGCCACCTTCTCATGGGCTGAAAGATCGCCAACCTATTCAAAGGCATCATAGTTTGGAGGCACCATCTGCATAGCCCGAGAATATCATTTCATGGCCTGCAAATCGTTACTTTATGCTCTTCATGGCTCGGGACATCATAGTCTAAGGACGTCATCCTAACCGTCCAAAGGCAGCATTTATGGTCCAAACGGGAACTTGCATTATGTTTAAATTATGCACAGTATACACTGCATCGTTCATTCATAGGTACTCCGGCTAGCAAGCGACCGTCTCAGCGGGAGCGCTGCCGCTCCAGTTTTTTGCAACATGTTCGACTTCGTAACCTTTCTCAAACTAGACCATCGCATCCATTTTTTTCCTAACCCCCATCATTTGTTCTTGAACTACATATGACCTGATTTCTGTAAAACCAAGGATATGTAGGCAGCTCAGAAACCAGAGCGCGGTCAAAATTCTTTCGCAATCGCCAATTCCAGTCAAAATTGGCCATCTTATCTTTACCTGACAACTCTTTCATCCTCCCCGGGTAAAGATGGGCAGCTGTTGATACCCAATTTTTCCCTATGTATTTTTATACCCCTAAAAATATTTTCAAATAGCATTCATATGCATATATAAGCATCCCCAATGGTTTTAGTATTTTTTCCAATTTTTTAGAATTAATTTATTATCTATTTTAATAGTATAAAACCTCAATAATTATTCCAAAATTGTACTATTTGTGAGTCAGTTATTTTTCATCATTATATTTACACCAAATATGATTAAGGTGATTTTTGCATATTTTTATAAATTTATTCTATTTTTTAAGCTAAATTGTTCAAAATTGCAATTATAGCCTATGTTATAAATAACCGCATTTTATAATTACAAAATTGCTCCAGATATTGTTAAATTAATTTTTATATGTTATCAATTAGTACTGTGCTTTCAATTTGTTTTAAAATATTTTTAACTATGTTAACTAATTAAAAAAGGAAAAAGTGGCTATTCAAATGCTAGCCTATTTCCATTTCAATTATAACCACATTTGACACCAAATTAATTCCAATTAAATGACCCAATTACCCGACCCATTTCCAAACCTACCCGGCCACCATTTTAATCCAGGTCATTGATCATTTTAATCAACGGCCACGATCTCCCCATTCCTTTATAATTTCACAATACCCCTAAACCCTACTTCATTTACTCAAATCAACCGCCCCTAGAATCCTTTCATCTCAAACTCTCTCTAGCCTCCCTCTAAAACCTTAGCCCCACTCCGTTGGTTTCCACCCTGTTTCACCGGAATCAATGGTGTCTCAAGCCCTGGGTAGCCTATAGTCACCCTCACGTACCCACATACCCCTGTTACTCGATGATTCAAGGTTTAAGCTTGAAGTTCTTCGCTCAGATCTCCGCCGATTCGAGTGTTACGGCCATCTCTAGCTTAACTCCGACATATCTTAGCCCTATGAGTCCATCTCTGATTCATTCAACTCGGAGTAGACCCTTTTTCTAGGCCTCTCTCACTTGTAGGGTTCTTCTGAAACCCTAGCCTCTCGAGGTTTTCCTATTTTCTCTAGATCTGCTCTAGATCCATGTTTATTTTAATGTTTTCAAACGATTTCTTTAATCTCTTTCAATCTTTTGATTTCAAAACTGTTCATCTTCTCCGACTTAGGGTTTCTTCAATTTTACCTATTCTACTATGTTTCGTATATGTTTCTTTTACTGTATTTGATCTACCATGGCTCCTATGTGCTCCTACTGTGATTCCTACATGTTTTCTTCTAATATGCTTTCTTATACCGATCCTTATGATTCCTTTTACTTTATTTTCTTTCACCATGTTTTCGTAAAATATTTTTTTAGTTCCTGTGGGTTTTTCTAAATGTATTCTTTCCTGATTTAGTTGATTTCATCTCTACACTCGATTAATAGAAGAAACTCTAGAACTTGGGGGTTTTCAGTCGAGTTTTTTAGACCACCTGTATGTGATTTTGTTTTCTTTCTCTTCTCTGAGTTAATCTGATTTAAAAAACCCTAATTTCCAAACTCTCTTTGTTTCTCTATGTGATTCTGATTCCGGCTAAGCTTTGCAAGACCTTTCATCTGACTTTTTGCATGCCATTTGATGTTTCTCCTTACTTAATAGTTCCCTACTCACTAATTTTGGTTGCATGACACTTTTCTCTTTTTTTGAATCCATCCTCGCATGTTCTAAAACTCATGTACTCTTTATATGTATATTTTTCCTCCCCAAACAACCTTTGATTTTGGGTACTGATCTCAGATCGACATTATGTGAACTTGATTGATTCTTTCCTTGTCTAAATTAAACCTTCATATCCCCTTATTTTCTAACTTAGTTCATTATTTATTTCGAATCTTTGATTACCTGATTTACTATGTACTAGTTGATTTACTTCTTGCCTTATTTACTTAAACCGTGTGTTTTAAACTTTCCCTTATAAATCTGCACCTTATTTGCATATTGTGCAGGATATGCTACTTGATTCCCTTTCCTTAAATAACTCCAGTCCTTTATTGTTCAAATTTAAACTCCCTAATTAAAGGAATTCCCTTCTACTGATTGATACTCGATTATTTTCTTTCCTTGCTTTCCAGCCTTACTTCAAGTATAAATACATGCTCCTCTCTTTACTCCATCATCGAATTCTGACTGAAAATAAATTTAGAGTTCACATCTCTGACTTGAAATATTCTTTACTACTACCATTACTACTCTCTATTTTTCTATACCACTACTGAGCATTCTGCATCTTTACATCATACTGTCTGAATTCCTAAGTACTTGTCGGAGCTTCTTGAGTTTGTTCCTGTTAACTGCATGGCTGTTTGTTTGATGTTGCTATTCTGATATTCTAAACTTGCAATTGGTATGGTTTCCTAGTTAAATAGTAGCCTTGTTATATGTTCAACTTCTCTGCTTCTACGCTTTCTTTCTTTGCGTGTTTACCTGTGCTTTCATGCACTATGTGATTATCTTCAAGCATGCTATGACTCTTTATGTTATGCTTTTAACCAACAACAACAACAACTACCCAGTATATTCCCACAAAGTGGGGTCGGGGGAGGATAATACGTAACCCCTACCCGAAAGGACAGAGAGGTTGTTTCCAATAGACCATCGGCTCAAGTGAAAGAGAAGAGAAAGAAGAGAAAAAGAAAAGTAAAAACGAAAGAGCATTAGTGACTCCAGCAGAAAATGCATAAACAGATAACTACACATAAAATCGTAAATTAAAAGGCATGCAACAACACCTAACAGTAACTACCATAGGGAGCACGATACAAAATGCAAGACATCTATGGAGGGCCCTACCAAACAACACCTGGCCTCACGAAAGAGGTACGAAAAGCTCTAGAAGCCCCTATCCTACAACCCTAATTCTAGACCTCCAGACTTTCCTATCAAGGGCCATGTCCTCGGAAATCTGCATTATTGCCATATCCTGCCTAATCACCTCTCCCATATACTTCTTAGGCCTCCCTCTGCCTCACCCCGTTCCAACCACCGCCAGCCGCTCACAACTCCTTACCGGGGCATCAGGGTTTCTCCTCCGCACATGCCCGAACCACCTGAGCCTCGCTTCCCACATCTTCTCATCCACTGGGGCCACCCCAACCTTCTCCCGAATAACTTCATTTTTAATCTTATCTAATTTGGTGTGCCCGCACATCCACCTAAGCATCCTCATCTCCGCAACCTTCACTCTCTGAACATGAGAGTTCTTAACCGGCCATCACTCCGCCCCATACAACATGGCAGGTCTAATCACAACTCTATAAAACTTCCCCTTGAGTTTCGGTGGTACTTTATTGTCCCACAAGACTCATGATGCAAGCCTCCATTTCCACCACCTCGCCCCTATACGGTGGGTGACATCCACGTCGATCTCTCCGTCTGCCTGGATTACCGACCCAAGATATTTGAAACTGTCCCCGACCCAAGGGTTATGCTTTTAACCCTTTCCCTTTATTCACTTTGTATGTGAGTATTGTCCTGAATCATGGCAGCACTTTGAATTGCTGTCTATGATCCACAACTAAAACTCTTCTGAGTCTTTCCTCAATTGCTTTCCCATTCCCTTTCCCTTCTATGTGCTGAGCTTTAATTTCTGTCTGTTGGTGTCTTAATCACCATTTAGACCTAAGTTCGACTCAATAAGAGTTTGCTCTTATTTGTTTGAATCTGAGCAACAGGTCAGGGGTGTGCCCGTCTATGCCATGGTTGGGTATGACCACCTCTTGCTGAGGTTCCTCCCTCACTTTGCACTTACTCCAAGTTCTTAAGTTTTAACCCCTTTGGTAAGCCATGCTTAGGGACTCTAGAGCATGATCGGGAACCACACTTGTGGATCTTGAGGGGTGCTTAATACCTTCCCCTCGAGATAATCTCAAGCCCTTACCCGAACTCTGGTTTTCATTCAAAATCTTCTTTTTTTTCTTTTAAAGTGTCCTAATGCACTATAATCATTAGGTGGTGTCTCTCCAAAATCCATAACCCAATTCCCAAAAAGGGAATAGAAGAGTCATTTCATCCATAATATTGAAACCTGCTTTCCACCTTAGAAAAACAGGGGCGTCGACAAATGTCCCCCTGTTCCACCTTAGAAATCCGTCACTTGATCTCTTGGCCGAGGTAGAATTTCATCGACCGAAAGAATTTCTTTACCTCCCACCGACTCTAACCTTTCATTTGTCGGAGCAGGATTTTTTACCATCAGAGAATTAGCCGGAAAATTGCCACGAGAAGAAGTGCCTGTCATAATCGATTCACGAGCGAGAGAAAGAAGAACTTTGACAAGGAAAACAGAGAAATCAATGATGATAATGATCGGAAGAATAGGAGAAATGCTATTTGACATAAGAAAAGGCTTCTCAAGAATTCTCTCAGAAGAACAATGAATATGCAAAGAATAAAATGGCACATTTTTTCTAGTTATAAATAACAGGTTCTGCCTGCACGAAATCTAACGATTGCAATTACTACATAACCGTGCACGAAGCGATTCAGTTTTATGGAAACGTGCGCCATTACGAACGACCGCGTGGGTTGACGCTCCACTCGCCAACCAACGGCTCAGTTCTGAAATTTCACTTTGAAATGCCCCTCCCGGTCATGTAGCTTTATCTGTCCATTGAAGTCGACCTGGGTACGACCTCGACGAAAGGAGGAACTAACTGTATTGATAGATATTCGCCCATTCTATGACCAGGGGGCCAAACCCATCACGACCAATTTGTAGTGAATGGTCAACGCTGCCGACTTTTGACTTATGACAACTATCTTTAAGGTAAATGAGGGTACGTCTCCCCGACCAAAAGAGGAACCCACTCGACCAGCTCAAAAGGCCTGAGGCTATAAATACCAAGAAAGAGAACCTCCCAAAGGGAGCTTCTTCTTCTACATAACTCTGAATACACCAGATACAGAAGATATATTCCAGAAGTTGAGGAATAAACAAGATCAATGTAAGATCGTGAACCTCTTCAAGGAGAGGCAGGTCAGATTACCTTGATGAATAAAACCCCGTTTATATTGTTCCATAATTGATTACTTCTATGTCTGAAGTTTGTCTTCTAATTCGGTGATTAACTAGGATTGGCTATGATTTAGCCCTTGAATTATTTCAATTGATTTGCTTGGATAATTTCAATAATTTTCCACCAAACACAAGGCAAAAGGAAAAGTAGATTTAGGACTTAGGAGAAGCCACAGCATACATTTCCATTTGGAAATACTAACAAAGTAGTGCAGAAATTATTTTATAACGTTAGCCATAATAATAAGGATTAACAATCAAGAAAACTCTATATGGCCTCATCAAAGTAAATGTCACTAAATTTATCAAAATCCTCCATATCACTAGAAATAAGTCGTTCAAAATAAGAAGAATGATCAGCCATTATAGAATCATGAGCAAAATCCTGCCATAGGTTGGAATCCATAGTTGATGATACATCACTTTGTACCTTAATTTCTTGATCTTCTTCTTTCACTGTTGAATCATGACTACTATTAATAGTATCATTGCTAAGTAATATTTGTTTTACTTCAAATGAAGAAGATTTCATTTCATGCTTCGGAATCTTTACTGAGTTGCAAGTGTGTTGGCCAAAGTATGTGGTCTGGTAAATGATTGGATTTTCTTGAATGGTTTGCACTTGTTTTGTGGCCCTGCAATCTTGATCGTGCTTGTGTGTGCACCTAAAGTAGCACCTATAATTATCCACAAAGAGCTGCCCAACATTAGTTTCACTAAAAATGATATTTGAAATTGTTTGGACATGTATCGCACTTAAAAAATATGAAAAACTTTTTTTCTTTGAAAATTTTCATGTGCAAACATGTTTTTTTAAAAGAATTTTTTTAATGGACATACGGGTCCTTAATATACCTTGGATACTTTGAATTGAGTATATTCTTCTGTCCATATTTCCGCCACGCACAACCATCTTCCATTGTTGCAGACTCTCTCATCCATGAACATGAGGTTTTCCTGCGAACCCCAAATTAAGCTCATTAGTATGATTAAAATTAAACATGCTTATTATATATGATTGTAATTAACTAGGAATTTAGGATAAGTTGCTACTATAATATTATTGGCACATTAGTTGAAGACGTTTTTTAATCTTAAAGCTCTCATTTAATCATAAAAAGGCTTCCTCGGTTAGAGATCACAAGTTTGGAAAGCTACATTTGGTATTTGCCAAATCTTTATCAAAGATTAGATACGGTTAGCTTTGATTTAAACTCTAAATTTATTTTTTAAAAATTTATTGAATGCATACAAATTATTAATTTAAAATCTAATGACTTAAAATGATTGAAATTCCGATCCTATTATATTGAAAAATACTTACTAATTAATTACCTTCTCTTGTAGCAACCTCTACGGTCTTTCCCTCCTTGCTTGTTCTTGTTCTTCAATTCAGAAGTGGAATCTTTGGACTTCCGATCACAGGAATCAGCTTTATCAACCTCCTCGATTTGGAATGCTAAACCCCAAGTATTTAACTCAGTGATAGCTTCACTAAAAGATCTCCAAATTTTGAGAAGAAGCTCATCAGCTGAAACTGAGTACCCATGATCTGCAATAGGCTGTTGAAGTAAAGTTTGAAGTTGGGTTGCAAATCTCTTTCCGTCAACCAGTTCTTTTATTACTCTATTTTTACGTGGGTTTTCATGAACTAATAATGGCTTCTTCATTTTAACTAAAAATTAAAACTGTTTGTGTGTGTTTTGGATAAGATGTGCGAAGTTGGTAAGGTTATTTAAGAGTAAAATGAAGGAGGTGAAGGAAAGAGATAAGAACGTGACAGGAAACTCCGAGGAAGCACGGACAAATAAGAAAAAAGAAAATATAGAATTTCTTTTTTTTTTTCTTCTTCTAGAATTTGATGTCAGCAAGTGATGTCAATAATGACGTCAAATATATTTTTGTTCGCCTATTTATGGTACTGCTGATTAATTGGTTTTGCCCTATCATTTTACTATCTTGGACATGCCTACCGACAAACGTGCCTATGATATCTTTGCCTTTTTGTTTCTTTCTTCTTTTTTGTTCGACCTTTCTCTTCTTCTTTTTTCGGGAAAAAAAAAAAAAAGAATAATCACAAACCTCTATCAACTCTTGAGTTTTTAGTTTTAGAACTTTTAACACATACATTATACACATTTGTCTCTTTATGTTAATTTTATTTATGGTTTTTCCATTTTTATATTAATATGTTACTTTCTCCGGTTCACAATAAGTATCCAATTTGCTTTTTTATTTTGTATGGGGTCGAATCGGATATAACTCATGAGAGTCGAGTACGCCTGCTTTCGTGATCACGCCTAATAAAGGCCGAGTATATCTTTCCTCACGCCCATATGGTATCAGGGGTGCGCCTTTAACAACTAAGGCATAACGTCAACTCGCCCACATGGGCACTCTTCTCCATCCGCCCTTTTATGTTCTTGGGACATCAGCGGCCCTTAAATGAATTATATTTTGACGAGGGAACCCTTCTTCTATATAAAGAAGGGTTTTCCTTATTGTAAGGCCAAGTGTTATTTTATTAATAATACAACTTCTGACTATCTCTCTCTCTATGTCAATCTCTCTCTGTTATTAACACCTCTCTTGTTCTTCCCAGTGATTTTCATTGAAAACCTACAAAATCTCGCTATAAACTTATCAAATTCCTAACATATAAATCATAGATCTACCTTCGGGATTTATTATAATTGGTTACGATTTATCCGTTTACAACTTTCGATTGTCCCTAACTTATAAAGTAATCGATAGCTTTTGAGTCAAACAATTTGGCATCGTCTGTGGAGATTTCGAGAATCAAACATATAGTATACACCCGAAGAATCAGATAACCACATCATCTATCTCCCACGAAAACCCCGAAATGGGCGAAAACAACACCAGGTCCAAAGCTATAATGGAAGTCACCACCAACCTCCTGAGCTCCCTGAACGAGGTTGGTGGTAGCGCTACCATCAACACCATCCCTGATACCGCGCTGGAGACTGAAGCTTCACCTTCCCCATTCAGGAACCTTGTGACCTTGTAGGACAAATAAGCTTCCATATCCGCTGTAAAAGAAGCCCCCCCCCGGCGGTCAGAAAGTTACTGGAAGAATATTTGACGAGGAACCTGAACGGCTTAGTGGAAAAATCACCACAAAGTCATGCAAAAGAAGCACCAACGACGAGTATCGCCCCCACAGCGGACGAGCAAGAGAAAACACGAACCAACAACCAACCCGTCGAAACACAAATGCATGACGACACACTAGCGTCAATTCTGAGAAAAATGGAAGAAATGGAGAGTGAAAATAAGGCCCTCCGCGATCAAATGAAAGAGCATCAGGACAGGGTCGACAAGATCCCCGGAGCGCCCAAACTGCTGCCCAAACGCGATGTGGGGATGTTCGTAGAACAACCCTACTCCGAGGAAGCCGCCCCTTACTCCATCCCGAAAACCTTCAAGATGCCTCCTTATCCGAGGGTGTACGATGGGACTACCGACCCCGAAGATCATCTAATCCATTATGTCATTACCGTGAAAGGTAACGATCTGTCTAAAGAACATGTATCATATGTGCTGCTGAAGAAGTTCGGAGAGATGCTGACCAGAAAAGACCTGACGTGGTACTCCCAACTGCCGGCTAAAGCAATCTCGACCTTCGAAGAAATGGCAGACAAATTCGTCACCGCACACGCCGGCGCGAAGAAGGCGGAGGTGCGGGTGAACGACATCTTCGCCGTCAGACAAACCACGGGCGAGGGCCTCAGGGACATCCTCGCTATATTCAACAAGGTGAGGATGAGCCTGCCAAACGTGTCGGAAGGCATGGCGGTCGCTACCTTCTAGGATGGACTCAGCAGGGACGGCTCCAGAGCAACAAAGAAGCTACTGAATCGGTTCACGAAATATCCTCCCACAACTTGGGACGAGATCCACAACGCCTACTACACTGAGGTACGAGCAGACGAAGATGATCTCAATGGGCCGACCCGATGACTAACAACTATACACTCAGACACAAGGAAAGATCAACGTCACGAGAGGCGTCGAGAACTCCCTCTCGCCCTAGTAAGGAACGGCATGAGCCATATATAAGGTCACCTCATCTGCCCCCTCATCATGCAGACGCACTACAATGACATCTCGCCCCACTTAGAAATGAAAGAGGTACGCCCCCTCTACTCTCATTACATAACTTTTGTGTCTCTCCTTCAGAAATAGTGTACGCACTGGAAAAGCTTGGCACCAAGGTACAGTGGCCTCAAAAAATGAAATCAGACCCCGCCACGAGGAAATTAAACGTCCTGTGTGAATTCCACCAAGAGCGGGGACACAGGACCGAAGATTGCATATGCCTACGTCAGGAAGTCGTCAGGATGCTAAACCAAGGATACCTAAATGAGATGCTTAGCGACAAGGGAAAAGCCAATTTCGCACGCGGGCCAGAACAGTCCCGCGGGCCACTAAAGCCACCCTCCCCAACACGGACAGTAAACATGATTGTCGAAGACGGCACCGACGTTGCTATCAACTATGTCAAATTTGCCAACACACACAAGCTGAAGCGAACCATATCCCACGAATGGTACGATGACCTCGAAGGGAGTATGACCTTCGATAAGTCTGATGCTGAGAGTTTGTGTTTTCCCCATTATGATGCTTTATTTATCACTTTACGTATTATTGATACGGACGCCAGGAGAGTCATGATCGATGATGGAAGTGGCGCCTGCATCATCCATCCAAGAGTCCTTTCACAGATGGGACTCAAGGATAGGATAATACCTTATTGTATAACTCTAACTGTTTCAATAATGCAGTGGAACGTACATCAGGAGAAGTGACTTTGCCCGTCCTTGCGGGGGGAGTCATTGGAGACAACTTTTCACGTAATGGACCAAGAAATGGCGTACAATGTTATCATCGGACGCCCATGGATACATGCCATGCGAGCGGTCCCCTCAAGTTTATACCAAGTGGTCAAGTTCCCTACCCTATGGGGGATATTCAACATCAAAGGAGAGCCACGCACAGCGTAAAAGTGTTACAAGATAATACAGGATTGCGCCCACACCCGACAGTTGAAAGGGGCAAGCGGAGAAGCATAGCAATTATCCATGTTGGGGACCAAAATGGACCCGATGACCGATACCATCAGAGACCCGGACATTGTGGAATCCTGCAAGGCCACAATCGAGGACCTTGATCCGGTTTAACTGGATCGCCACAACCCCGAAAAGAAAGCATACATCGGCCACGAGCTCACCAACCCAAGTAAGTACCATGAATTTTTGACTAACCATGCAGACACATTTGCTTTTTCCCATGTAGACATGCCAAGGATATCGCCAAACATCGCTACCCACAAACTCAACGTCGACCCATTACACCCACCGGTACGACAAATCAGAAGGAAATTCAACGCTGCGATCAACGAGGCAGTCCGCGAAGAAGTTGACAAATTACTCGCCAACGGCTCTATCAGAGAGTCAAAATACCCGCAGTGGGTTACCAATGTAGTAATGGTGAAAAAGAAGGACAGAAAATGGAGAATGTGTGTGGACTTCACCGACCTAAACAAGGCATGCCCCAAAGACTCCTTCCCTCTCCCGCACATCGACCAACTAATCGACATTACTGCCGGACATGAACTACTAAGCTTTTTGGATGCATATTCTGGTTATAACCAAATATTAATGGCCGAAGAAGATCAAGAAAAAACCACGTTCATCACGCACCAGGGTACCTACTGCTACAAGGTGATGTGGATGCCCTTTGGGCTCAAAAATGTGGGGGCCACATATCAAAGATTGGTCACCAAGATGTTCAAGGAACAGCTCGGCAAGACCATGGAGGTTTACATCGATGACATGCTAGTGAAGTCCACTAGAAAAGAAGATCACATCAACCACTTGCGAGAGGCCTTCGAGATACTGAAAAGGTATGGGATGAAACTGAATCCCGAGAAATGCACCTTTGGCATGGCGTCAGGAAAGTTTTTAGGTTTTCTCGTGTCCCAGAGAAGCATCAAAGTCAATACTGACCAAATTAAAGAAATCGCTTCAATACCCAAAGTGCTCAACAGCAAGAAGCAAGCCCAAAGTTGACTGGTCGGATAGCCGTCCTTTCCTGTTTCATCTCGCGATCCTCGGACAGGTGCCACAAATTCTTCAGCGTCCTGAGAAAAGACAATGGATTCCAATGGAATGAAGAATGTGTCAAAGCCCTGCAAAAGCTAAAAATGTACCTATCATCACCACCACTGTTGTCAAAGGCAGAATCATGCGAACCTTTACTGACATACCTGGCCGTATCGGAAGTCGCAATCAGCGCAGTATTGGTTCGTGAAGTAAATCTACGCAGTCACCTATCTATTACATTAGCAAAACCCTAGTAGACGCCGAAACGCGATACCCACACCTCGAAAAATTGGCTATGGCACTGGTCGCGGCTTTAAGAAAGCTCGGACCCTATTTCCAATGTCATCCCATCAAAGTAGTGACCACTTTCCTCTGAGGAGCATCCTGCACAAGCTCGAACTATCGGACCGGCTATCCAGATGGGCCATAGATCTCAGCGAGCACGATATCACATATATTCCTAGAACCTCCATCAAGTCGCAAGTCCTCGCCAACTTTGTGGTCGATTTCAGCATCAAAATATCGCTAGAGGTAGAAAAAGAAGCCCTACATTCCGCCTCAAGCACCGACCTCTCGACCCTCTACACCGATGGGGCCGCAAATGCCTCGGTATCAGGACCGGGACTCGTCCTCAAAGTCCCCACGGGCGAAACCATTTGCCAGTCCATACGATGCCCCGAGATGACTAATAACGAGGCAGAATATGAAGCCGTTATTGCAGGTATAAAGTTAGTCGTCAGGTACGGGGCCCGCCGACTCGTCTTGCACTGCGACTCATAACTCGTTGTAAATCAAGTCACTGGGACTTACCGAATCAAGGAATAAAGGCTACAGAAGTATCAAGCAAATATCCACAAGCTGATGGCATAGCTCGATGAATGCCGCTTCGAACAAATTCCAAGAGCGCGTTATGCCGAAGCAGACGGTTTGGCCAAGCTGGTTGCGGCCGCAACAAGCCTAAGCAAAGAAAGCATTGTCACTCTCCTTCACTCAGCAATCGACCACACTGATGTACTCTCCCTACGTCTAACTTGGGACTGGTGCAATCAATTTGTATCATATTTGCACGACAGAACTTTATCGCCCGACAAAAAGGAAGCAAAAAAGCTTCGCATGCAGGCAGCAAGGTACTGCATCATAAACAATGACCTATATAAGAGGACTTTTGGAGGACTCCTGGACAAGTTCCTAGGCCCCAACCAGACAACGTCAGTACTGGAGGAAGTTCACGAAGGCCATTATGGCGCTCACACATGCAATCGATCACTCAAGCGATGCCTGGTGCGGGCTGGATACTACTGGCCCACTATGAAAAAAGATGCGGTGGAGTACGTCCGCTAGTGCGAAAAGTGTTAGAAGTTCGCCCCTTTGATACACCAACCGGGGGAACCCCTCCATTCAGTCACTTCAACATGGCCCTTCATAAATGGGGAATGTCCATCGTTGAACTGCTACCCATCAGACGAGGAAAGGTATGCTTTTTATTAGTTTTAACCGACTATTTATCCAAGTGGGTGGAAGAAGGTGCCTACACCTAGATTCGCGAGTAGGAGGTCATCGCCTTCATCTGGAAGAACATCATATGTCGCTTCGGCATCCCCAAAGAAATCACCTGCAACAATGGGCGACAGTTCATCGGGCAGAAAATAACTGACTTCTTTGACAAATGGCGTATCAAAAGGATACTCTCAACGCCATATCATCCTTCCGCCAACGGTCAGGCAGAGTCATCCAATAAAACTATATTGAGTATATTAAAAAAGAAGCTCAAAGACGCCAAATGACTATGGCTCGAGTTATTGCCAGAAGTGCTATGGGCGCACAGAACCACCCCTAAATCCTCCACAGGAGAAACACATTACTCGCTAGTCTACGGAACTGACACCGTCATACCAGTCGAAGTCGGTGAGCCAAGTCTGAGGTACTCGCATACAAGCGGAGAAGAGAATAATATGAACTGACTCCAAGATCTCGATGAAGCCGAAGAAAGAAGAGAAATGGCCCACATTAGGTCGGTGGCCCAAAAACAGCAGATCGAAAGATACTACAATAGGAGTGTAAAAATCTGACCGCTCAAAGTAGGTGACTACGTGCTAAAAGCCGAGATGCTAGCATCCAAAGATCCCAGCGAAGGGAGGTTGGGCACTAATTGGGACAAACCCCACAAAATCACCGCAGCAGCGGACAAGGGTTCTTTCCGACTAGAAACCATGGATGGGAAAACGCTACAAAACAACTGGAACATCTCCCACCTCAAGTATTTCCATTTCTAGAAAGAGTACCCCCCGAGTCGTACTATTTTTCCCTTATTCGAGTTTTGTCCCAATTGGGTTTTCTCGAAGAGGTTTTTAATGAGGCGACGAAGGAGATGCTCGAAAATGCTTAGAAGGCTAATCTGATACACCAAGCGTTCCGACAATCGGCACGAATGGCATATCAAAAGGACTAAGGCTACGGCCATCTCCAATGTATGAAAGGCTACGACCATGTCTAATGTATGAAAGGCTACGGCCATCTCCAATGTATGAAATGCTACGGCTTCAATGTATGAAAGGCTATGGTCATTCATAAACGCAAAAGGTTAATGCCACTAATAGCGTATGAGAAGGCTACGACCATCTCCAATGTATGAAAGGCCACGACCATTCATAAACGCAAAAGGCTAAGGCCACTAATAGCGTATGAGAATGCTACGGCCATCTCCAATGTATGAAAGGCTACGGCCATTCATAAACGCAAAAGGCTAAGGCCATTAATAGCGTATGAGAAGGTTACATCCATCTCCCATGAATTAAATGCTATGGCCATCCATAAATGCAAAAGGTTAAGGCCACTAATAGCGTATGAGAAGGCTACGACCATCTCCCATGAATGAAAGGCTACGACCATCCATAAATGCAAAAGGCTAAGGCCACTAATAGCGTATGAGAAGGCTACGACCATTTCCCATGAATGAAAGGCTATGGCAATCCATAAACGCAAATGGCTAAGGCCACTAATAGCGTATGAGAAGGCTACGGCCATATCCCGTGAATGAAAGGCTACGGTCATCCATAAATGCAAAGGGATAAGGCCACTGATAGCGTCTGAGAAGGCCACAACCATCTCCCATGAATGCAAGGCTACGACCATTCATAAACGCAAGTGGCCAAGGCTGCTAATAAAGAATAAAGAGGCTACGACCACCCCTGAACGTGCAAGTGGCCAAGGCCAATATCGAAACAACCAACTCGACTCAACCCGATACGATCGGAGCCAAGGGAAAGGCAAGAGCCGCTTCAAAAAAAAACAAGCAGCTGGGACCAGAGTTGATTTGACCTAACTACGACAAGTTAACTCAATAAAAGTCGATACCATGCAGTGAGTACGCAAGATAAAAATTGCGAAAGAAGATGTAAACACAACAATATACATGTATTACTACAAATCATTTACAAATCACGACGTCTCTTCGACTATAAAATCAGAATAAGAATTTAACTTAACTACTACCCTGGCCTTTGCCACCTGCCACTGCACCAGTCGTGCCGTCACCTCGGTCATTACCACCCTCAGTCTAGAACAACAAAGAAATCCAGGACCCCGTGCCCAGCTGATTCACATCCGCAAAGGTATACCCTGCCGGGTCCGGGGAATCAGGGTTTTACCCACAAGCTTCGCATGCAACCCTAACCAGGCGACGCTGGTCTTTGACCTCTGCCTCGGTGGACCTGCCGACGGCCCATAGTTCCTCAAATACTATCCGCCTTGCCTCGGCGTACACCCACATCTCGTGTGCCTCACGGGATATGTCATCGACAGGACCGGCCGCCGTCACCTACTGAAGAGCGTCCACCTCGGTCATTTTGGTCCTGAGCTCGGCAGTTAAGGCGTCAACTCTAGCATGCAACTTAACTGCCTTTGCCATCGCCACACAGCCTATTTTCGACTTTTCCTCCTTTTGTCGAAGGAGATTCTCCAACTCAGTGTTTTGATCCACAGCAGCCATTAAATCTGTATCTACCTTTTCAAACTGGGCCGTGCGCTCTCGTAGTTGACCCTCCGCTTGCTCCAACCTCTCGCGAAAAACTTGAAATTGTGGGTCCTGGGTATAAAGGTCCGCTAGCGTTTTATGCTTGCCTCGGACCTCTCTGTACTTCTTTGTCTCCTTCCTAAGGGCGACACTCTTTTTTCGATCACGCCGGCCTCGCTCCGCTTTTAAAATAAAGGTTTGAAAGAAAAAGATAAAAGAAATAAAACCCGAATCAGCACAAGCCTCAAGGCTTATAGTAGAACGACGGAAAACAATAACAGATCTTACCTGCAAAGCTGCACCTGCTACTCGACTGGATAAGTCCCTGTCGCTTACATCTTTCAAAGTCTCAGTCTCAGCGGTCGCGCACAATAAGGACATATCCGCCGCGGCCTGCTCACTTTCTAGCAATAGGCTATATCCCGTAGGGATCATAAGCCGACGGTTAGGCCCCATCGTCACCATGTTCATACGAGCGTATTCCTTTCGCAGCACATATGCAGATACGAGAGCTCGTCCAGAAGCTGCTCCTCCCTCGCCAACAGCCAACTTGGTGACAGCCGGCACACTACCTCCTTCAACTTGAGAGGAAGTGGTATTGTCTGTAACTTCCCTCAGAAGGGCCGCCCTCTATGGTCGAATAGCATCGCCCATGAAGACCGGCCCTTATTCAGGACGACGAGTAACAGCCTTCCTGCGCTCCACGGCCACGCCTTTGCTGAGAAGTAATCAGCGCCTTTTCCGCCCCGGCGACTCGTCGCCTTCAGAAACCACCTTTTCGGCAGGAGAAGATGGAGTTGAGGGGCTCTCTTCATTCATCGGTTCAATTACCGACTTAACTATGGGACAAGTAGTCTCAGGAGCATCCTCGAAAAAGGGCTCCCGAATCGCGACCTCGACCGCAGAGTGAACAGCGTCAGAAGCATCCTTGCTGGACACCTCCACATCCGCATGCTCACCCTCAGGTCGAGTAAACTCGGGAACATCCTCACCTGCACGTTCCTGAACTACAAGCTCGAAATCAGAGTCCACCGATGAGGAAGCAATGGCTCGGCGTCTTCTCCTTTGTGGTACGCTTCGGGCTTCCAACACATTAACCAAGGGAAAGGTGCGTCAGAAAATGCGGTACTACAGAATATGGTCGCCAAACAATAAACTAATACAAATACCTGGAAGGCCATATTTCGTGGTAAACTCTACCCACGTCCTACATTCTTCGGCGGACGGGATCAACCACCTCACCCACGCTCTGATGTACGGCACAGACCGGGGCATGGATGCCCTAGCTACAGATACAAAAATACAAAGGGTTACAACGGTCGGGTAAGCATAAATAATTGAAAATCCTATGTGTATAAAATGGTGCTTACGTTCGGGATTCCATGCTTCAGGGAATCCACCGGGGTACGCCACCAAATCCGAGGTTCGGATAAAGAAAAATTTCAATCAAAACTGACGGTTGGGCTTGTCGTCCGTTTCAACGACCAAGTCCTTCGTCCCGCAATTCTTCAGTTGCAACATCGTCCCCGTCATGATTCCGGGACTAAACAACCGCAACATATTGTGTATTGTGACATCCAGTCCAGCCCGCTCGGCATAAGTCGTCAATATACGACATATTTTCCATGTATAAGGAATGAGTTGGGCCGGACATATGTTATAAAACCTACATAGCTCTTCCACCAATGGTAGATGGGAAGACCACACCCTATCATGAAGGGGTATTCATAAAAGGCACAAAACCCCGGCATGTGTACGTTGGCAAAATCCCCCCCCCCCCCCGGTAGTTTTCATAACTACCATGTCCGAAATCTGACAAGAGACACGGAGGTCGTCCAAGTGTGACATATTGAATTTAGACTTCTCCCATGCAGGAATTGTACACCTCGAGGGAAAACCCCTTCAAACGTATAGTTCACGAGGAAGCACATTGTCTATGGAAAGAGGAACCAGAGGCCTTCGGACCTTCTTCCCGCCTTCCGAAGACGGAGGAACCCTAGAAGTGGCCTCATCCTCGTTTCCTTCACGACGACGACTACCCTTAGCCATAATCTGCTTTTGATCAAAGTTGGGACACGCCAACAAGTTTGTAAAGTTATAGAGCAAACTCTGAAAGTCAAAGCGTAAAGTTGCCAAAAGTCGCTATGAAAAGAACAAAAAGCACAAAGAACTTTTTCTTGAAGAGATCCAAAGAATAGAAAAACTTGAAACCTCTTCCTATTTATATTACCCAATACACGGGATCCGAAGAGGCGGGTGTCAGAGAAGGAGGCGGAAAACTGAAACGTCAAATCACCTCCTGACCTGCCTCGGGAGCAGTTGTAATTATGACGCATGCCGCCAGTGACGTCAGTTCAAAAAAAAAACAAGCCACGTGCCCATATACGGACGACGTTAAGGCAAGTCGATCTTTTCTACCTATTGCATACGTATGTCGAATACATCTCCAACAGGCGGAGGGACTAACTATATGGGGTCGGATCGGATATAACTCATGAGAGCCGAGTACGCCTCCTTGCGCGATCATGCCTAATAAAGTCCGAGTATATCTTTCCGCATGCCCATATGGTGTCAGGGGTGCGCCTTTAACAACGAAGGTGTAACGTCAACTCGCCCACATGGGCACTCTGCCCCCTCCGCCCTTTTATGTTCTTGGGACATTAGCGGCCCTTAAATGAATTATATTTTGACAAGGGAACCCTTCTTCTATATAAAGAAGGGTTTTCCTTATTGTAAGGCCAAGTGTTATTTTATTAATAATATAACTTCTGACTATCTCTCTCTCTGTGTCTATGTTATTAACACATCTCTTGTTCTTCCCAGTGATTTTCATTGATAACCTACATAATCTCGTTATACTATTATCAAAATTTGTAACATATAAATCGTAGATCTACCTTCGGGATTTATTATAATTGATTACGATTTACCCATTCACAACTTTCGAATGTCCCTAACTTATGAAGTAATCGATAGCTTTTGATTCAAACAATTTTGGTTCAAAATAAGTATCCAGTTATGTAATCAAGAAAGAATTTAATTTGTTTTACGAAATAATCCCTATGTACATATCCCTAAACAAAAATTTACTCCTCACACTAAATATTTAATTAGGGGTAGTTTAGTTATAGTCGGTATTTTTGTATAGAATTTAGTATTTTCTTAAGGGGCGTACTAAAAGTAAATTTGACACTTATTGTGAACTAGAGGGAGTAACTTATTTTCTTTTTTATCATTAGATGTATATATTTAGACTTCACTTCTTTCAATGTACAACCCTACTAGTATATTTAATTTACAGGTACCAAAACTAGTTGTTACACGTTTTTACCAGTTGTATAGGTTAAAATTTATTTACATTAAATGATCGAATAGTAGCATGACACGTGAAACCGAAGATAGGTAAAAAGTAAATTGTGTAACAACCAGTAACAGAAGCAACAATTGCAATTGACATCGAATATACCCTGAAGGGAGCAGATCGAATGCTTTTCATCGGATAGCATTCAATGAAGAATAATCCGTGGTATTAAATGGGCAGTCGTTGTAGAGAATATTTGAATGTATGCCATGTCGTTACATATTCATTAATGGCCTCTATATTATCATTTAAGATGAGCTTGATTCTATGATCTTGTTTCCCTAGATATAGCTACAAAATAGTAGACTTAACAGTCATTGTAAGTGTCACACCTCCTTTTTCTGCTACCCGCACCCTGCGAAGGGCGTGGTAAAGGGAGTTTTTCCAATTAAAGGACAGTCGAAATAGGATTTATTATTAAGATTCAGAGTCCCCACTTGAGAGATTTATGGTGTCCCAAGACACCGGTTGAATCCCGAATCGAGAAAAGATTTGACTTTAACAGTCTGCGAACCAAAAATCCGTGTAAGAAATTCTGTTATACATTGTAAATATCTTAGCCAAATACATTTTTTTATTATGAGATGAATATGTTACTAGAACAGTTGTGTTCACGTCAAATGGATGTAATTTGCTTATTATTTTCATCTCGCCTCAGCTTCTCTCTTGGGTATTTCTCTTGTTGAGAACTTGTGAGCGATTGTAAGGAACTGATTGTATAAAATATTTAAAAAGGAGTATAGATGACGGAAATAATTATTTCCAGCATGTACTTATATGAATTATTAAGTTAGCACTTTTGAAAAGGAAAATAAGTTAAATTTTATCTTAGAGATAATACATAAATTACCCATCAAACTTGTCCGAAAAAATCATTTACACGCCTTAACTTTACGGGTGACCTATGTCCCCCCTATTCTTGTTTGGGGTGAATTTAATACCCCATTGTTAACATTCAATCAGTCTTGTGATGGGGTGTGTAGTACACGTACGCCACGTGTCAAAATCTGATCAAAAATGATTTTTTTCTGTTTTTACAAAAAAAAATTAGTTTTTACAAATTTATTTTTTCAGTTTTTACAAAATAAATTTCTTTTAAAAAACTGAAAAAATAAAAATAATATTTTTCAAAAACGAAAAATATTTTATTGAAAATATTTTTTTCAGTTTTTAAAAAACAAAGATATTTTGTTAAAAATGTTTTTTTATGTTTACAAAAAAAATAGTTTTTACAAATTTATTTTTTCAGTTTTTATAAAATAAAATTCTTATAAAAAACTGAAAAATAAAAATAATATTTTTCAAAATGAAAATATTTTGTTGAAAATAATTTTTTCAGTTTTTACAAAAAAACATAGTTTATACAAATTTGTTCCAGTTTTTACAAATAAAATTCTTTTAAAAAACTGAAAAAATAAAAATAATATTTTTCAAAAGCGAAAATATTTTGTTGAAAATAATTTTTTCAGTTTTTTTAAAAAATAAAGATATTTTGTTAAATATGATTTAAATAGTTTTTACAAATTTGTTCCAGTTTTTACAAATAAAATTCTTTTAAAAAACTGAAAAAATAAAAATAATATTTTTCAAAAGCGAAAATATTTTGTTGAAAATAAATTTTTCAGTTTTTAAAAAATAAATATATTTTGTTAAAAAACGATTTTTTCCTTTTTTTTTACAAACAAAATAGTTTTTACAAAAAAAAACTTTAAAAAACTGAAAAAATGAAGAAAAAAAACTTTTTCAAAAGCGAAAATAATTTGTTGTAAAATATTTTTTTTCTGTTTTTAAAAAAAGAAAATATTTTATTAAAAACTGAAGAAAAAAATTCTATTTTTACAAAAAAAAAAAGAATGGTTTTTACAAATATATTTTTACGCAAAATATATTTTGTTAAAAAAATGAATTTTGCAATTGTGAGATGAAGAAGAAAAAGTGGAGAGAGAAAACAAATAGAGAAAAAAATAAAAAAAGAAGAAGTAAACGAAAAAGGGGCCTACAGAGTAACAAAATTTCCCTCTTATACGTGAGATTGGGAGAGTGAAGCTACTCTCTTTGCCATGTCACCATTTAGGGTGGTCTTAAATTCACCCCAAACAAGAATATCGGGGACATAGATCGCCCGTAAAGTTAAGGCGTGTAAATGATTTTTCCGGACAAGTTTGATGGGTAATTTATGTATTATCTCTTTATCTTATTCATTTTCAAAAAATGCCAGAACAATTAAGAACCTAATCCCTTGATAAATTATATTCTACAGGTGAATGATTGATTAACTTAAAAAAAGATTATAATGCATCTCCTTTACCACTATTTAATTTCAAAATCAAGAGGATACAATTATCGTCATAATAAAAAGTATTTCAACCCAACGTTAAGAAGTTTGCTAATTATCATTGTATTATCAGTGTTTCTACGTAAGCACAATTTATAGGTACGGCAAACCTCCTCCTTTAGATTTAGATCCTTTGCATGTTATATGCTAAAACAATATATAACTTTAGTGCATCGAATGTAATTTTCCAGGAATCTGTCTTCTACAAAGATATTTTATGCTCATGTATTAATTAGACGAAATAAAGAACCGCCAAAGAAAAAAGTGTTGTGATTCTCTGATCAATATGAAGATTATTTGGGAGGAAAAACAACTCTATTTCACAAGAATAGAATTACAGAGAATTTACACCAAGAATTTTTCTCTACAAAAAAACCTCACCAAACTCTCTTTTGTTCTCACAATCTCTTCCTGGATTGTATTTCAATCTCTCTGGATTGATGTTTTGTTCCTAAAACATAAGGCTCTATTTATAGCCTTAAAGAAGGTGGTTGGTGGTCAAATTCTCGATTCAACAATGGAGGCTTCAACAATGGTGGCTTCTAGAATGGGTTGGTGGCTTCAACAATTGTGGGCTTCTAGAATTGGTAGTTGGCAGTTGAACTTATCAATTCTCCCCCTTCAGCTGCATTCCAACATAGCTACTATTTGAAAGTTATTCCAACTATGTCTCTCCACAACTCTAACTTTTCTTGAGTGACCACCTTTGTTAACATGCCTGCTGGATTTTCCTTCGTATGGATCTTCACTAGTTTCAATAGTTGTTGATCCATCACCTCGCGTATCTAGTGATAGCGAATGTCGATGTGCTTTGTCCGAGAATGATACATTGAGTTTTTGCTTAAATCAATTGCACTTTGACTATCACAATGTATCTTATACTCTATTTGATTTATCCCTAGTTCTTGGAGAAATCGTTTTAGCCACAACATTTCTTTTCCAGCTTCCGCTACAGCAATATACTCTGCTTCAGTTGTGGATAGTGCAACATACTTATGCAATATTGACTGCCATGACACAGCTCCCCCTGCAAAAGTATAAACATATATCCTGAGGTTGATTTTCTTCCATTAGGATCTCCGGTCATATCTGAATCTGTATAGCCTTCCAAGACCGGATCAACTCCCCCAAAGCACATACTTGATTTTGAAGTACCTTTATGATACCTGAGAATCCACTTAACTGCCTCCCAATGTTTCTTTCCATGGTTAGAAAGAAACAGACTTACCATACCTACTGCATGTGCGATATCTCGTGCAAACCATGGCATACATCAAACTTCCAACTGCTGAAGAATATGGAATTATAGCCATCTCCTTAATCTCTTTCTTGGATAAGGGGCATAAACTCTTGCTCAACTTCAAGTGATTTGCCAAAGGGGCACCTACCGATTTGGCATTACTCATATTGAACCGTATCACCCGTTCAATATAATTTTCTTGAGATAGACATAACTTCTTATTTCTCCTATCTCGAGTTATCTGCAATCCCAAAATTTGCTGAGCTGGACCTAAGTCTTTCATTTCAAAGGACTTAGAGAGTTCTTTCTTCAATTGTCTAATTTTTATAGCATCTTGTCTGACGATCAACATGTCGTCTACATAAAGTAGAAGTACAACAAAATTGCCATCCAAAAATCTCTGAATGTAAACACACTGATCTGCAATAGTCCTTTTATATCCCTGACTTACCATAAATGAGTTAAACTTTTTGTACTACTGCCTCGGTGCTTGCTTTAGGCCATATAAACTTTTCGTAAGCTTATAGACGAGGTTTTCTTTTCCTGAAACCTCAAAACCTTTCGGCTGCTCCATATAGATTTCTTCATTTAGATCACCATGAAGAAATGCCGTCTTGACATCCATTTGTTCAAGCTCCAAATTCAAACTGGCTACCAATCCAAGGATGATACAGATTGAAGTCAATTTTACAACTAGTAAAAATATTTCATCAAAGTCAATTCCCTTTTTTTGTCGGAATACTTTCACTACTAACCGGGTTTTGTGCTTCACCACCTTTCCGCTGCTATCTTTCTTGAGCTTGAATACCCATTTACTCTTCAGTACCGTCTTTCCTTGTGGAAGTTTCATAATCTCATAAGTGTTATTTTTCTGTAAAGAGTTCATCTCTTCGGTCATTGCTTGCAGCCATTTTTCTTTATCCTTATGAGATATAGCTTCATGGAAACTATCTGGTTCTCCATCTTCAGAAAGTAGAATATACTCGATTTCTGGGTATCGAGTTGATGGAATCTGACCTCGTTCAGATCGACGAGGTTGTTGATTATTAGCTTCAGGAGGTGTACCGTCATCGTTCCCCTGTGATGGTTCTGTAGTTTCCTGAGGGGTTTGAGCCTCCCCCTGCCAACCATCCTCCTGTTTCTGTTTGTGATACTGCTTCATGCTCCCCCATGCTATTTGTGTCAAATTGCAATGGTAGTGGATCTGGACCAACTTTTTGGGTACTGGAACCTCTTTCATAAGACATTTTGGGCTTTTCAATGTCTTCAATTGTCTGGTTTTCGTGGAAAACAACATCCCTACTTCTGATCACCGCCTTCTGTATTGGATCCCATAATCTATACCCAAATTCTTCATCTCCATAGCCTATGAAGATACATGGTATAATTCTACCATCAAGATTCTTCCCGAGCTCCTTGGATACATGTGCATGTGCTAAACAACCGAATACCCTTAAGTGAGAATATGAGGGATTCTTACCAGACCATATTTTCTCCGGAACCTCAAAATTCAATGGGGCTGATGGTGACCGGTTGATTAGGTAGCCGGCTGCGTGAACAGCTTCTCCCCAGAATGGCTTAGGCAGTTTTGCCATACTGATCATACTTCTGACTCTTTCCATAATTGCCCGGTTCATTCTCTCGGCTACTCCATTGTGTTGTGGGGTGCGTGGGACCGTCTTCTCATGTCCAATCCCTTATCTCTTGTAATAGGAATCGAACTCCTTGGAAGTATACTCACCTCCATTATCTGAGCGAAGGCATTTTAATTTCTTTCCCATTTCACGCTCTACCATGGCATGAAATATCTTGAAATAATCAAAAGCCTGGTCCTTTATCTTTAAGAAGTACACCTATACTTTTCGAGAAGCATCATCAATGAAAGTCAGAAAAAACCTATTGCCGCCAAGCGATTTCTCCTCCATGGGACCACAAATATCAAAGTGTACCAGATTGAGTAACTCTGATTTTCTAGTTGAAGAAAATGTAAAAGAGACTCTATGTTGCTTTCCGAATAAGCAATGATTACAAGGGTCTAAAGCAGCATTCTTATCCATTCTGGTAAGCTGCTTTTTCGTTAGAATTGATATTCCCTTTTCACTCATGTGACCGAGTCTCTGGTGCCACAGGTTTGAGACGCCTCCTTTTCCATAACATTGAGGCTGTCTGAACATACCTTCACATGAGTTTTATATAAGTTGCCACAAATATGTCCTCGAGCGAGAATCATAACCCCTTTCAGCAATTTCCATGTGCCTTTTCCGAAATAACTTTTATAGCCCTGTTTGTCAAGAGCTATACATGATATTAAGTTTAGACGAAGATCTTGCACATGACGGACATCCTTCAATATCGTTGTACTCCCGATATTTATTTGTATTTTGATATCACCAATTCCAACTATCTCACAGAAAGAAGTGTTCCCTATCTTCACTACTCGAAAGTCTCCTGCTTTGTATGTTGTGAAGAAATCTTTTCGGGATGTGGCATGGTATGATGCTGCAATATCTGCCATCTGTGGATTTTCCCCTACTCTTGCTTTTGCCTCTCCTATTAACTTGACTTCTTTCTTGTTGTCTCCCTCTTTTTGTAATAAGAGCATGCGACTCACCGTGATCGATGTCCTTTCTCCTGGCTTTTTCATTGAATAAGGCATCTTTAATCATAGACATGGTCAGATTTCCACTAGGAGCTGAATTACTAAGAGAAACTACCAGCGTCTCCCAGCTATCAGGAAGAGAACTAAGATGTAGTAGGGCTTGCATCTCATCCCCGAGCGGCATGTCAACAGACGATAACTGATTTATCAAGCTCTGAAACTCACTGGTATGTTCGGCAACTGAAGTTCCGTACTTTAACTTCAAATTTACCAAACGCCTCATCAACAAGGCTTTGTTCCTAGCGGTCTTGGCTTGATACATCCCTTCTAACTTCACCCAGAGGGCATACGCGTCTGTCTCTTGTGCAACATGATGAAAAATGCTATCGTTAGTCCATTGTCGAATTTGACCGATAGTTTTTCTGTTTAATTTCTTCCACTCTGCTTCTTTAGTGGAATCAGATTTCTTACCTTTTGCTTCTATGGGATCAAACAAATCCTTACAACTGAGGAGATCTTCCATCCGAGGTCTCCACAATGTGTAATTTGTGGCAGTAAGCTTTATCATAGCTCCAGATGATGATGACTCTTCCATTATATCTTTAAAATGGTTTGGTAAAGTATTTTGGAGCAGAATCTCACCAACAGACCTCACCAACGCGTCCGGAATGGTGAAATATGGTAGGATTCACTCTTCTTGGGTCAAAATAGGGCCTCCAGAAAATTTTCAAATTTACACCAAACTAATGGGGTTAAATTAAAAATATACTGAACTTTTGGGGCAGATTTATAATTTCAGTAACTTCAGGGGTTATTTCATAAATCTATAAAAATTTATGATGACTAGGCGTTGACTAGATGCTGACTGGATGATGATGTGGCACTGACTAGATGCTGACTGGATGCTGACATGGCACTGATTGGGCAATTACTATTCAGCTTTTTCTTCCTTGGACAGAAGAAAAAATTGAATTACCATAACTATTTCGTTTTAGCTTTGTTTTGCCTCCGAAAAATTGCGTTGAATTCGTATCGACGCAAGGAATCTAATGAAATAATCAAAACGCACCAAAGATCACGTGTTCGAAAAACGTAAATTCGGGTTGAAATTTTTATGTTCCGATATTTCTCGATGAACACATAATCGAAGGCTCTGATACCACTTGTTGTGATTTTTTGATCAATATGAAGATTATTTGGGTGGAAAAACAACTCTATTTCACAAGAATAGAATTAGAGAGAATTTACGCCAAGAATTTCTCTCTACAAAAAACCTCACCAAACTCTCTTTTGTTCTTATAATCTCTTCCTGGATTGTATTTCAATCTCTCTGGATTGATCTTTTTATAGCCTTAAAGAAGATGGTTGGTGGTCAAATTCTCCACTCAACAATGGAGGCTTCAACAATGGTGGCTTCTAGAATGGGTTGGTGGCTTCAACAATTGTGGGCTTCTAGAATTGGTAGTTGGCAGCTGAACTTATCAAAAAGTAGTAATCAATAATAACATAATTGCCAAACACGTAAAGGAAAAGAAACTCTTTCATTACCTTAGATGTCGATGTTTGTGTAATTCAACCAAGCATTGTCGCGAATAATCTCTCAATCTATTTTGTATGGTCTGTTATTTTGATTTATCGAACTTTTTGGTAGCATCTAAAACCTTCACATCAAATTTAAGAGGAAGACAAGGCGCAAAAGTAAGCTAATTGAATTCAATCTCACGGGTACACGATGAACAAAAAGTATCAATAAAAAATAACAACAAAAGCCCAATTCAATAAATGTAGCTAATAATATGAAATAAAATGTAGATTAGATGAAAATTTTCATGCGGATTGGTTGGCATCCATCGCTAGCAGAAACTCATGATCAAACAACAATTATGCAAATCATGTGTAAACTTTGTTAGCAAATAGTTTTTATTTATAGAGGATTAAAGTCAGAACTTAATTACAATCAATCACAAATTAGGTATAATAACCGTGTTTAGTGATGGTAATTTCAAAATCATAGTATGAGAATTTTTTATAATTTTACACTTTTATCCAATATGAAATTGTATGGTAAAGAAAGACTTTAAATTTTTAAGGGCATAGAAATCGATTGATATATCGGGGATATTTTAATCGTACAACATTTATCATAAATTATTCTTGTTTTCATATATAAATTATTGTACTCCCTCTTTAAAAAACAATTTACATATGTCTATACTGCATAAAAAAATATTGTACGTTACATTTCTTGTTGATTAAAATATTTGGCAAATGTTTGAAACTTTTGTGGACAAAGATAAAGTTTGACTCCCAAACAGTAAAATTTTAGCATATAACGTAAAATATGAGATTATTATAATATTTAAATAATTTCTTGACAATCGTTGAAGCATGGTTAATAAGTTAAAAATTAGCAATAGTAACATTCTTTTCATACTAATGAAAGAAAATTAATACAACAAATATAAAAGTAAGTAAAGAGGGGAGTAGGGAGCTGATGGCTCTTTGAAGTCAAGTTGCATAATTTAATTTAACGAGACGCAAATAATGCTTCTGCATGACAGTTACTTGAATCCAAGATTCTTTTCTGTAAGCAAAGAATCAGTTAGGGAGTCCAAAATTATATAGTCTACTTCAGCATTAGATTCACTTGCTTTTGCTAGTCGTTAACAAAAGGCAAAGCTAACGCTTTTTTTTTTTTTTTAATAAAATAATCTTGTCCATCCATCATCCAACCTCTAGCCTTTTTTCTCTTAAATAATTAAAGTTCAAACTCAAAACATAAACGAAATTACTGACAAATCAAGCTACCAACAACACAATAACACATACAAAATAAGGAAAAAGACAAAGCTACTGGCAATAAATCGGATCATAAGACGCTCTACACCATCATATCTAACTGCACTCAATGTCAAATTGCAAAGCACAAACATGATCCTAGACATAATGCCTTAGAAAATTGATGTGGTAAAATCGAACATGCAGCACCAATTGAAATTAAAAATCTTTATTATCTTGAAAACCCATTCAAACTCTGCAAACACAGATCGCTATTCTTTCTGGTGAGTACACCACAGGAAGTATCATGTTAACAATATGAACACTAATGAAGAACAAAGCTTGACAATCGACAATAAAATCCAAACCGAGAAATTGATTGAAGCAGCTAATATCAAGGGCTCGTGATTGTACTAACAAGGATCACAAAATGAAAATGTATTATTGATTCTATCCTGCTCAAGGATTGTATATCATCAAAAATGATCAGTTAGCTACCAGCTTCTTTGACATTTTTGTTCACTTCTCTTCTTCCTGCTTCTCCATAAATGTCTTCCTCAAAAAATCCCATGGCTGCAAAGACATGGGAGTAAAGTCAGATATGCAAATTAACTTTATATAGCACTAAGTCAAGTTTACATGCCAACCCCGAGGAGGCAGCAACTACATTAACTTCAAATGCGCTGAACAATCTCAAAGGGAATAAAACCCAAAACAGACACCAACAGAACCTAACCAACGCTTTCTTTTTAGCTCTTCAGATTGGTTATACATGACTTATACTATTCGGGGATATCAATTGAAACAGCTAATTACATAAATATCCCATCCAGTTCAGCATACTTTTAGGAACTTCCCTCTAGATAGGAAATGTTCATCTAGCATCTATTGTTAAACCTACCCGTCCATTGTTTAACACAACATAAATTGTAATATACCGCATCTGAAATCAGCTAAACAAGCAATTTCTATGTAACACTAAATTGATAACACATTAACAGTTTACAAATGAATAAAATCTTAACCAAAAGGGCATGGAGAACAAGTTGACAAAATTTTCAGAAACAATTTCCTCTTCTTTCTTGAAAATGACAGGTGGCACATAAATTTAAGATCATTTTGAGAAAAAAGTGACTAAGTCAACAGCTGGTTGATGCTGAACAGCAAATTTTAAAATTACAAACAATGCAAAAGAAAAGAAATAGAGAACATAGTTATACGACAAAGTTATAGAGGCATTTAAACCATAAGTAGATATATTCTGAAACTTCCTCATTATGGCAAGTAAATGCTAACGTTCGTCAAGGAAGGTCTTATTAGACATAGGAAGTTTCTTTGTGTTTTTGAAACAAAAGAAAGAAACAGATACAATTTCAGGAAAATTAAGGAAATAGCAGAAACCTAACATAAATGTCAAAACACAAACAACTGGAACTATGCAACACAAATATAAGAAATAAACCATCAGCAACACATCCTGAAGAACCTTTTGAACTGAGTAATAGGTAGGCAACTCATAAAAGGCACTATCTGGTTGGTTAACCAATCCAAGCAATAAATCAATCAAGAGCACCAAATGTTTCCATATGAAACAGCAAGAGTATAAAGCTGCAGAACAAACGCAACCACCAACAGATACGAAGAGTAAAACCAGTATAAAAAATCAAAAATTATGACAATTAGAAAACAATAGCTCAATAAGATGTCTTCTAGGAAACTATTGCCACCTGCACCACCCTCCCAAAAATTCTATCATTCATGTCACCTCCACCGAAAACTGATAGCTTCATGGACAAGGACATGGACAAGGATATGGACAAGGATAAAGTTGTAGACGTTCCAAGAATGCCATTCACGAGGTCTCAAGCTAAGGAGAAGTAAGACAAGATTATTGGGCTTCAATAGGAGATCAAGAAGGCGCTAATGGTGGAACAAGATCTACAAAATTATGTAGAGTATTTAGCTAAGTGCTACACTCATTTCGTGGTCCAAGTCCAAGTCCAAGAGGAGGTTGATTGTGGTCCCAGCACCAGCCGTAAAGGCACCTAAATTTTCCTAGTTTGTTAGGACATATTTATTGCTTTCCTAGTTAGTTAAGGTTAATAATTTCTTTTTCCTACGATTGGTAGAATTACTTTCTAAGATTAACTTGGTTTTGGTTTCCTAGAGTTTTACCTTTTCCTATTTTAGTTGGACTTGTTGTCCAAAGTAGTTTAGGACTTTATTTCCTAATTTTTAAGGATAATTTCGTGAACCCCTCTATATAAAGGGGTATCTTCTTTGTTTTTAGATAGATTATTCAGAATATTATCAATAAAACTTGTGAGATTTTTCTAGCACTCTTATGTGGCTACTCTTGGATTTATTTTTCAACCTTCAAGACTCAACTTAAGGTAGTAAGAATTAAACCCCTTTTCGAAATCTTAGATCACTTCTAGGTATTCAAGAAAGGTGATAAGTTTAGGCTTATTGTTGTTCTTGTTATTCTAAAAGGTCAGGTTTCACAATCTATTTCTTGTTTTTAATTTCTACCAAAGACGATTAGTTCTTTGTTAGCTAATTGTTGTTGTTAGGATTCAACTTCAAGAATAGACTTCTTGAATTCAAGAAACTCTTTCTTGAATTCAATCTATCTTTAATTTTTGTCTTTTATTCGTTTCTTTATTTTCATTTAGATTTCGCACGTTTCTTGTTGCTCTTTAGTAAATCTTGAATCTCTATCGCGTTGCTATCAAGTGGTATCAGAGCTTAGGCTAATCAAGATTTCAATCTTGATAATCTTGGGAGGTTTTTGATTAAAAAAATGAATTTCAGCCTACAAAAGTGTTCTGGTACAATTTGGTAAAAAGGAAACAAGAACAGGGGATCCTAGTTCTTGAAGATTAAGGAAACTTCTTCCTTATTCTTGTGGGTTTGGGGTTTCTTAAATTCTTTTTTTTTCTCTACTAACCAATTCCTATTCTTTCTAGGTTTGGTCTTCCACTTTCCTTTTCTTTTTCTAACTCTAAATTTTTATCACTAAAGGGTTGTGACTAGTAAGGTTTATTAATAAGTCTAAAGATTAACGACTAAGGGTTGTATTAAGTGAAAAAAGGGACAACCAAAGAGAGAGAGATATTGATTTGTTCAAGATGTCTCATACCGGTAGTGACGATGAACAAAGAATTCTTCAAGAAGCCGAAATTAAAGGAAGGAATGATTTCACCTTGAAAGCTATGCATCAACAATTTGAAAGGTGGAATTTGCAATTCCAAGAAATGAGGGACACCATTGCTGAGCAAAATATTACAATAGCTGAACTTAGGAGGGTAAATCATGCAAGACCCCAAGCTAGGAGAAATATACCCGCCACCATTGAAAATCAAGAAAACCCAATCAATGATTTTAATGATGATATTGATTTTGATCGGGTAGGAAGAGATAGAAGGGGACAAAGAGGAAGATTTGACGATGATAATATAAATAGTATAAAAATGATGATGCCATCTTTCAAGGGAACAAGGGATCCAGACTTGTACCTTGATTGGGAGAGAAAAGTGGAAGCCATTTTTGACTGCCACAACTATTCGGCGTAATATAAAAACTTTTTACGGCGTAGACTAGAGAACAAACGCATATACTTCAAGTTGTTTAATGGGTAAATTTTATTAGGAGAAAACATCCTAGCGGGTGTAACCTGTTATACCACAAGTAATATCAACACAGAATGTCCAAATAAACTAAAATTTCTTTGATGGCATAAAATAAAAAACTCTTTTATTGCTGAATGAAGAAATGCACATACAAGAGTGGCAAAAGCTATGAGGCGGTGGGGCATCTCAATCAATCTAGGATCCATACTGACTACAATAGTAAGTTGCTTTAAGACATTGAGTGCAGGGCAGTTCATAGATCACCAAAGTTAATTACCACCCTACAAACCCACCCCCTCACTTGTTTGTGAGGGATCAAAGGAAGGGCAGCGTGTCATATAGTTGCAAAACCAGTGCAATGTTCCTTTCCCTTCTCTTTGTTTTCCTGCCTTTCCCTTCTCTTTGTTACCCTTCTCTTTAATTTTCTTATCCGTCTAACACCACATTAATAACCTATCCCTCTCCTCTCCTTCTTGTTATTCCTTCAATCCAAATACATCTATCCGTTAACACATCCTATTCACTGAAATTTTTGCACATTTAATTGACACAATATCACATAGATCAGGAACCTAGCAACTTTAATCGTGGAGATAAAAAGAAAATAAAAGCCGACCAATATTCAATTAGTCAACCATTTAAATCACTAGATTAATCCTGATTAAGCACCTGACAATGATTACGATTTACGAGATCGAAGGAGAATCTGACACAAATAATTTGTTATCTGATCAATAACTCGCATCTCAATCTTCGACATGGTATCCGAATTGAATGGAAGACAACACAAAAAAAAAAAACAGAAAAAGATAAAGGAAAAACAAAGATCTGGAGAAATACAAAGTGCAGATCTCAAAATATTCAAAGCAGAAATGAGAGATTCGCTACCTGGATGACCCAGAGGGCGCCGGTACCGGCAGCAACGCCCCACATGGCGGCAGCCTGAATATCGGTGGATTGAGGGCGGAGTTTAGGGCGGAGGAACTTGAAGAGTCCGTTACCTGCTGCAGCTGGACTTGTCATCTTCGGCGTTCTCAAAACTATGAAGACCTTAGGTTTTGCAATAATGGAACTGAAAATGATACCAAATCCTAGAAAAGCAGAGCCCCACAATTTAATGTTAAAGTTGCTCGAATTTCGAACACAATATTAATCCGCCTTTTTAACATTAATTAGTAAGAATTGACCTTATTAACCTTTATTATCTCACATAAACTATTCTAATACATATTCTAATACTATTTACTTCAAATACAATGTAGAAAAAAACAATTCATTCGTTCTTAAGATCTGAAAAAATCATATATTTTGAACCACAAAAAAATACAAAAAAATCACTTATTTTGAATCGGAGGGAATATTACATTCTAGGGCCAGCGTGTCGAGCCTCTCTCGAGCTGGTGGGACCTTTTTCCTAATTTTAGATAATAAAAAAATTTAAAAGAGTTACTCACTCCGTTCCAATTTATGTGAACATGTTTGACTCGGCACGAAATTTAAAAAAAATAAAACTTTTGGAATTTGTGGTGCTAAACAATTCAAAAAGGGACCTAGAGTATTTGTGTGGTTATAAAAACTTCTCGGTAATTGTAGAGTTGTAAGTTTAAGCTAAATAGTTTCCAAATTTAAAAAGGGGTCATTCTTTTTTGAACGGACCAAAAAAGAAATAGGTTCACATAAACTGAAACGGAGGGAATAGGTTTTAGCATGTACTAGTGAAAAGATAGAAAAACCTTTTTTTGTACTAAAAATAGATATTATATAGTATGTAATTAAACTCATATGTAGAGGTATCTAGGTGCCCTAATTGCACCCTATTCTAGCTTGAAGTACAACTAGTTATAGAATTCATATTACAAACCGACTTGAAACTACTAGTAACTATATTGTTTGTAGCATCTCTAATATATGTAATAAGTTTGTTAGGGCTGATTCTGCTTCACAAGGGTAAGTTGCCCAAATTTCTGTTACAAAAGGTGGTGGTTGATCAAAAACCTAGAGGTAATAGCATCGTTCCAAAAAACTTCCCGAGCTTGCTAATTTATCTGCTAATCTATTATGTTCTCTGTAGGCATGGTAACTATTGGCTCGTGGAGCATCATAAGTAGGTACCTGCAATAATGTAATAGATTAGCAAAATGTACAGTATCCCCATGCAGTAATGTGATTACCTCCTTGGCGTCTAGTTCTACTTGGATTGGGCTAAGGTTATTCCTTTTGGCTAGTATAAGCCCCTATAGTAATGCATTTAATTCAATTTCTATAATAGATTGTTGGTGTGTGTTTGCTGAAAAATCTTTTATCCATTCCACGTTGTGGTTTTCAATTATTCTCTAATTCTATTTTTATTAGTAGAATTTCTTGCCCCATCCATATTAAGTTTGTATATATCGGGTTTCGGTGGTATCCATTTTAGAGGTACCTTGACACGGTATTGTGGTTGACGTGTTGGTGCCGCTAGATAGAAAAATTCAGTTTCCAGCTAGGTAGTAGAGTGTATACTGACTTGTTTGTTAAGATTTTCATTAACATTCTTATTTCTAGTGATCCAAATATCCCGTAGACTTAGTGACAAATAAGTTCTTGGATTAACTTTGTGAGGGAATTTTCTTAGGTCGTAATTAATTAAGGGTTTGAGTCATCCATTCGGGTATTGTAGTTAGTCAAGTTGAGGATATGTTGTTCCTGTTTAACCAAAATATTGAACTTCGATTAAAACTAGAAAATAATAGAGAAATCAGATTACTGATAATCAAGAGACCGAAAAAATGTAATAGGCTTTCAATAATTAGAATGGACAGTAAAAAAGATTGTATTTCAGTGATTGTATTGTGTTACAATGGGTATAACTTCCTCCTTTTATAGTTAACTCTAGGTGGAAGAATAAAACGTAAGTTTTAATGAGCAATAAATGACATTAAATAAATAGTTACATAATCATTTTCAATAAATGCTGATCCTTTAACGTATAGGATGTTTAATGATTGAATTTAGACTCCTTTCCGCCTTCAGATCCATGCTTTAAATGCTTTTTTGGCTCGATACCGTTGGATATCTTGAACAGGTACGAAGCTCGTGTCTATTTGTTGTTGATGTCATTCATCTCCATAGTTACGTTCTTACTTGTTCTAAATAGGTACGGGACTTCTTTAATCGAATTTCACCCTGTGCCTAATTTACTTCTTCGTATCTCCTCCTCAAAATAAAAAATAAAAAAATTGTTTGATATTCCACGTGTCTTGACACGTCATAAAAAAAAATCCCAATACAGTTCCATTCTTATATTTTTCTAGTATGTTTTTGCCTTTAGGCATTCCAAATAGTAAGTGAATGTCCCATTTGTGATGATATTAAGATATTGAAGATGTTTGAAAGTTGGTAGTCTATTATGGTTAAGTAGCCAAATGAAGTATTTGATTTTTGGATGGATGGGTAAGTTCCACATCCATCCAAAGGTATAGTTTGTAGTTTGATCATTCGCAATATTTTTTTCCAGTTGTGTGTACATTGATTTAACAGTAAATTTACCATGACTAGTTAGACTCCAATAGATCATGTCAGCTTTATTACTGTAAGTCAAAATATATTGATTGCTTATAATATTTTTTATGTCAGTTATAAACTTAAATGAAACCAGGTCCCAATTTCAGCCATTATTATTATTATGAATTGAGCTTATTTTGAGATTTTGCATTGCCAGTGTCAATGAGCCACTAATTAGTGAGCGCATAATTGTCCCATTTTTTATCCAACAACTAGTCCAAAAGTTATTATGTGCGCTTGTTCCTATATGCCATTGTAACCTTAGTTGGCAATTTTCTAACCCTTGAGAATATTACGCCAAGTAGTGAAGTAATATGTGGAGGGCGGTTTTTTATTAAATTTCTGAATTAATATTTTGGCCCATGATGTTTTAGGTGAGTGAAAGGCCCTCCATGCTAGGCCTTCCAGTAAAGCATCATTTTTTGTCGAAGACATTGGATTCCCAATCCCTCTACCTTACGAGGCTTAGTAATTTTTTCCCATTTTAAGAGATGTAGTTTCTTTTTTGTAGTTGTTGTTCCTCATAGGAAATTCCGTTAAAATTATTCCATTCTATTAATGATTGACGTTGGAATGTGAATATATTGCATAACATGGTTAGGTAAATTGTTTAATATAGACTTAATTAGGATAGCTATTTCGGCTAGGTGAGATAGATTTTGAAGGAGCAATATAAATTCCTGGTTATTGATTTCCATCGTGAATACCAATGCATATCCTTGTAGTCCCATATCTAGCCAGAATTGTAGAGGTAGATCTATTGTGTCCTGTTGGGATGTGTATACTAGAAGTGTGTTAATATATGGGAATTGAGGGCCTTGCATTGCTAATCTGGGAAGGTGGAATAGTTGGTTGTTATCCAGGTTCCTCATGTATGTTTGGTTGGCATTCTGTGGAAAGGTTGGTCTTTGCATGGTTATTTGGTGGTGAATATGGCAGTGAGGAGTACTTTTGGTCAGTTGGAGTTGTGGAAAATATAGAAGTATGATGTATTTCTGATGATGGAGTTGATAGAATGGAGTCCATATTTGTAGTGTTGTGTGAGTGAAGATCACATGGATGGTGATAATTTTATGTGCATGGGAAAAGAGAAGGGCTATAGTGGTCGTAGGTAAGTGTAACATGTAGATTGGTTTGTTGTTGCTAACGTGTATCCCATTTGGCGTAGTAGTATCATGTGAATTAGTGGGCTTGTGTGTCGTTGATTAGCCTTCATTGTCCAAAGGCTTGTGGGCTGAATTGATTTCCTTGGGTGTCATGTGCGTGTGTGTTTTGGCATGGAGTGGTGAGTAACACCAAATAAGTGAGTAGGAATAAATGGGTTGGTAGTAGTAGAATTAATTATGATGTGGTTTGGGGCGTGAGCTTAGGTTCTATCCGATAAGAACACAGTTTAAGATTTTTGTCTTTAGTTATGTTAGAGGAGTTAGTCCTAATTAGGTCATCTCTTATTGGGTTGGTGCTGTAGTTTTTAGCCAGGTCCATTAGGTTGTTGGAGCAGTTATCTAAATCCATAAGTGCCTCAAATTTATTGTTAGGCCTATTATGATGGTTAGAATCAATAGTTGATTATTGGGCCTGGGAAGGCCCGGTAGAGTTAAGGAACTTACCTATGTGTGGTTGCCCTTCATTTTTCGCCTTGGGTGAGGATTCACATTGCTCCTTCCCAATGACTTCCTATGAAAGTGGACAGTTTTCCATTCGGAGTTTTGACCTATATTATTGGCTTAATTGTTTTGTGAGGATTGAGTATTTTTTTGCTCCAAAGTTTGTTGTGATATGAAGGAGAAATTGGAAGTTGCATGGCGAACATGGCCACACTTTGTACATAACAGATTAAGGCCCTCATATAGTAGTACTTGGTTATGATGGCATATGTGAAGGTGTGTTTTCAGTGGTCTTTCTAAGGGTACTTCAATACAGATTCTTGCATACCTTCCCCTAGTGGTAGAGGACGTGCAGGCATCCAACTTTAGTAGTTGTCCTAGTTTAGAATCGACATTGTGTAGAATCTGTTCATCATAAAATTTTGTTGCCAGTTCCAGTAGTATAACCCATATCACTAAGTAGATGAGTTGTGTCGAGGATGCAATGAATTTAGGCTCCTATTTTTGAATAGATAAGAAATGGTTCAACACAAACCATGGACCTCCATGCAAAGTCTTCATCATATTTTTTGCCTTTTGGAATTTTATCAGGAAAAAACTTGAGCCCAAATCAATTAGTGGAAGGTCCTCAGTGGAATTCCATAACGTGATTAGTTTGGCATGTAGGATTTGGTGTGTGATCTTTCTACCAAATACCTTGACTATAACATAGTATTTCCATGGCATATATAGGCGACACTTGTCTTCAGTGGTGATGGGGATTGTACTGGGCAAAATTGTATTTATATATATGGTGACATGTCATGACACGTGGGTTGATCAATAAATTACAATTAGTCATGGTTCAAGAATTGCAAAACAAACACGATCAAGGAAAGAGGAATAGGCACGGGACAAGAAGCTTGACACCTGTACCTATTTAAGTCTATTTATATTCGGGCATTAGAAAGAATGAATCTGGCTATAGAAAAGAGTGCAAATACGGAATTTAATAAGTATCAAATGTTGAGTCCGTTAAGGAATATATACATTCAATGTAATGACTGTGTAACATAGAATTCAATATCTTTAATTACTCATAATAGCCTCATTATGACTTAGGCATAACGTACATTCTCAAAGGAACCTATAAAAAGGAGATATGTAATCAGTTGTGGGACATGAAATACTATTGAAATATACATTGGCATCATTCGTTTTTTTTATTATTATATTGCTACTCAGAATTATTTTCTTAATTATCAGTAACCAGAGTTCTTCTAAATTCTAGATTTGACTAAAATCCTATTTTTTGGTTAAACAAATTAGATTCATTACCGGGAATTTGATAATCTATTTTCTCTTTGGTTAACTTTCCTTTTTGCATCAACTATGGCAAACAACAATGATAACACTCAAAGAAATCAAATAAATCAACAAAATCAGGGAGATCCACAGAATATTAATATTCAAGTTCTAAGTCCACGAGACTCACCACGGAAATCTCGTTAGGGCACTACTGAAGGGTCTCAAGTGAACGAGCATGCTCAGTTTGAAAATACTGAAGTTGTTGATGATGCTTTGCAGAAATTGTTGCATCTCAAGTTAGTAAAGCTATTGTGGCACTTGTTAACCAATTACTAGTCGCGGCACCCGTACCTACCCCAAATAACAACACTTTAGAAAGCCCTCGTTCTGGGCTGGTTAATTCAGGTGGTGGTAGAACTCCCAGTGAATCACAGGAGAGAGAACTAGGTAATGTATTTAATTCTGATTTACAAAATCTAGTGCTAACCTTGCATGAATAGCTCAAGGAGCAAAGTGAGTGCATAGAGCAGATACGGGGGGTACCACCCATAATCAAGGGGGTAGATACGGATCAATATTCACAATAACCCCAAAAGCCAAGTGCTGCTTCAATTCCAATTCCGAAAAAGTTCAAAATGCCTCATATTCCAAAATATAATGGGACAACAGACCCACAAAGCCACGTGACTACCTTTACAACGGGTGTAAAAGGCAATGATTTGACTAAGCCGGAGATTGAATCAATATTAGTCAAAATATTTGGCGAAAAACTCACCAAAGGAGCACTAACATGGTACTCTCTCTTACCTGAAAATTCTATAAACTCTTTTGTTGAGCTTGCAGATTCTTTCTTCAAAGCAGACTCGGGAGCTCAAAAGTAGAGAAAAGAATGGAAGATATTTTCAAAATCAAACAAAGGGATTCAGAACTGCTTAGAGAATTCGTGGATAGATTTTAACGTGAAAGAATGACATTGCCGCGTGTACTTGACAACTGGGCAGCTATAGCTTTCACAAGTAATCTGAATGAAAAAAGCTCGGAAGCTACGAGAAAACTCAAGGAAATCCTTTGAGAATTCCCAGCTACGACGTGGAATAATTTTTATATCAGGAACAGTACGAAGTTGAGGATTGAGGAATATATTGTTCCATGATTCCAAAAAAAATGGGCAGGTTTGAGACGTGCGGGACCGAAAAAAGATCCGATAAAATAGGTACGACCCTTACATGGGACCTGCGGGAAAAGACTCACGGTCTAAATATGATAATCAGAGGTACGACCATAGATCAAAAAATAACGATTCAGGTTGGTTTTTAAGATTTGGGAACGACCGAAGCGCACATGATCCATGAGACAACGATAGAAGTATAAAAGCAAGGTTTGGTGGTTATAATTTCAATCTAAGCACTTATGAACTCGTAGTTATTTTAAGAAGCATGGGAGAAGAGATGCGATCAAATCCAAATGGATAAAACCCTAATCATTGGTGCGAATTTCACAATGATCACGGGCATAAAATAGCATATTGCAGATTTCTGCAGGGTTAAGTTGATTATTATTAAAATAGAGGTATATCACTGAGTTATTCAGTGAAAAAGGTAAACAAACATACGTGAAGAACAAGCAGAAGCCTCCAAAACCACCTTCACCCAAAAGAACTGTCAATATTATAAGTGGGGGTGAAGATATCAATGGCGTCTCATATAGTGCTGCTAATAAGACTTTCAAGGTAACAATAACTCACGGGATATGGTTGCGACATGTATTGGAAGAAGATAATATTACATTCGATTATGTAGATGCCGAAGGTCTCTTAACTCCGCATAACAACGCGCGGGTAATATCTTTTCTTGTATATGACACTAACATAAAATGAGTTTTTATTGATCCAGGTAGTTCTATGAACATTATTTTGATACGAGTATTACGCGAGATGCAAGCAGAAGATAAATTTGTTCCAAAAGCACATACTTTGTCTGGATTTGACAACTCTAGTGTTGTAATGAAAGGTGAAGCAATACTAACAACATTCAGGCGTTGTCAAAGATACCAAATTTGAGGTCATAGATATAGAAATGGCTTACAACATGATTCTTGGAAGGCCATGGATCCATAACATAGATGTTGTTCCATCAACCTTACATCAAGTTATTAAATTTTCATCCCCATGGAGAATATGTCAAATCAGAGACGATCAACAAACATCCAGGAGCATCAATTCCATGGCAGATTCAAATGTTAAAGGTGAAGACAAATAGCAATTACAGAATTTAAGTAGGGATAACGTGGCATCAATCTAAATTGAACAAAGGCAAACAAATGTGGATTCAAGACTTGATACCATTCAAGAACCAGAGGAAAACGAAAACATCAAAACAACAATAGAAGAGCTAGAGGCTGTGGTTTTATTTATACACTCGCTTGAGAGAAAAGTATATATAGGAGCCAATCTTAGCCTAGAGGTGAAGCATAAGTTTATTGATTTTTAAAGGCTGATGAAGATTATTTTGCTTGGTCCCATTCTGACATGACAGAGATATCACCGAAGGTGATGACTCATAAACTAAATAAAGATCCATCATACCCCCCCCCCCCAATCAAGCAAAAGAAAAGAAAACAAGGAACTTTCAAGAATCAGGTGATTCAAGAAGAAGTCCAAAAATTGCTAAAAATTGGTTCAATTTGTGAGGTAAAGTATCCTAACTGGTTTGCTAACACTGTTGTAGTTCCTAAGAAGAAAGGTAAGTGGTGAGTTTGTGTAAATTACACAGATCTTAATAAAGCTTGGCCGAAATATTCTTTTCCACTACCGCACATAGATCAATTGATTGATGCAACTGTAGGTCATGAACTATTAAGTTTTTTTAGATTCATACTCAGGGTATAATTAGATTAAAATAGATCCATGAGATGAAGAAAAAACTTTCTTCATAACAGACATGGGGACTTACTATACTAAAGTAATGCCCTTTGGTCTAAAGAATGTAGGTGCAACGTATCAGAGGGTAGTTACCTAAATATTTCAAGAACATTTAGGTAAGACTATGGAGGTATACATAGGTGATATGCTCGTTAAAACTCAACATTCAGAAGATCATATATCGCATTTGTCTGAAATGTTTAAAATTTTACGAAAGTATAATATGAAGTTAAACCCTAAAAAATGTGCATTTGGTGTGGCATCAGGTAAGTTTTTAGGTTTTCTTATTTCTAACTGTGGTATTGAAGTGAATCCTACACAGATTAAGGCCATCGATGAAATCACTCATATATTTTCAACAAGAAATAAGTTCAACTATTAACAGGGAGAATCGCAACCTTGGGAAGGTTCATTTCAAAATCATCAGAAAAATGTTTCAAATTCTTTTCAGCCCTTAAGAAGCAAGATCATTTAGAATGCAATGAAGAATGTCAACAAGCACTCAGGAATTTGAAAACATACCTATCAAATCCACCTTTGCTAGCAAAACCAAAGGATTGGGAGAAACTTCTCATTTACTTTTTTGTTTCAGAAGTTGCGATAACCGCTGTTTTGGTTTGAGAAGAACAAGCTAAACAATCCCCTGTCTATTTTGTTAGTAAGTCTCTGTTAGATATAGAGACGCGGTATCCTCAGTTAGAAAAACTCGTACTTGCATTAATCATGGCATCTAGGAAGTTAAGACCTTACTTTCAATGTCATCCCATTGTTGTAGTAGATGCATATCCTTTACGCAATATATTGCATAAGCATGAATTATCAAGAGACTTAGCCAAATGGCCATAGAGTTAAGTGAATATAAAATCACGTACCAACCTAGAACGGCAATAAAATCACAGGTATTAGCCGATTTCGTGGCTGATATTAGCGATGGAATGCAATTAGAAGCAGAAAAAGAACTGCAAGTTTTAAATGATGCTAACCTAGGAACTTGGACTTTATTCACTGATGGCTCATCTAACGTAAAAGGTGTAGGTTTAGGAATTGTCTAGGTACCACCTATGGGTGAAACTATGAGGCAAGCTATTAAATGTCATTCCATAATTAATAATGAAGCAGAGTACGAAGTTGTGACTGCAGGTCTAGAATTGGCACGAGAATTTGGCATAAATCAGGTTGTAATCAAGTGCGATTCACAAATCATGGTCAATCAAATATTGGGGACATACGCAGCCAGAGAAGCAAGGATGCATCATTACTTAGAAAAGGTACGGGAATTGATCGAGCAATTTCAGACTTGGAAAGTTATACAATTACCAAGGGATGAAAATGCTAAAGCATATGCCCTGGCTAATCTTGCATTAGCGGCTGATATGGCGAGTGATGCAAACGCCTCATTTATACATTTATTTCACTTAGTTCTCGATCCTGATAAGAATGAGGTAAACTTTAATAATATAACCTGGGATTGGAGGAATGAAATTATTGCTTTTTTGTAGTATGGTACCGTCCCTGATGATAAGAAAAAATACCATGTGTTGCGATAAAAGGCTGCTCGGTACTGTTTAAAGAAAGGAAATTTATATCAGAAAATATTCGATGGTCCCTTAGCAAGATGCCTCGGACCTTCACAAATGGAGTATGTAATAAGAGAAATACATGAGGGGCATTGCGGGAATCACGCAGGAGGAAGATCAATGGTAAGAACCTTGATTAGAGTAGGGTACTATTGGTCTAAAATGGAATAAGAAGCGTAAAGTTTCGTGGCCAAATGTGATAAATTCTAAAGGTACGGTAATAATATGCACAGACCAGTAGAATTATTACATCCAGTTATTGCACCGTGGCTACTTATGAAATAGGGAATGGATATAGTGGGACCATTACCTCAAGCGAAAGGACATGTAAAGTTTGTGCACGTACTTACTGATTATTTCACTAAATGGGTGGAGGCAGAAGCATTTAAACAGGTGCGAGAAAAGGAAGTCAAAGATTTCGTTTGGGGAAATATCATATGCCAATTTGTTTGTACCAAAGGAAATTGTAAGTGACAAGAGCGCTCAGTTTATCGGAGCCAAAATCCCAAAGTTTTTTTAGAGTTGGCAAATTAAAAGGATTACATCTACACTATATCATCTGGTGGGTAATGGGCAAGCAGATTCAACAAACAAGGTCATAATCAACAATTTAAAGAAACGATTAGAGGAGTCAAAGGGTAATTGGCCTAAAATGTTACCCGGAGTTTTATGGGCATATCGCACAACAACAAAAACACCCTTCTCTTTGGTTTACGGAGCTGAGGCATTGATTATGGTTGAAATAGGAGAACCGAGCACAAGATTCTTACAAGCAACATAAGAGTCTAATGTCGAGGAGATGCAGGTCAATTTGGATCTACTGGAAGGTAGGAGAGAAGATGCATTAATAAGAATGAAAGCACAAAAACAAGTGATAGAACGATATTACAATAGGAAAGCACACCTGAGATTTTTCAAAATTTGGGACTTCATGCTTAAAAGGTTTTTCAATCTACAAAGGCAGCCAACGTGGGTAAATTAAGTCCAACATGGGAAGGACCTTACAGAGTTCGTGATATTGTAGGCAAGGGAGCACATGAATTGGAGACAATGGATGGCAAAGTACTACATTTACATTGGAATGTTGTTCATTTGAAGAGATATTACTTCTGAGGAATACCCACGGTCAGGTATCACCATTGTGCGTTTAATTTTTTGAATTGCTAAAATCTTACTGACGATTTTAGATGATAGGCAAAAGGCTAGTCCATACGAAATGATGAGTCACGACCTACAAGGCACATGAAATAACCTAAAATCCCTGGCCTAGGATTAAAATTATTCTGATAGAAACTTAAACGGGTTAAGTAATCTTCATCTATAATCGTACCTCCAAGTCCCATATGTGTTTCCTTATCAGGATAAGGACCAAATGAGAGAAACTATCAAGTGCTCTAGGCTTTATACTTCAACACTCAAATACTTGGGGGACTACATGATATACACAAGTATATATAGAGAAGGCAGAGAAGGTTGAAGAAAAATCAAGCCTGAAAAAGTCAAGTGCAGAGTAATAAAGGTCACGTGAAGTAAGGAGCCAAGGCTAAAGAACACCTTACTATAGTTAGGGTAAAATCTATGTACTAAAGCATGTTATAAAGAAAAACCTTGCATTTATTATTCTAAAAATGGGTTATAAAGAAAAACCTCGTGTTTGTTATTTTTTCTTAAAAATTTGTTACAAGGAAAAGCAATTACGAGAAAGTTATAGATGTAATTCAAATACATGTAAGATGTTATTCAAAAGTTGTCAAAAATAAAAACTTGTCAATATTATTTCAAAGAAACATGCGTGTTCCAATTTATTTTGTCGTACGTTAACACCATTTGAAGTTGAGACGTCTTCTTCATTAAGTGTCAAAATATAAAAGGGCCCTCTTTTATAAAACTTATGTTTAAAACTATTTAGTCATGAGATTGACAGAAGCATTTTTAAGGAGAAAAATGCAAGCTATTCTATAAGTCCTTAAAAATAAAGGCAAGAATAGAATAAACAGAAGTCTAAGATAATAACATCAAAAATTCTTAAATACTTAATATTAAGCGTGAACTTAATCAAAAACTCTAAAATTATTTATACAGAATTGCCCCATAAAAGACTTGGGAACTTGCATTCCAAAAACTAACCCTTAAATAAAGCTAAGGGTTTTACTACAAATGTTCTAAAAATAAACCCTTAGACGAAGCCAAGAGTTTCTAACACGACTTTCCACACAGGTACCTACAACAAAAAGGAATTCACGATAAATTTACTAAGAAGATGTGGGAATTGAAGAAGAAGCATAAACAACAACGGGCTCAACTTGGGCAAGAGCTTCAACGACGGCAATAGGCTCGATTGGTCTTGAAGAAGATGTGATGCCCGCATGAACCTCAACCACGCGAGCTTCAATTACAGGTGAAGGGAAGTCCTGTGGTTGCTGAGCTTGTTCTATGGTTTCATTGACCTTAGCTAATTCGGCTTCCAGGCCAAAACTTTCTTGTCCAATTCAAGTAAGGTATCATGAAGGGGAATTCAGAAAAGCCCAACTTACCTCCACATCAAATGTTTCCTCAAGAATCTCATAATCCATTTCCCAAGCAGCAACCTCATTTTTAAGCTCTTCATTTTTAGCCAAGGCTGAATTACAAGAAGTTTGAAGGAAAGCATGAGACCTCTCTAAAGCACGTACCTTATCAATAGAAACTCAAAGCTCCTCTTGTTCTTGGGTTAGATTTTGCACAAGCTCCCCATCATAAACTTCTTTTTGAGCCAACAAAGCCTTTAACGCCCTATTTTTCTCGCTAGCCTTGGATAGCTGTTCTGAAAAGGAGGATTCAAGGCGTTCTTTTTCCTTCTCATCTTGGCTCGAAGAAGTCTTGATCACCGCCAGCTCCAAAGTTAATTATCAAACTTGCTGTTCTAAGGTACTTCTTCTCTCTTGTAAATCCTTCATGTCAATTTGGGTGATGTCAAACTGATCCTTCTAGCCACAGAAGGATGTCAATTTGGGTAAAATATAACCCCTAGACTTACTTTTTCTTTTAACCAATTTTAGACTAAGTAAAACTTTTCTGAGTTAACCACTTTTAAAAATAGCCACAAATGGCTTTACAAGTCAGAAGTTACATTGTTGTTGCAACAATAGACACATTAATCATTTGCACATATATCCCTATTGTGATTAAGTACTCAAAAGTTCAGAAAAGCCAAACATATAAACCGTATTGCAATAATAACCAATTTCATGTAATTTTGCACACATAACCCTAATTTCAACTAACTTTAAACTAATAAGAATTCAGAGGGACAAATAGATAATGGTTGAATCCTAATCAATCAAAATCCTTAGTCGAAACAGGATCTATTACTCAAGAACATCAAACAGCTAACAGCATGCGATTTAACAAAATAGCTTTAACCAGAACAAACAGAGTACTTTAATCAACACAGAGATATCATGCAATAGATTCAGGTTTTAATCAGATAATAACATAGAAGAGTGAAGCAGAGAAAACAAAGTGGTTCAGGGATACTTAGCTTTTTTGGAGTCTCTTTTTCCCTTTTTTATTCTTTCTTCTTTTCTTTCTTTTCTTTCATTGTTCTTCATTTTTCCTTCCTTTGTCTTTTTTTCGATGGTTCAGAGACTCAGAGTCTTTTTTTTACAGTCGATCTTCCAGGCAGACTCTAGGAGTCTTATTCAGATGTAAAATGGTGGTATTTTGGGTCTGGGGTTTGATTTGAAAAGGCTTTGGGTTTGGGGTGTCCGCCGGAGTAGGGTTCCGACGGAACAATTTTTAATATTCGAGAAATGGGGTTGATATTCGAGGGGTGAGACTTAGGTAGGGTGATAGAGGATGTTAAGGTGGTTCTGGGGTGTAAAGATGGGAGGTTATTTCATAGTTTGGTGGTCGCCGGCTAGGGTTTCCGGCGACCGAAATTTCAAGATCTGGGAGAGATGGTGGGGTATTTGTTAAGGCTTAGTGGGATGGGGTGGTAAGAGAGGACGAGGGGGGTTCAGGGGTGAAGGCCTGGTCGGAGACGACGACCAGTGACAGACCACCGATAGGGTTCCAGTGGCCTGTGGAGAGGATGATGGGAGAATAGGGCGGCTAGGGTTTTGAGTTTGAGAAAGGGGAAATGTATAATGAGGCTTTGAACTGAGGGATTATAGTTATATTGAATATGTATCTTTCATTTTTAGCCATTAGATTAGACGAGATTAACGGCCAGGATCAAATTGCCCCTTAAACGACGTCGTGTATTTTAAGTGAAGCCTTCTTCTCGTCCGTTAGATCAGCTTCTTGGATGGATGTGATTCATTCGTTTAAACTGTGTCGTTTGGTTCCATGTGACATTGATTTCATCCATCTGATTAATTAAATGGACGGTTGTGATTGTTTCCTTTAACGATGACGTTTCAATTACTTAACCACTGCCTATCTTGGTCTGTTGGATTGAATCATCAACAGCCCAGATTTGTTCGAGTTAAACGTTGTCGTTTTTTTTTTACAAGGACTGGCAGGTTAAATCTGGGTCAGGTCTGTTATGGGGTATTAATTGGGCTAATATTTATGTATTTGGCCCAAAATGCCTTGTATTTTTGTATTTTTGTATTTTTTGTATTTTATCTTGTTTTATATTTTTTAACTTGTATTTATTTAATTAATTTCTGTATTTTCTTGCATTTTATACTTGTTTACCTTAGTATTTTATTCCTAATGTATTTATCTCCTTTTATTTTGTATTTTTTGTATTTTTCTTTGATTTTTCTAAATTTCTTTAGTAATTCTCTTATTTTTTGGTATTTTCTAATTGATCTCATTTTGTATTTTTTGTTTTAATTTCCTTTACTTCATTTTCAACAATTAAAATAAACACTGGTACTTTTACACAATAATCAACCAATTTCAATCAAAAAATCATTTTTTGTATTTTTATTTTGGAATTAATTGCTTAGGGCAAAAATTATGTGCTCTAATAATAATAATAATAATAATAATAATAATAATAATAATAATAATAATAATAATAATAATAATAATAATAATAATAATAATAATATGATAGAGCTAAAATATCTACATTATATATAGCCAAAATGAGACATAATGAAAAGGGAACTTACATATCTCAAAAATCTACCGGGACAACGTGCTACGTTATGACAGAAGATCACTCCATAACATTAGATAGCATATAAACTTGAAAGCCCTTTCTTTATTGGTAAAAATGTTACTATTATTCAAATATAATTTATAGGTATTGATAGTATAATTAGTTTTTATGTTGTCATAATTTTTTCGACGTAACAAAGGGTATGTCAATTCATGCTAATCATAAAAAGTTGTCTTCCATATTATTAGTATATAAAAGTTAAACTCTAATTAATTTTGTATCCATAAAAAGTTAATTAAAAATCTATGACACTATAGTTGATGAAAACTATAATTTGTAAGTTTATGTCAGATCCTGATATACTGTTACAGTAATATTTCATTAAGGAATTACATCTTTCTCTTTTCTTGATTTGTTTACAAAAGGTGAAATATATAAACGGCCCCTTCAAGTTGTCCTCAACGATCATTTGAACATCTCAACTGAGACCATTTCCAACTAGACACTTCAAGTGACTGTTAAGTAATTCAAATAGACACCTCGCAGTGACATGGCAAGTTACGTGTATTTTAATTGTGTTTGGGAGTGTGAGATTTTATCAGACTTTTTCCTTTTTTATTTTAGAATTAAATTAAATTTTGAGAGTGGGTCCCATATTATTATTATTATTCTCACTAAAAAATCTGTGAGCAATAATATTAGACCTTTTTCGCCCAAAATTTCATGTGAACCGTCCTCACCCCTAACATAAGTAGCTCCACTACCTTAAGCTACCACCAGAGCAGTGGCCGGAGTTTGGCCGGACCCTTCACAGGTCTTTTTTTTTTTGAAACAGAAAGAAGAAAAAAATCAAGAATTATACCTATTACTTCACCATATTAAAACAATCTCATACAAGAATAACACAAAAAAAAAATCAAATCAGTTCTAATCCAACCTCATCATCCGAGCAATAAAACAAACATACCCTTTTCAAGATTTTAATACTTTAATACAGCAAATGGAGAGAGGAACATAGAAGTTCCAACTAAAAAGCACCATAAACCAATAACGAGAACCCAGCAAGTTGATTAAAGACGGCTACCCAACACATCTATCATTTCCATGCTAGCCAATATGAAAAGAATTCGTTGGTCGATGCTCTCAAAATCATTTGCATTTAAACGCCTCAAATTTGTCAATCTGTCCATTCCTTGCAGCAGATTATGTAACCTTGTTCTAGCACAATCGATCAATTGCAAATTGCAAAGATTACCGATAGGTGGTAACTCTGTCAACTAGCGGCAACCTATTGTAGGTTAACTGGGCGGCGGTGGTTTTGGTTTAGAAGAAGAAGATGAAGTTGGAATGGGGGGAGGGGCAGGGGGCTGGGGGGAGAAAGGGCATTGGAAATAAATGGGTTTTTTCATCTTTAAATTATTTTGTTTTTTTGGTTAATTTGTGTTAAGTTTTAATGTGAATTATACGTGTCGTTCATTGATTGGCACTTTTGGCAAGTGTAACTCACGCATCTGGTATGCTGCACCGGGGTGTCTATTTGATTTACGTAACAGTCACTTGAAGTGTCTATCTGAAAATGGTCTTAGTTGAGGTGTTCAAATGATCGTTGAGAACAACTTGAAGGGGCTGTTTATTTTCGCCTTTACAAAAATAGAGTAAATCAAGGTGAACATAGAAACGCCAATTACCACCAAAAGTTACTACTTTAACGTGTTTTTGCTTTGGTTACAGGATTTGTATATGTTTTGTGGGAGATCAATAGCTTGTTTGGCCAAGCTTCTCAAGAAGCCAAAAGTGTTTTTTTTTTCTTTTCCAAAAGTACTTTTTTTTCTAATTTAAGGTTTTTGGCCAAGTTTTTTTAAGGAAAAAAAGTGCTTTTGGGAAGAAGCGGAAAAAAGTAGCTTCTTCCATAAAGTAAAAGCAATTTTGACTTTTTTTCTTACCAAATATGCCCTTAACAAAATATAGTATATATCAAAATAACCATTAAACCTAATACTTAAGATATTAATTTATAAATATTTCTTCTTATTTTTAGGATAGCTTTCTAATATATAGTGACTTTAGCTGTAAATGCTTTTATATTTGTTGAATAATTTTTAATATACTTAGCTTATAAAAAAAAAGTAAGTACTTTTTTAATTTTATTTTCATATTTTACTTAAATAAAATGAAATGATTTAATTATTGCGTGCAATAATAAATTTTTAAGATTATTTATTTACTTATAATATTAACTATAAAGTAAATCTATTCATGTCTTTATTCATAATTTGATACTTAAAAGCACTCTCTGAAAAGTTTGGCCAAACACAAATTATTGCTTAAAAGTACTTTTCAAAATAATTAGCCAAACATAAACTTCTCTCCAAAAGTACTTTTTTCAAAAGCACTTCTAAAAAAAAAACACTTCTCAAAATAAGCTGATTTCTCCGGCTTGGCCAAACATACTACCAAGTTAAGAGGGAAAAAATGGAGGGGAAGTACTCCTTATTATAAGCCTGTTTGAACAGCTTATAACCTTAGTCAAACATCCTCTTAACCTGTATTGGAAGCATAACATAATAGTAGTTCTCAGAAATGCTGCCATTCATAACTTTAGTTCCTAAAAGATAGTAGAAAATTTTACTCTCCAAAAGAAAATTGATACAGAAGACGTCCAATTCTATGGAAATTTAGACGGTTATAATGACTTTGACATTTGAGTAGCAGAATGCTCATTCATATTCACTGCCTTTTCTGGTCTGCGTCCCTTATCTGGACCACCAATGATACCCCATCTCTCAAACTGCTTTTGTCGAGCTCTTGCCCTTTCCTTTTCTTCTTCGGATTTTGAGGCAAAGCAGTATGGACAGGAGACGGCATACTCCCATTCTGGGGATTCCATGTCAGCATCGGTCACTGGTTTCTTGCATCCGTAGCAAAGTTTGAATGATCCCTGCACCAAACCATGCTCAACAGAAACCCGCTTGTCAAACACGAAGCATTCCCCCTCCCAAAGGCTCTCCGTCTTGGGAACTTCCTCCAGGTACCTTAAAATCCCACCTTCTAGATGATAAACCTGGTAATAATCAGCCGAAAACATCATGAAACAAGATCCTCTAAGCGATTAAAAACTGCATCTTGTGACGATGCATTAGTAGCATGTTATAACCAAACAAAAGAATTCTTGACATCATTGGTTTGCTAACTAAGGTGTTTGAAGAATTTGCTCGTGAGGAGCAACTTATAAAACTGGGATTATAAAGTCTAATTGTTGGAAGATATTTGTGTATATCCTTGGTTCTTTCATCTTTGATAGGCTGAGATGTTCATGTTACTGGACTGCAAATAGATGCAACCTACATGGATCAGAGGGTTCTCTTTTTTTTACCTCTTTAGTTACTTTGATTCGCCAGCGAGGGGGGGGGAGGGGGCTGGAGGTGCTGATGGTTCCTAAAAAACACGCACATAGATTGCTCGATCATAATATACATATCACATACAATGCAATGATAAGAGAGAAATGTGAGCCTTAGGCCCAAGCAAAAGCTCTCCTTTCTTGGGATTTTCAATGTATCTTTCCCGATTTTGTGTGTGCTTTTTTCTTCTTTCTTCTCCGGGAGAGAGGGCGGGTTTTCAGAGACTGAGGATGAGAAGAAGAAGAAGAAGAAGAAGAAGAAGAAGAAACAAGAGTAGAAGAGGTATCTTTTCAAAGAATGTAAAAAGACAATTCAAAGTGCAGTCAACTAAAACACAGTTTAAAATGCACATGTATGATTTACCAACCATATGGCATGAGAAACTTTGTGGTTTCCTTAAGACCCCTAGGAATAAACCAGTTTGATTTAATTTGTTACCTCTTCAAAGCCTTTGCTGAGGAGAAAACTTGAAGCTTTCTCACATCGAATTCCACCTGTACAGTACATTGCAACACGGGGAACTTTTTTGTCTCCTTTTCCGTCTGTCAGCTTATCTGATGCTCCAGTAGAACCAGAAGACTCCAACTTGTCTTCTGAATCAGCAAGTTTAAATCGATCGTCCACCCAAGATGGAAAATCCCGGAACGCTGTGGTACAAGGATCAACTGCCCCCTTGAACTTCCCAACTCTGATTTCATAGTCATTGCGAACATCAATCACAACCTAATTGAGTAATACTGAAATTTAGTGAAGGATCACAACTGAAGGCCATGATTGTTTTCTTGAGTGATGTATTTGTTTCTATAGTTGGTCCTTGGGAGGGATAGTATGTTTTGGCGTCAGGAATGTTTCTTTAAGAAGTAGATTTACAAGTATTTCATTTCAAACAGAAAATCCTAAAGTGTATCAGGAATGTATAATCAATTCCTATAGAGCACATTTGAAGAGACTTTTCAAATTGGAAGCTCTTCTCCCATAGAGCCCCAATAACAAGATGACCAAGACATTATAAACCACAGATCTTCAACAGTTTATTGGTCAGGGGCAGAGACAAGCAGCATAGTTACAGGTCTTTCCAGAGTGGTTTCTTCTTAGTCTGGACTTTCCTATTTCTTTTACTTATCTCCATGTTTCTTCTGTTCATGTTTCCTTAATTCTGTGCCATTACAACTTTTATTGCTATGTTTTGGGGCTAGTGGAGAAAGATTTATTGGCTTAAGTACGAAACATGGAGTATGTAGAAGTAGGAAAAATGAACAAGCATCCACTAATTTACTCAGCCACCCATAAAAACAAATTTCAATATTCTGAATTGCTACATAACCTAGAGAGGAAATCTTGCTTTTTATATACTAAACAAGTTTGCATATCTTATCATGTTCTCTTGGGACCTAATGAACGAAGATTATAGACAAAAGCAGAATGTCGTGACAACACTGTAAAGGAAAGATGATACCAATTATCCCACCTGACTCAAGTTTCAGGGTTCAAACAAGGGGTTGAATGCTCTAAAATTCAACATTAACTAGGCATGTAACCTTTCTAGACTAAACAGATTCAACCTCCCAATCCAGTATGGGCCATGGTTATAAGTCTAACTGACAAGCAAAAAGGCGGATCTAATACAGTATTAAGTCCACTTAATGCATTGAAAACTCTCGTGATACCTCTTTAACATTCAATAATGTGGAAAACGTAAGGATGCTATCTGTTGGTAGAAAAAACAAGTCCGAGCAATTTTTACAGGTATGAGCTGCAGTACACAAATGATGGTTCAAATAAGTGGAAGGCAAAATCAAAATAAAGGATATCATTTAGGATATGCATGACTTCATTCCCACTCAACAAAAGGACATGAAGTGAATTAGATGAATTTTAGGATCAAGCTGAAGAAATGAGTAAGCTACTTAAGTCGATGCAGCAAGATTCTTCAAGAACAGATGAATCAATAATTAAACAACAAGGATGTTACTGAAACTATAGAACTTACAACATCTGGATCACTAATCAATGCATTCCAATCCTTCGGTTTAATGTACTTGCCAACTTTTTCAATGGGTGAAACAGAAGGCATTCCAAGTGTAACTATCTGTTCAAGAAACATATGATGAATGCTTCACACTAAAAGGATATATATTAAAGCAATTTCCAAGATCTGAAGGAGATGGGCATTCCCATTAATGTGAGGCAACTCTATCGCACTTGGACAGCGAACCTACCTCTTTTTTGAGCTTCACCCTCACATGATCCCACCTAAAGGGAGCATCCTCACCCGCTGCAAGAGGAGAGCTGCTCGTATGTCCATGATGAAGAGCCTCTTCCTCAGGGCTCACTGGTGACTCAATCAGTCTAAGCCCCTTCAGACGCTCATCACTTTGAATGAATGCAAGAATACTTTCCACTGAATCCCGCGTACCACATATGCTCCCATTGATTCCTTCAGGAGCAAGAATAATACCACCTGAAACACGCTGAATTTGATCAGCTTAGTGAGGAACGAGTCACGTTGAAAAATGTATTATCAAACAAAACTATACTTGGAAGAGGAACTAAATAAAGGGAAAAGGATTGACCAGCCATTCAGAGAACATACATCAGACATGTCATTGTATGGGCAGCTACTATCTTATCGATGACAGCAATAACAAGCAAAAATGACAGTGGAAAAACAAGATAAAACTTCTTATAGTTCCTTGAAAAAACATCTTAATTACTTTAATGTGATCAAAACTAAAGACCTGGTTAACCGACCAAACAAACAAACAAACAAACAAAAAAGAAACTACAGATCTGATGAAGGAGAAATTTGCAAGGGGGTATGGATGATCAGAGGTGAAGAGAGAGGCATGCAATTATTGATCAAGAATTAAGGGATAACAGAAGCATGATGCTTCCACTAACTTTACCAATTATTCTGAATAAAACATAACGGAAATTTAACTTTTCATCCAGACTAACAAGAGATAATAGAGAAAATGCAGACTCTCCATACACGAAGCAAAACAACCAGCTTTCTGGCCTACCTAAATCAGGGTAGTGCTTATCTACAAATACTGCCCAACAGCAGAATGATACGATATGCTACTGCTACAAGTTTGGAAGATGCTAACACCATGAAGTTGTTGATATTACTATGTACACTGTTAGTTCTTCTTATTCTACATTAACCCAGTTAGTTATGTTATTTACATTTTAGTTTGTAAGTTTCCATTTATTAGTTTAGTCCCTCCACCAGCTATCCGGTATTTAACTTGTAGATCGACAGAGGAAAGTTATGAATGAAAGCCTTTATTTTGTTTGCCTATTCCTTTTTTCTTAGTTTTAGCTTAGCTTCTAATTTTAGTATCCGTATCAGTGGTATCATAGCATCGATACTCTGACCTCTATTATAATGGAGATGTAACAACCCAGATAATATACCAACCAACTAATTGTATAACTCTATACTAATTGGAATTACAAAGCAAGCAATCGAAATATAAGAAGAATGGAGATGAGGAATACTTTTACAGAATTGGGGATGAGATGAGACAAGAGCTAACACTTGACAATTTAAGCCTAGAAATGCACTACACTTTCTACTGCATTTATAACTAATTTTCCAACGCTACACTTTCACGTTCTAAGAGCCTGCCTAAGCTCAAAATGGGTCCCACACATAATTTTCAAAATTCCAACATATATCCTTCACCGAGTCACTTCCCGCCTCAAAAAAAACCTTGTCCGCAAGGTTCGAGTGAAGCAAAAATTGCAGCAATATCTGTTTGACACTGTCAACAGCAAACAAGCAAGTCACAGCAACATCTTCACATTTGGTATGAGGCGTAATAATATAGTGACTGAAATCAACATCTGCCATCAATGAAAGCAATCTTAGGTCACACCTTAAGGTACCCAACAAAGCATCAGCAACAAGCTTAACATAGTGGCTCACTACTCTTGCATCAGTGCAATGAAATGCACAGGAAAGGGCAACACAAATTAGTCTAATCTCAATGGGAACAACTCCTTTTCCCATCCCTAGTGGTAACATTAGTTAAGGCATTTCACAGAGTTTTAGCTTCCTTACAGAGATTATAGCCATGGAAAACAGATCTCGCCATCTGACACTAGGGATAAAATGATTGAAGGAATATTGCACCCTTTTGTTTATGTAATGATGATCCGAGGTCATCCAACCAGCATCTTCAGGGGCCTCAATAATATTTGCAGCAGCTGCACTTAGTTCTTCGGGTCGAGGTACCAACTTCACAGAACAATATGTACAAACATCACCAAGCAGAACATTGGCAACAACCTCCTTCCTACATACAAGACCGTAGGAGGTAGGTAGCAGAACCTGGATTCCTGGATCATAGGGGTAAAGGTTGAAGCTTTGGCTCACAACAAGCTGCCCAACTAGTCCTGCGTCTGTACGCATTGCAACAGTAAAAACAACAGATGATGTTGACTTCCCCTTGCTATAAATCCAATCACCCCATAGTGTATCGGGATCAAGGGGAAGGTATCAAACTTAAGATAAACAACCAAAGCTGATGTTGAAGATAAATGATGTTCAAGCTTAGACTGATCCATTAAGTTGAGACAATGCAGTCCTTTGTCAACCTTTAAGAAATGTGCTGGCGCTTTGCTCTTCCATCCTTCTTTATCAGTCAGAGCCAAGACCTTACTAGGTTGATGCAACAGTAGGAGGACTTTAGAATTAGGAACTCCAACCCAGCAGGAAAGCATCATTAAAATTTTGTATACGAGGCTGTAGCGACGTCTTTTTCATAATGAATGAGCTCTATTAGTAACCAATGGAGCACAACAATTAGATAAGAAATATCACAGTGACAACATATTATCCCACTCCTGAAATTCCTCAACTGAGTAATTATGGACTGCTCCTCAAAGTGAGTAGGAGCACCACCAAGGAATACAAAAAGGAATGTGCTATACAATCACCCAATAGCTTGTATGATGTACAAGAATTTTGAAAATTACAACTGCATTCAACATCCACTTCGACTCCACCCACAGGCTCCCAATCGTATAACTTTGCAAATAAGTAGCGCCTTTTGTTTCTAATTTCGTCAAACAATGTATGTGCCTCCTCTTTCTCAGTAGAACCTGTTAGAGGCATGAACTCGGAACTAAGTTCTAGATCCCATACACAAAGATTCGCTGCACTTAAGGTTATGGTGACACATAAGAAATTAGCATCAGGATCAAATGGAAGTCGATTCAAAATATGATCATGGAATCTCCCAGTAGATTCCCCATGCTCATCATCGGACAACAGTTCATCCGAAAACATGTCACTTCTTGGAATGTCGTCCTCATTCTCCATAAAAAACTTCTCAAGACGTAGGTTCTCAATATTCGCAGGCTCCGGGTGAAATTTAGAGAGATATATGACTTCAAAAGTTTCAAACTCAATTTTCTGTTGGCCATGACCAAGGGCAGGTGCAGTAACGTACCTCACTAGCATATCTCTTCGGGGACTTTTAGCAAACAAATGGGCTTTGCTGCTTTCAGCACATGTAGCTTCTTCAACAATCATTTCAATTGAGGCAGCTGATTGCGCCTTCGGAAATACTATTGGGCAGCAACTATTTAACATTTCATCGAACACCTGAACCTCCTCAGATTCGCTATCCTCTAAATCTGGTTGCATCTCAGATGGAAGGGTTGGTGCAGCCAAAAGCTTCTTAGATTCAACACATAAAATCTCAGTAAAAGGAAACTGAGCAATAGCACAGGGCACAAGCGGATCTCATTCAACAAGAGGAACAAGAAGTGCTTCATCGCACATAAATAGGCAATGTAGAGCAGGTTCGTCACTCTGGGAAATTTCGTCAAACACCTTGTCTTCAACTGGTGTGCACTTCTCTCCACCGGTTAAACCAGAGCGGGGATCATGTATATCATGTATATCAGGTACTTGAAGGTTTGTGAATGAACCTAAGGAGCGAGGAGGATGAATTTTGGAATTTGCTGCTGGAACCAAAGAACTACTAACCTTTTCATCAGGGAAAACTTCAGTAGACAGTGCATCGAATGTTTGTTTCGTCTTGTTGGCTGCTCCGAAAGCAGATTCAAGCCAATAGAAAGTCGAAATACATTCCAAATCAACAATTGTCGGATTTTGAAAATACAGAAGAAACTTCTCCTTGAAATGACTCCAATCACAGAATTGATTGTTGCGAAATAGCCAATCAAACCAAGCGAGAGCATCACCTTCAAGGTAAAAATATGGAAGAGGTAACCCGTCTTCCTTAGAAAAACCAAGGAATTTGAAGTAACGCTCTGCCCGATAAACCCATCTCTATGGGTTTCCATTACTGAATTTATCCAGTATCACCATTGTCAGTGGAGTCCGGATCAATGAAAGCACCAATGTAACAACCCAGATAATATACCAACCAACTAATTGTATTAACTCTATACTAATGGGAATTACAAAGCAAGCAACAGAAATATAAGAAGAATGGAGATGAGGAATACTGATACAGAATTGGGGATGAGATGAGACATAGAGCTAACACTTGACAATTTAAGCCTAGAAATGCACTACACTTTCTACTGCATTTATAACTAATTTTCCCGCGCTGCACTTTCACGTTCTAAGAGCCTGCCTAAGCTCAAATTGGGTCCCACACATAATTTTCCAAATTCCAACATATATCCTTCACCGAGTCACTTATTGCGTTCACAACAGAAGATCATTGGTTTTCTCTCACCATTTGGCTATTATGATGAACCACGAGCTACAACAGAGCTTGGAGCTGCAAACCTATGTCAATATTACAGTGGGGATGCAACCTATCGAGCTAATAATTCTTATGGTTATGGTAATAGCGGATATGGAGCTTACCATATTGGGTATCAGCTGCAATTCAATCAAAGATACCCTCTATACTCCTCTAATTTTAGTCCATAGAATCCTTGCTAGGCCACGAGTCTCCAAACTGCCCCTATTTCTGTCAGTCGTCGAAGTTTGCAAGGGCACCCTCAAATTATTTGTGTAATGGCGAGGTTACAAACGGAGGTTCGACTCTAGATATTCTCTCTGACAACAAGAATGGTTGGAATCAACCACTATCCTGAACATTTCCAACCGGCTTTGCCAATTCAGCCGCAACTAGAAGCAATAGAGAACCCATCTTCCAACCATGTATTTGATTTGCAGAGATTTAGAACTGATTCTCTTCTTTCTCATGATATTTGTGTCCCTGAAACCTCTACTTTAAAGGTTGCAGCTGAAAGCAACAAGGATATTAGCAATATGAACTTGGATTTTGTGGTTGAATTAAAGGAGAATGGAGCTGATAAGGAAGAGAATGAATTGTTTGTGCGTCCTTCACCCCTTGATGCGTATGCGCACAAGATGTTTGATGAAATGCCAATTAATGAAATAGAGGAACCTCTTAACGAATCGGTTTCTCCTGAAACGAGAGAGATTAAAGAAATGGTGCAGAAGCTTGGCTTGCAAATGACTAGCCTAAGCTCGAGGCAAAATAGACTAAGCTTGAGGCAAAATAGACAAGTGCAACGATTTTCTTCTCAACTGAGTGAAATTAAAGATTCATGGAAAACTAAAGGGAACTTGGATGACCACACCTATCTTGTCATGAGGAGGTCAAGAAAAGAGAGATTGAACAAAAAAACTGTCCCTTGACTTGTGAGAAGCTTGACACACTAGTTGCTATGGTGAACAACAACGATAGCAGTCACATAATTCATTCTTCTACAGCTGCAGAGACTACTACAGGTGGAGTATTTGATATTGGATTTCGGTGAAGATACAGATAATCATAAACTTGTTATGTCACGTCGAGATCCAATGGTAGAGGAAGATCTTTCAACTATTGGAACTGGGAATGAGGAAATAGATGCAAGAAAGCATAAAAAAGTGGAACCTGTTGTGACGTTAGTTGATTCACAGAACATTCTTATGCGCAAGGATGAATTAATGGTGGTTGAGGAAGAGACTGTTAAATTGGAAACTGATATGGGGACTGATTTAGCAGATGTATGTGAAGAGCTAGTAGAAACTAAGAATGATATGGATGGTAACAGCTACTTCACTGGTCAGGAGATCGAGAAGTATGTTGAAGAAAGTAGCATCCACTTGATCGATGAAAGGTCTGGGGGCAATCAATATGGTGCTGAGCGACAATGTTAGCAGTCACATTATTCATATTCCTGTAGCTGTATTTATTGCTCTAAGTGCTGAAAAGAATCACCATGACATGCGAGATCCTATCACTACCTCAAAGAAGTACACGTCTGAGAACAACCTAACAAGTGAGGTAGAGTTAAAGAGCATAAATATGAAGATTGACAGGTTAGTTGGAGCGGTTGTTGAGTTTGCAGATGCAACCCCTGTTCCAGATTGTAGCCAAATGCTAGAACATGTTATTGTTGATCCTAGAAGCTGCATAATTGTGCATAATTGGGCCTGATCCAAAGCTCAGGGATGGTCAATGTTCTCTTATGGTTAATAGTGCAGTGTGCAAAATAGGAGCAACGTCCAAGTCTGTTAAGGTACACTTTTTTGCTGAGTTCATAGGAAAACATTGGTTCCTTCTACTTTGCACCATGACAACTTTTGCACTTAATGAGATGTTGAGAAAAGAAATTCATATATGCAATGACGAGCAGCATGTTGCCTACAGATTGAGGTATGAGTTAATAACTAATACTTTTACTTCTCGTGTAAGGTAAAAATGGGATAGAAGTAGTGATGATCACGACAATGGTTGTGTTAGTATGATGAACAAGGGCCATGACAGATGCAGTGTTAGTTATAGAGACAAATTAGAGAATGATGATTATAAAGTTGACTTGGTTGATTCGCTTATATCCTCAAAGGTGGAGACCTCCAGCTTCAATTTGGAAGTTAATGGAAAAGGTTACTTCTTCATTTTTAAATATCACCCTTGAGGATGAGGGTGGCTTGATGGGGAAGTGGATCCTAGACTTTCGTCTGATTCATGTGCGTGACCAAATAGTTTATTCATGTTCGTCGGCTGGAATTTCAAAGGATGACTCATCCAATAGCCTAGAATACTATGTATCTCTGGAAAGAGATATTATGGTGGCAACTGTTGTCAACTTAGTTGTTGGCTGTACGTTTATACTGGGATTTCTCTGAGTGTTCATCATTTTATCAGAGGAGATAGTGCCAAGGACCATGCAACTGACCCCAATGCCTTATTAGCCAAACTATTAACTAATCAAGTTGAGAAGACATTGGTAAAGCAGACAGTAGCAACTTCAGCATGCGAGGTTACCTCTGTCGGGCTGTGCGAACAATTAACAAGAAAAGGGGAGGAAAAGGGTCTAATCAATGATGACAGGCTTCTATTTAGTGCCTCTAGCTATGCGGCTAAATCTTTTCTTGGTGCATTTTATTCTTTTGTTCAAGTGGACAGTCTAAGTACTGTGGTTAACAGAAGTTGTGTGCTTACCTCTTCTGTTCAATCACAATTCTTATATAATGGAGTGCAAGCCAATGTGATGGAAAGAGTATTAATGGTTGGAAAGAGATTGGTTTTTGACAATGGTGGCCACAACATTGAGATTGGACCTACTTGTTTGCTTGAGCTAATGAAGTTTGACATGAGAGTGACTACAGCAGTTTTTGATGCAGCAAAGGCTCTTGAACAAATAGGAACTACAGGAGTGGAGGTGCATTTCATTGCTATCACTTGTGAGAACATGAAATTTCAGTTTCTTGGACTTCATCACTGTCAAAAACACCAGCCTACAATTGCTCTGATTAATACTGAAGTTATAGGTAATCTTGCTTAGTTTTTTCATGACAATGACACTGAAATTACAGTTGGCAATGCTAGTACCAAGAAATTGAGGTTGCTTCTCTTGTTGCTGAAGTTAACATGCCAAAATTATGCGAAATCTTGTATTCCATTTGGTATTGAAACATTGCAGAAGGGAAATAATACACAAGTTTGTCAATTTGCCACTGTTGTTCGTAGCTTGTTGCTAGTACTTTTTGAAGGACTTTTGTGGTCTATTGAAGCCAAGGTTCAAAGTCTTCCAATTTCGTTTGATTCGTCAAATTTTCCATTTGATTCCGATGGAATTACCACCCTTGAGGTCAAGGGTGATTTTAAGGGAGGGATCTGATACGATATGCTACTGTTACAAGTTTGGAAGATGCTAACACCGTGAAGTTGCTGATATTATTATGTACATTGTTAGTTCTTCTTATTCTACATTAGCCCAGTTAGTTATGTTATTTATATTTTAGCTTGTAAGTTTCCATTTATTAGTTTCGTCCCTCCACCAGCTATCCGGTATTTAACTTGTAAATCAACAGAGGAAAGTTATGAATGAAAACCTTTATTTTGTTTGCCTTAATTCCTTTTTTCTTAGTTTTAGCTTAGCTCCTTCTTCTCTGAATTTTAGTATCCGTATCACACCTCAAACTTAGACACTTGAAATATTTTAAGCAGTTTCAAGAGAGATATCATGGATCAATTTGGCATGCTCGCTGACAGTGAACGAATATATTCCTCAATGTACATTTAACAAATGCAGATACTTTAAGCAATCACACCAACCCTAAACACAAATGAATAATCAATAATTCAAAAGGGTACTCACAAGCTCAGCAAAAACAAATTCCATATGCACTAAACAATATCGGCACCAACTAAACAATAGTATTAAACATCTGAAACTATAATAAAGGAACACATTTATAACCTAAATCTAAGAAAAGCTTAAATCTTTCTATAAAAGCTTAAATCTTTCTATAATACAACAAAAGATATCAGACTCTAAGTAAAGTAAAAAAGGAAAGAATTACCAGTTGCTCACAGAGCTCTTTCAAAGGTTTCCTCAAATCTGCATGGTCAGGGAAATCGGCAAATTTATAAAAAGAAACCACCACAAGTAGCGGGTCAGTGCTCAGGTCAGTGCCTTTATTCCTCGAAGCATTAACTTTCAGTAACGGAACAGGGTTTGTGGCGGCTGCTGTTGCAGAGAAGCACTTAGTAGAGGGTGCAGGATTATTTTGTGGGAAATTCGAAATATCAATCTTGGGATTAGAAAAGAAAGGAAAGGTAGGGGCTTTGTTAGGTACTTGGGAGGTGGCTTTCATGGTGGGATTAGGGTTTGGTGAAAAGGGAGTTGATGATAGCATTCTGAGTGCCGCACTTCTTGTATAAGCAAAAAATGGATTGGGTTGCATCATACACTCGCTGCTCCAATTTCCCTATGCCCCCATGTAATACCAAAAAAACGTTCTCTTTTTCCCGCAAAAAAATTATGGCTTAATATGGGACACTTAGATAACTAAATTAAAGGTTATTTCTATTGAGTACTTGTATTATATTAGATTTGCTCTAATTAGATATTTTTTTGATAATTAGCCAAACTTACCAGGTGTTTGCAATGCACTCGCAGCTGACATGACAAATAACAAAAAAAAACATATACCCAATCAGAAAATGACATTCTCAAAAAGAAAGAAAAAACTTTAATTTATACCTAATTAAAAAATAACACATTATTAACAAAAGAAAAGAAAAAAGGACATATTGGTGTTCTTGGTGTTTTTCGTTATTTTTATGTGTATTATTGTTCCAACCACGATTTTAATCCAAAATTTCAAGAGAAACTTCTCCAATTTGTTATAACTTGAACAAAAGATTCCTTACCAAGACTTGAATACAACTCCAATATTAATTTCTCAATTTTTCATCAAATCAAGTAACTCATTTTAAACTTTTAAGCTTTCTTAAGGACTTCATTAATGGTGTTATTGGTGTTCTTAACTATCTTTATGTCTATTATTATTCCAACCATGATTTTAACCCAAAATTTCAAGAGAAACTTCTCCAAATTTGTTATAACTTCAACTAAAGATTCCCTACCAAGACTTGAAGACAACCCCAATATTAATTTTTCAATTTTTCATCAAATCAAGTAACTCGTTTTAAACTTTCAAGCTTTCGTAAAGACTCCATTAATGGTATTTTGACTTTAAATAAAAAATACGGTCCTACTTCGATTTCAATCAACTGAGATGGTTGTTGGTTCAAAATTTCGAGCTAAATTAATGGTGGAGGCACAACAATGGTGAAAGTGATGGTGGAGAGAAAAGAAGATGAAGAAGAAGAAGAAGAAGAAGAAGAAGAAGAAGAAGAAGAAGAAAGAAAAAGAAAAAAACGAAGATAAAATAGGTTTTATGGGGCTCTTCACGCGCCTATTTTGGGTGAAGCTCACTTTATGTGACAACTCAGCAAAAAGTATCTAATTTGAATAAGTTTAGTATAGTATAAGTGCTCAATAGGAACAACCTTCGGTTTAGGCGTCTAAATGAAAGATAATGCCAATTTTAAGTGTCTCAAGATGTATTACGCCAAAAATTATGGGATTTCAAGTATAATACCAAACTGTATAATTTTAATTAAGTGGTCGTTTGGACATAAAAATTATATAAAATTTTGGAAAATAACAAAATGATATTTAAAAATTAGAGTTGCATTTAGATATGAATATAATATTGTAACAACTCGGCCGGTTGTTTTTGGAATTTATGCCCCGATTCCCCATTAACTGCTTTTCCTAAGTCCATTCTGCTATTTTGGTTTGTCGGGATGTTCGGTTCTAAAATTCGGAGTGTTTTGGGACACTTAATCCCTAAATGAGAGCTTAATAGTTGAAAATGGTATGTATTTGGTACAGTATTAAGATGACCTCGGAATGAAAATTCGATGGTTCCGTTAGCTCCCTTAGGTGATTTCGGGGTTGGGAGTGTGTTCGGAATGTATTTTGGAGGTCATTAGCTCATTTAGGCTTGAAATGCCAAAGTTCGAAATTTTTGAAATTCCGGTCCGATAATGAATTTTTGATCTGGGTCGGTTTGGGGTTCCGAAAGTTTCTGTAGCTTCGTCTTGTCATTTTGGATGTACGTGCAAAATTTTAGGTCATTCGGACAAGTTTTGGATAGGTTTTTGATAGAAAAAATGTTTGGTTAGAATTCAAAATTCATAGGCTTCAATCCTTGGTTAATTCATATTTCCGGCGTTCTTTTAGGTGGTTTAAGGATTTGAACAAGTTTGAACGATGTTATGGGTCATATCTGTAGGTTTGGTTGAGGTCCCGGGGGCCTCGGGTGTGTTTCGGATGCTCAACGGATCAATTTCGGAACTTTGAAAATTGCAGATTTATGTTGTAGACCATTGCTCTCTTCGATCGCATTCCCAGTCATGCGATCGCATAGTAGAAAAATATAGCTGACCATTTTCCTTCTACGCGATCGCAATCTCTTGTAGGCAATCGCATTGAACACAATACCCGGGCAGAATATAATATTTCAAAAACGAGGGTTCTTCTATTTTTTTTCTCAAACTCAAGCTATGGAGCTCGATTTTGGGAGATTTTTCGAGGGTTTTTCAGAGGCAATTATTGGGTAACGATTCCTTACTCCCTTATGATTAATATCCACTAATCTAAACTCAAATTCCTCCATTAATTTCGGATTTTGGATGAAACTTGGAGTAAATTTCTTAGAACTAATTTTGATGATTTGAAGAGGCATTTGACCTCCAATTTGGGAGATTTTTATATGGTTAGACTCGTGTGAGTACGAGAGTTCTGAAAACGTAAACATCTTTCGATTCTGAGTCGATGGCTGGAGGGGTATTTTGGTTATTTTACCTATTTTCGTGCCTTAGCTTTGATTTAACAGTGTAATCAGTTACTTGCGATGTTATTTACACTATGTAATTGGTTTGAATAGATTTGGGCCATTCGGAGTCGGATCCTCGTGGCAAGGGCATTGTTTCTTAATGGTTTTGTACTGAGTTGAGGTAAGTGGCTTGTCTAACCTTGTGTGGGGGACCTCTCCCCTTAGGATATATTATGTGTTGATTTAAATGCCCTATACGCAAGGTGACGGGCATGTACTTGTGCAAATTGTTGAAAATCCACTTCACATGAATCGTTCAAATGGTGTTATCTCTATTATTTGACTGGATTAAATACAAGACTTATCATGTGTTAGTTAGAGGAGTATGATTAGATAGGATTAACTGTCTAAATGCTTATTTGTCTTAATTGAAAATTACGTGGAAAATGTTGGGAATGAATTTAGTTGTTAATCATAGTAGTGTACTCCCTTTTCTAAGTATTTTCCTTGTTTGATTGTGTTTTGTTCTATGGACTACGGGTTCAATTCCCAGAGATCCTGGTTACTGATATAAATGGACTGCGGGTTCAATTCCCGGAGATCCTAGTTACTAATATAAATGGACTGCGGGTTCAATTCCCGAAGATCCTGGTTATTGATATAAATGGACTGTAGGTTCAATTCCCGGAGATCCTTGCTACTGATATAAATGGACTGCGAGTTCAATTCTCGGATATCCTGGTTACTGATATAAATGGACTGCGAATTCAATTCGAGGAGATCATGTGCTATTGATCCTCTACTTATTATGTTATTTTTCATTGTTTAGCTTAACTGTCAAATACTTGTAGTTTCTATCTTATTTCGCCGACATTTTAGATTTCTTCTGCTTTACACTATTCGATATTGTTATTATGGTTATTCTCGGTAGGGCCCTGACCTTTCTCTTTACTACTCTATCGAGGTTAGGCTTGGCACTTACTGAGTACCGCCGGGGTGTGCTCATGCTACTCTTCTACACACTTTTGTTGTGCAGATCCAGGTTCATCTGATCAGGATACTATCGGTAATGGCGGAGCAATTCGGAAGACTTGAGGTATGCATCTGCTATATCCGCAGATCCGGAGAGTCTCCTTCTGTTCTTTCTTAGCGATATTAGTTCATTTCCCTTTTGTTTCGATTGTATAGATACTCTTGGAGGATAGAGCCACAATTTTACACTCTTCAGCCTGTGTTTGCCCGTGAGTTTCCGGGTCTTGGAGGTTATATTTTTAATAATTGTGATAAAGTGTATGTGCCAAGCGGTACCTATTATAGTGTATATATTATTCCATTTTTATTTTTAGTTTTTTCGTAAAGGCTATAAATTCCGCGATTGTGTTAGGCTTACCTAGTCGCGAAGACTGGGTGTCGTTATGACAGGTTCACGATTGGTGAACCAGGGTCGTGACAAGATGGTATCAGAGCTCTAGGTTCATAGGAGTCACGGGACACAGGACAGTTTATTAGAGTCTCGTTGATCGATACAGAGACATCCGTATTTATCTACGAGGGGCTATGTAACTGTTTAGGAAAAATTTTTATTTATTTTGAATTCCTTGTCGTGCGATGTTTTGGCACCAATTCTTAACTTCTGTCTTCTATTCTCTCATAGATGGTGAGGACATGTGCTACACGCGAGGATCAGGCACCTGTGCCCCCTGTTGTTGCAGCCGCCAAAGGCCGGGGCCAAGTTAGAGGTCGAGGACGCGCCCGAGGTGTAGCCACAGCACCCGCGCGCGCTGCCGCTGAGGCACCACCGGTGGATCAGGTTGGAGCATAGCACCTGGTACACCTACTACAGCTACTACGTCTCCAGCACTCCAAGAGACTCTAGCTTAGTTTATGAGCATGTACACTACTCTGGCTCAGGCGGGGTTGCTTCCTCTTACTACGGCCACATCTCAGGCTGGGGGAGGGGCCTAGACTCCTGCAGCCTACACTCTTGAGCAGCGATTGTCCATGGAGCAGGTTCCAGAGGTTATTCCTATACCGCCTGCTGCACGAGCACATCCCGGAGGTGGGTCAGTGTAATGAACCGGCCCGTTGTTACGGGAATTACCACCTCGTTACCTTGCATTTACATATCTTACGCTTTTAAATCAGTATTTGAATATATCGGGTGAGTTAGGAGTGATTCGGGTTAAAAATGAAGCAAATAGCTTGTTTGAAGGAAGCTTGAATATGGGAAGTCAACCAAGAGTTGACTATTCAGTTAGAGTACTCGGAACCGGATTCTGATGATTCGACTAGTTCCGGGGGATCATTTATGACTTAGGAGAGCAATCAGAATTGAATTCGGAGGTCCGGTGTAGTTTTAGGCTTGAATTGGCGAAAGTTGATTTTTGGCGAAAACCGGATGGTAGGCGATATTTTGATCCGGGGGTCGGAATGGAATTCCGAAAATTTCTGTAGCTTCGTTATGTGATTTTGGATGTGTCCGCAAATTTTCAGGTCATTCGGACATCGTTTGATCGGGTTTTGGATTGAATGTCAGTTTTGAAAGTTTTGAAGAAACTTAGGCTTGAATTCGTGAGTAAATGGTGATTTTGATGATTAGTATGGTGTTTTTATGATTGGAACAAGTCCGTATCATGTTTTGGAGTACGTTGGTGGTTTTCGTTGGGGTCCCGGGGGCCTCGGGATGATTTCGGACCATCAACCGGGCATTGGGACTTGGCAAAAATCTGCAGAAAAATTGCAGGTTCTGCCCAGGCATTTAAGCCTTCGCGTTCGCGTGGCAAGGGCCGCGTTCGCGAAGGTCAAGCGAATTAGTGCATCGCGTTCGCGGTCGGGGTGTTGCGTTCGCATAGGCCAGGAGTGTTGTGCATCGCGATCGCGTTCCTGGGGTCGCGTTCGCGTAGGGTCGTGGGAGTGTGCTTCGCGTTCGCGAGAGGTGTATCGCGAACGTGTAGAAGGAATTTGGGCGGCTGGGAGTTTGAGCATCGCGAACGCGTGGTTGGCGTCGCGTTCGCGAAGGGTAGCTAGAAGTTGGGCATCGCGAACGTGTGGAAGGCGTCGCATTCGCGAATGGTAAGAGAGAGTTGTTCATCGCGAACGCGTGGGAGCTCACGCGAACGCGTAGAACAAAATGTTCTGGCACTGAATTTATATCACAGAATAGAGGGGTTATGGGTTTACACCCCCAAAACATAATTTTAAGCCCTAGAGAGAAGAAAACTCGAGGAAATCACTGAGAAATCATCGGGTATTCGTCGGAGGTAAGATTCCTGACTCAAAAATATCATTTTATGGTAGAATTAACATCAATCTTCATGAATTTGGGTAGAATTTTGAAGAATTGTGGCCTAAGTTTTGAAAACGGGATTTTTGGATTTGAAAGGCCATTTGAACTCCGATTTCGATAAATTTTATATGCACGGACTCGTGGCGAGACGAGGGTCGCGTTGGTACTAATTTCGAAATTTTCCGAGCAGTGGGCCCGGGGTCGGGTTTTTCCAACTTAGTGTATTTATGTGAATTTCATGTAAATTGAAATGGGTTATGATTCTTTGACCCGTATTTGATATAATTATTGTTATTTGACTAGATTCTACACACGAGGCAGCGAATTTCAAAGGAAAAGGCATCGCGGACGAGTCTACGGCCGGCTAGAGGTGAGTAGTTTGTGTATATGGTAGCTTGAGGGTTCGAAACCCCGGCTTAGCACATTGTGACGCTAGTAGGGCGTGGCTCGCACACCGTGGCAGGTGCGGGATTGATCGTGACTAGGGATTGAGACTTAGTCCATCCCGGATGTGAATAATGTGTTATTAGTGTTGGAAATACACTGTATTTGATATATTTGTGGGTTGTAAGCCTTGTTTGGGGCCTCGTGCCGACCTGTAGTGTCCTTAGAGGACAATATTTATGTGATAGCTATAATTGCTTAAATCAGTGATCTCAGTCCTGAAAATTGAAATCACACTTTTGAAATGCTAAGTCACCGGCTTTTGCAAAATTTAATAAAGTTAAAGTATTTTTCATAAATTATGAACTAGAATTAAGAAAAGTGAACTATTTTGTAACTTAATTGCTTATTGTGGACTGAGCATGGGATCGGGTTGCATGCCGCAGTGGTTGATATGAGGATCGGGCTGCACGCCGCAGCAGTATTGCGCTTGGGTTGTAGGAGCCCCTCCGGAGTCTGTACACACCCTCAGTGAGCGCCGTCGATGTTAAATTGGATCGGGCTACACGCCGTAGCGGTTATGTGCATTGCATTGCATCTTTATTTGTTGAATTACTCTATGATAGCTGAATTGTACTGTTGATGCTAGTTCGTAGGAGATTCGGACTGTAGTGTAGCCTCATATTGTGGTATTTCGTGGATTTCTTACTTTCAGCTGCTTTTATATATTTATTACTCACTGAGTACTTAGTACTCACCCCTACTCCCTGCACCTTTTGTGTGCAGACTCAGGTACTCAGGAGCAGTAGACAGGCATTTCCAGCGTTTGCAGTGTCATATCGAGTTGCTGAGGTAGCTGCCTACGTTCGCAGAACCTAGTTTCTCCTCTCCTTTCTAGTTGTTATTTTGTATTTTGTATTCAGACTTGAGTATTTATATATAGTACTCTCTATTTCTGTTGGGTTTTGTTAGAGGCTCTAGACTTGTGACTCCGGATCTTTGGGAGTGTCAGTATTTTGTTCATTATTACTATTATTGGAGTTCTTAAACTCATATATTCTTCTTGGGTTGTCCATTTGGGACTACTTTTAGATGAAATCAGAAATTGTTGGTCTGGCTGGCCTAGCTTGATTGTTGGGCGCCATCACGACCGGATTTGGGTCGTGACAAGTTGGTATCAGAGCCTACGTTATTAGGACTCGCGATTCATGAGCCGGTTTAGTAGGCTTTCGCGGATCGGTACGTAGACGTCCGTATCTATCCTCGGAGGGCTACAGAAACTTTAGGAAAAACCTCATTTTCTTGGATTCATATTGTGCGATTTGTGTTATCATGAAATTAAATTTTTCCATATTCTATTCTCTCGCAGATGGCGAGAACACGAGCTAACGAACGTGGCGGACGACCACCATTGGCACCCAGAGGCCGTGGTCGTGGTAGAGGTAGGGCAGCAGCACCAGCACCTGCTGACCCACCAGCTGACTAGACTCAAGGTCAGATTCCTGCACTAGTGGCCCAGACTCAGGACCAGATTCCAGCGGCAAACGCTCCGGCAACTCAGGTTCAGGCACCGGCATTGCCCATTGTCATACCAGGTCTTCAGGAGACCTTGGCTCGGATCTTATCAGTGTGCACAGGGTTGGCTCAGGTAGTTGCAGCTACTGCTGCAGTATATTCTTCACAGGCAGGGGGAGGGAATCAGTCCCCCGTGGCTCACACACCCGAGCTAGTTCAGCCAGTTGCGCCCGTTGCACCAGCTCCTACTTATATGGTTCCAGCTATGCCCGATGATGAGCAACGTCTTTTGGAGAGATTTGAGAGGCTACAGCCTCCAACATTCAGTGGTGCTGAGGGCGAGGACGCCCAGTGTTTTCTTGACAGATGTCAGCGCATGCTTCGCACTGCGGGTATTCTAGAGTCCAGCGGTGTTTCATTCACCACTTTTCGGTTCACATGTGCAGCATTTCAGTGGTGGGAGGATTTTGAGAGGCGTAGGCCCGCTGGGGCAGCGCCCCTCACTTGGCAGCAGTTCTCCACGGTATTTTTGGAGAAGTACGTGCCTCAGTCTCAGAGAGAGGTGCTGCGACGTCTGTTCGAGTGGTTGAAGCAGGGAGATATGACGGTTAATCAGTACGAGATGAGATTCACATAGTTGGTCCGTCATGCCATGTGGATGGTTCCTACAGACAGAGAGAGGATTCGGAGATTTATTGATGGCCTTATGTGATGACCCGACCCGTCATCTCAGGTGTAACCGCCCCGTGTTTCCCACATTGTGTTGACTTATGTTTCATTATCAGTTTTGGGTGCGTTAGAATTAAATTGGAGTAATTTTGTTAAGAAATGAGAAACTTGGTCTCTTTTAAGAAGACTTAAGTTGGAAAAGTCAATCGGATGTTGACTTATGAGTTAGAGTACTCGGAATCGAATTCTGATGATTCGGTTAGCCCCGGATGATGAAATATGACTTAGGAGCGCAATCAAAAGTAATTTTGGAGGTCCGATGAAGAAGTTAGCATATTTTGGCAAAGTTATCTGTAGCGAGGGGTCCTCAGCAGCCCCTTCTTCCATCTTCAGGCCGTTGTTTTGAGTGCGGTGATTTGGGCCATATCAGGAGAGAGTGTCCTCAGTGGCTTCGTAAGCGGTCTCAGTAGAGGGATCGGCCCTCGTCTTCTACTCCTGTTTCTTCAGCGCCAGCACAGTCGGCTAAGACTGGTGGCCAGGTATCCAGAGGTCGCCCTAGAGGCGAGGATCATAATGGTGGAGGCCAGGCTCGTTTCTATGCTCTTCCGGATAGGAAGGATGCTAGTGCTTCAGATGCGGTCATTTCAGGTATTATCTCAGTCTGCCACCGGGATGCTTCTGTCTTATTTGATCCCGGATCCACCTATTCTTATGTCTCTACTTATTTTGCACATCATTTGGGTATGACCCGTGGTATTCTTGCTTTGCCCGTACATGTGTCTACCCTAGTGGGGATACTGTTATCGTGGATCAGGTATATCGATCTGTCTTATTACTATTGGGGGTCTGGAGACCCGAGTTGATTTATTACTACTGGGCATGGTAGATTTCGATGTAATTCTAGGCATGGATTGGCTATCTCCTTACCATGCGATTATGGACTGTCATGCCAAGACAGTCACACTAGCTATTCCAGGTAATCCGAGGATCGAGTGGCGTGGCTTGACCTGATTATGTGTCCGATAGGGTGATTTCTTATATAAAGGCCCAACGAATGATTGGCAAGGGTTGTTTATCTTATTTGGCCTTCATTAGAAATGTTGAGGCCGAGACACCCAATCTTGATTCGGTCCCCATTGTGAGGGAGTTTCCGGATGTATTTCCAGCAGACCTACCAGGCATGCCGCCTGACCGTGATATCGATTTTGGTATTGACTTGGTGCCGGGCACTCAGCCCATTTCTATTCCTCCCTATCGCATGGCACCAGCAGAGTTAAAAGAATTGAAATAACAGCTTCAGGAACTCTTAGATAAGGGTTTCATTCATCCGAGTGTGTCACCTTGGGGTGCACCGGTGTTGTTTGTGAAGAAGAAAGATGGCACAATGAGAATGTGCATTGATTACAGGCAGCTGAACAAGGTAACAGTAAAGAATAAGTACCCATTTCCTCGTATTGAGGACCTATTTGATCAGCTTCAGGGAGCTAGTGTATTTTCTAAGATTGATCTTCGATCGGGCTATCATCAGTTGAAGATCAGGGACTCGGATATTATGAAGACAGCGTTCAGAACGCGATATGGTCACTATGAGTTCCTGGTAATGTCTTTCGGGCTGACTGATGCCCCAGCCGCATTCATGCACTTGATGAATAGTGTATTTCGGTCGTACCTTGATTCTTTTGTGATTGTGTTTATTGATGATATTCTGGTGTATTCACACAGCCAGGAGGAGCATGCACAGCACTTGAGGGTGGTATTGCAGAGGTTGAGAGAAGAGAAGCTTTATGCAAAATTCACTAAGTGTGAGTTCTGGCTTGATACTGTGGGTTTTCTGGGACATGTAGTGTCCAGTGATGGTATTCGGGTTGATCCACAGAAGGTCGAGGCAGTGCAGAATTGGCCCAGACCTTCCTCAGCTACTGAGATTCGGAGTTTCCTCGGCTTGGCAGGCTATTATCGCCGGTTTGTTCGGGGTTTCTCATCTATTGCTTCACCGTTGACTAAGTTGACACAGAAGAATGCTCCATTTGTGTGGTCTGATGAATATGAGGAAAGCTTCCAGAAGCTCAAGGAGGCTTTGACCACAGCTCTAGTACTTGTGTTACCATCAGCTTCAGGGTCATATACGGTGTATTGTGATGCTTCTAAAGTTAGACTCGGTTGTGTGTTGATGCAGGAGGGTAGAGTTATTGCATATGCTTCTCGTTAGCTAAAGCTCCACGAGAAGAACTACCTTGTTCATGATTTGGAGTTAGTTGCTATTGTTCATGCCTTGAAGATTTGGAGGCATTACTTATATGGTGTATCTTGTGATGCATATACAGATCACCGCAGCCTTCAGCATTTGTTTAAGCAGAAAGATCTAAATTTGAGGCAGCGGAGATGGCTTGAATTGCTTAAAGACTATGATATTACTATCTTGTATCATCCCGGGAAAGCCAATGTAGTGGCTGATGCATTGAGCCGGAAGGCTATTAGTATGGGCAGTTTGGCGTATATTCCAGTTGGGGAGAGACCCCTAGCAGTTGATGTTCGGGCGTTAGCTAATCAGATGGTGAGGCTGGATATTTCTGAGCCCAGTCGGGTGATGGCTTGTGTAGTAGCTCGTTCTTCTTTATATGATCGTATTCGAGAGCGCCAGTATGATGATCCACACTTACTTGTCCTTAGGGACAGAGTTCAGCATGATGATGCTAGAGATGTCACTATTGATAGTGATGGTGTATTGCGGATGCAGGGCCGGATATGTGTGCCCAATGTTGACGGCCTTCGTGAGTTGATGTTGGAGGAGGCCCACAGCTCGCGGTATTCTATTCATCCAGGAGCCGCGAAGATGTACCAGGATTTGAAGCAGCATTACCGGTGGAGAAAGATGAAGAAAGATATTGTGAGCCATGTGGCTCGGTGTCTAAACTGTCAGCAGGTCAAGTATGAGCATCAAAGGCCCGGTGGCATGTTCTGACGTATTGATATTCCCGAGTGGAAGTGGGAAAGGATCACTATGGACTTTGTTAGTGGACTTCCTCGGATAGCGGCGAAGTTTGATTCAGTTTGGGTGATCGTGGATAGGCTGACCAAGTCAACTCATTTCATTCCTATGTGTACCACATACTCCTCGGAGCGGTTAGCAGAGATATTCATCAGTGAGATTGTGAGATTGCATGGGGTTCCAGTTTCTATCATATCAGACAGAGGTACTCAGTTTACTTCATAGTTCTGGAGGACATTTCAGCAAGAATTGGGTTCACAGGTAGAGCTGAGCACAACATTTCACCCATAGACGGATGGGCAGTCTGACGGTACAATTCAGATATTGGAGGACATGTTGCGTGCTTGTGTCATTGATTTTGGAGGTTCTTGGGCTGATTACTTGCCTCTTTGCGGAGTTTGCTTATAATAATAGCTATCAGTCCAGCATTCAGATGGCACCGTATGAAGCTTTATATGGGAGACGGTGTAGGTCTCCGGTCGGTTGGTTCGAGCCCGGCGAGGCTAGGTTGTTGGGGACAGAGTTAGTCCAAGATGCCTTAGACAAGGTGAAGGTGATTCAGGAGAGACTTCGCACAGCTCAGTCGCGTCAGAAGAGTTATGCAGACCGGAAGGTCCGAGATGTGTCTTATTCAGTAGGTGAGAAGGTGTTGTTGAAGGTTTCGCCTATGAAGGGTGTTATGAGGTTTGGAAAGAAAGGGAAGTTGAGCCCAAGGTTTATTGGACCTTTTGAGGTGCTTAGGAAAGTTGGGGAGGTGGCTTATATGCTTGCTTTGCCACCCGGTTTGTCGGGAGTTCACCCGGTGTTCCATGTATCTATGCTCCGGAAGTATGTCGGAGACCCGTCTCATGTGTTGGACTTCAGCACGATACAGCTAGATGAAGACTTGACTTATGATGTGGAACCAGTAGCCATTTTGGGTCGACAGGTTCGTAAGCTGAGATCCAAGGATATAACTTCAGTGAAAGTGCAGTGTAGAGGTCGTCCCGTGGAGCAAGCAACTTGGGAGATCGAGCACGAAATGCGGAGCAGATATCCACACTTGTTTGATGCTCCAGGTATGTTTCTTAACCCGCTCGCGGACGAGCGTTTGTTTAAGTTGGGGAGAATGTAACGACCCGGCCCGTCGTTACGGTAATTACCACTCCGTTACCTTGCATTTACATATCTTATGCTTTTAAATCAGTATTTGAATATATCGGGTGAGTTAGGAGTGATTCGGGTTAAAAATGAAGCAAATAGCTTGTTTGAAGGAATCTTGAATATGGGAAGTCAACCAAGAGTTGACTATTGAGTTAGATTGCTCGAAACTGGATTCTGATGATTCGACTAGTTCTGGGGGATCATTTATGACTTAGGAGAGCAATCGGAATTGAATTCGGAGGTCCGGTGTAGTTTTAGGCTTGAATTGGCGAAGGTTGAATTTTGGCAAAAACCGGATGGTAGGTGTAATTTTGATCCGAGGGTCGGAATGGAATTCCGACAATTTCTGTAGCTTCATTATGTGATTTTGGATGTGTCTGCAAATTTTCAGGTCATTCGGACATCGTTTGATCGGGTTTTGAATTGAATGTTAGTTTTGAAAGTTTTGAAGAAACTTAGGCTTGAATTCGTGAGTAAATGGTGATTTTGATGTTTAGTATGGTGTTTTTATGATTGGAACAAGTCCGTATCATGTTTTAGAGTACGTTGGTGGTTTTCGTTGGGGTCCCGGGGGCCTCGGGATGATTTCGAACCATCAACCGGGCATTGGGACTTGGCAAAAATCTGCAGAAAAACTGCAGGTTCTGCCCAGTCATTTAAGCCTTCGCGTTCGCGTGGCAAGGGCCGCATTCGCGAAGGTCAAGCGAATCAGTGTATCGCGTTCGCGGTCGGGGTGTCGCGTTCACGTAGGCTAGGAGTGTTGTGCATCGCGATCGCGTTCCTGGGGTTGCGTTCGCGTAGGGTCGTGGGAGTGTGCTTTGCGTTCGCGGGAGGTGTATCGCGAACGCGTAAAAGGAATCTGGGCGGCTGGGAGTTTGAGCATCGTGAACGCGTGGTTGGCATCGCGTTCGCGAAGGGTAGCTGGAAGTTGGGCATCGCGAACGCATGGAAGGCGTCGCGTTCGCGAAGGGTAAGAGAGAGTTGTTCATCGCGAACGCGTAGGAGCTCACGCGAACGCGTAGAACAAAATGTTCTGGCAGTGAATTTATATCACAGAACAGAGGGGTTACGGGTTTACACCCCCAAAACATAATTTTGAGCCCTAGAGAGAAGAAAACTCAAGGAAATCGCTGAGAAATCATCGGGTATTCGTCGGAGGTAAGATTCTTGACTCAAAGACATCATTTTATGGTAGAATTAACATCGATCTTCATGAATTTGGGTAGAATTTTGAAGAATTGTGGCCTAAGTTTTGAAAACGGGATTTTTGGATTTGGAAGGCCATTTGAACTCCGATTTCGATAAATTTTATATGCACGGACTCGTGGCGAGACGAGGGTCGTGTTGGTACTAATTTCGGAATTTTACGAGCATTGGGCTCGGGGTCGGGTTTTACCAACTTAGTGTATTTTTGCGAATTTCATGTAAATTGAAATGGGTTATGATTTTTTGACCCGTATTTGATATAATTATTGTTATTTGACTAGATTCTACACACGAGGCAGCGAATTTCAAAGGAAAAGGCATCGCGGACGAGTCTACGGCCGGCTAGAGGTGAGTAGTTTGTGTATATGGTAGCTTGAGGGTTCGAAACCCCGGCTTAGCACATTGTGACGCTAATAGGGCGTGGCTCGCACACCGTGGCAGGTGCGGGATTGATTGTGATCGGGGATTGAGACTTGGTCCATCCCGGAAATGAATAATATGTGGTTAGTGTTGGAAATACACTGTATTTGCTATATTTGTGGGCTGTAAGCCTTGTTTGGGGCCTTGTGCCGATCCTGTAGTGTCCTTAGAGGACAATAATTATGTGATAGCTATATTTGCTTAAATCACTGATCTCAGTCCTGGAAATTGAAATCACACTTTTGAAATGCTAAGTCACCGGCTTTTGCAAAATTTAATAAAGTTAAAGTATTGTTCATAAATTATGAACTGGAATTAAGAAAAATGAACTGTTTTGTGACTTAATTGCTTATTGTGGACTGAGCATGGGATCGGGTTGCACGCCGCAGTGGTTGATATGAGGATCGGGCTGCACGCCGCAGCAGTATTGCGCTTGGGCTGTAGGAGCCCCTCCGGAGTCTGTACACACCCCTAGTGAGCGCCGTCGACGTTAAATTGGATTGGCCTACACGTCGTAGCGGTTATGTGCATTGCATTGCATCTTTATTTGTTGAATTACTCTATGATAGCTGAATTGTACTGTTGATGCTAGTTCGTAGGAGATTCGGACTGTAGTGTAGCCTCATATTGTGGTATTTTGTGGATTTCTTGCTTTCAGCTGCTTTTATATATTTATTACTCACTGAGTACTTAGTACTCACCCCTACTCCCTGCACCTTTTGTGTGCAGACTCAAGTACTCAGGAGCAGTAGACAGGCATTTCAGAATTTGCAGTGTTATATCGAGTTGCTGAGGTAGCTGCCTACGTTCGCAGAACCTAGCTTCTCCTCTCCTTTCCAGTTGTTATTTTGTATTTTGTATTCAGACTTGAGTATTTCTATACAGTACTCTCTATTCCTGTTGGGTTTTGCTAGAGACTCTAGACTTGTGACTCCGGATCTTTGGGAGTGTCGGTATTTTGTTCATTATTACTATTATTGGAGTTCTTAAACTCATATATTCTTCTTGGGTTGTCCAATTGGGACTGATAGTCGTTGTGATAAGTAATAGTTGGTCTGGCTGGCCTAGCTTGATTGTTGGGCGCCATCACGACCGGATTTGGGTCGTGACAGTCAGCTGCCTCCGAGGACGAGCACCACAGGTTGGAGAGGTTCAAGAAGTATGATCCTCCAGTGTTCAGTGTCCTAGCTTCAAATGACGCCTTGGGATTTCTGGAGGAGTTTCATCGCATCCTCCATACTATGGGCATAGTAGAGTCCAGTGGGGTTTTTTTTTTTACTGATTTTCAGCTTCGAGGGGCCGCTTATGATTGGTGGTGTACATATGAGTTGGATAGTCCAGACGAGTCTGCCTCGCTGACTTGGACACAGTTCTCTGACATATTTATGAGGGAGTTTGTTCCCCGAGCCTCAGAGATGCTTGGCGTGAGGAGTTTGAGAGGTTGTGCCAGGGCACTATGGCAGTATATGAGTATGCCATCAGTTACACTCGGTTGGCCAAACATGCAACGGCTTTGGTCGCCACAGTCCAGGATAGAGTGCAGAGGATTATTGAGGGTCTTATTTCGCCTATCCGGTCCAGCATGGCTAGGGAGATAGAGATGGATGTGCCTTATCAATATGGTGTGAGTATTGCCAGACGGATTGAGGGTATGCTTGCTAGGGAGCGAGGAGAGAGGGAGGCCAAGAGGTCTCGTGAGTCGGTTCATTTCTCTGGTGCCCGTACTGCTGTAGCCGGTCGATATGGCAGGGGTTTTTCCGGCCATCCAGTTCATTTAGCATTGCCAGCAGCCGGTGGTACTCTAGCTTCCCCAGCACCTCAGGAACCTTACTATGCTCCCCCAATTTCCAGCTTCCCCATCACCTCAGGAGCCTTACTATGCTCCCCTAATTTCCAGCGCGCCTCCTGCGTGTGGTACCTCCAAGGGTCAGTCTAGCGGGAGCAGGCCCAGTCAGTCATAGCCATTGCGCCCTCCCAGAGCTTGTTATGAGTGCGAGGATACTTGCCATATGGTTAGGGAGTACCCCAGATGTGGGAGGGGTGCACCTTCACATACTTCACAGCCTCAGCATGCTCCACATGGTCATCAGGCCACCGTTCCAGCTCCAGCTGCCACCCTACCTACCGAGCTAGCTAGGGGCGGGGATCAGAGTGATAGAGACCGCCCTCGAGGGAGGGGCCAAGCCAAATTTTATGCTATTCTTGGTCGTGCCGCAGCTGTCGCCTCTGATTCTATTATAACAGGTATTATTTTGGTTAGTCGCAAAGAGGCATCGGTTTTATTCGATCCTGGTTCTACTTTTTCATATGTGTCCTCTTATTTTGCTTCACATTTGGGTGTGCCTTGGGATTACTTGAGTGCCCTCGTTTATGTTTCTACTCCTGTGGGAGATTCTCTGGTTGTGGACCGTGTGTATCGGTCGTGTTTGGTCACTATTTGTGGTTTTAAAACCAGGGCTGATCTTTTGTTGCTCGGTATGGTTGACTTTGATATTATTCTGGGCATGTACTGGTTGTCGCCCCATCATGCTATTTTTTATTGTCACGCCAAGACCGTGACACTGGCTATGCCAGGCATTCCACGTATTGAGTGGAGTAGTACTCTAGATCACACCCGCAACCGTGTAATTTCCTTCCTTAAAGCTCAACGTATGGTTGAGAAGGGGTGTGCTGCTTATCTAGCTTATGTGAGGGATGCCAGTGTTGATACCCCTTCTATTGATTCAGTCCCAGTGGTACGAGATTTCTCCGATGTGTTTCCAGCTGATCTTCCAGGCATGCCGCCCTATAGAGATATCGATTTTGGTATTGATTTGTTACCGGGCACTCAGCCCATTTATATTCCCCTGTATCACATGGCTCCTCCTAAGTTCAAAGAGTTGAAGGATCAGTTACAGGAGTTGTTGGGTAAGGGTTTCATTCTACCCAATGTTTCACCTTGGGGTGCTCCTGTGTTGTTTGTGAAGAAGAAGGACAATTTTCGGCATATGTGCATTGACTATCGCCAGTTGAACAAAGTTACAATGAAGAACTGGTATCCTTTGCCATGTATTTATGACTTATTTGATCAACTATAGGGCGCACATATGTTCTCCAAGATTGATTTGCGCTCTGGTTATCATCAGTTGAAGATTCGGGAGCCATATATCCTGAAGATTGCCTTCAGGACTCGGTATGGTCATTACGAGTTCCTCGTTGTATCTTTCGGGCTGACTAATGCCCCAGCAGTTTTCATGCACTTGATGCACATCGTATTCATGCCATATCTTGATTCGTCCGTGATTGTTTTTATTGATGATATTTTGGTATATTCCCGGAGTCGGGAAGAGCATGAGCAGCACCTGAGGATAGTGCTTCAGACTCTAAGGGAGAAGCGATTATATGCAAAGTTCTCTAAATGTGAGTTTTGGCTGAGTTCGGTGGCATTCCTAGGCCCCGTGGTGTCGAGCGAGGGTATTCGAGTGGATCCGAAGAAGGTGGATGCCGTGCATGGTTGGACCAGTCCCTCCTCAGCTACTGAGATCGTAGTTTCCTTAGTTTGGCGGGTTATTACCGTCGCTTTGTGGAGGGGTTCTCTTCGATCACAACACCTATGACTAGATTGACCCAAAAGGGTGCCCCTTTTCAGTGGACAAATGAGTGTGAGGCGACCTTCCAAAAGCTCAAGACAATTTTGACTTCGGCCCCAATCTTGATTTTGCCTACCGGTTCGGGGTCCTATATAGTTTATTGTGATGCCTCATGGGTTTGACTCGTAGCGGTATTAATGCAGGACGGTAGGGTGATTGCCTACGCATCCCGACAGCTGAAGGTGCATGAAAAGAACTACCCTATTCACGATCTTGAGTTAGCTGCCATTATTCACGCCTTAAAAGTCTAGCGTCATTATTTGTATGGGGTTCCTTATGAGATTTACACTGATCATCGGAGTTTGCAGCACTTGCTTAAGCAGAAGGACTTGAATATGCATTAGAGGAGATTGTTAGAGTTGTTAAAGGGTTATGATATTACCATTCTTTATCACCCGGGCAAGGCCAATGTGGTTGCCGATGCCTTGAGTCGTCGGGCAGAGAATTTGGGGAGTTTGGCCTATCTACCAGCCTCAGAGAGACCTCTGGTGATGGATGTTCAGGCCTTGGCCAGGCAGTTTGTTAGATTGGATCTTTTAGAGCCCAAACGGGTTCTGGCCTATGTGATTTCTCGGTCTTCTCTATTTGATCGCATCAGGGAGCGGCAATTTGATGACCTCATTTGCTTGTTCTTCAGGATAGAGTTTGGCTTGGTGATGCTCGAGATGTTACCATCGGGGATGATGGAGTGATGAGGATGCAGGGGCGTATTTGTGCCCAATGTGGATGATCTTCGAAAGTTGATTGTAGCTGAGGCCCATAGCTTGTGGTATTCCATCCATCCGGGTGCCACGAAGATGTATCAGGACTTGAGGCAGCACTATTGGTGGAGGCGAATGAAGAAGGATATAGTTGACTATGTTTCCAGGTGCCTCAACTGCCAGCAGGTGAAGTATGAGCACCAGCGTCTAGGTGGGTTGCTATAGCAGATTGGGATCCCAAAGTGGAAGTGGGAGCGCATCATCATGGACTTTGTATTTCCACGGACTGTGAGGAAGTTTGATTCTATTTTAATCATTGTGGATCGGCTGATCAAGTCCACCCATTTCATACCTGTGAGTGCTACTTATTAATCGGAGCGGTTGGCAGAGATCTATATCGGGGAGATAGTCCGGTTGCATGGTATTCCAGTTTCCATCATTTCAGACAGAGGCACTCAGTTTACTTCACGGTTCTGGAGAGCCGTGCAGTAGGAGTTAGGTACTCGGGTGGAGCCGAGCACGGCATTTCACCCCCAGATGAATGGACAATCTAACCGCACTATTCAGATTTTGGAGGATATGCTTTGTGCATGCGTGGTTGAGTTTGAAGGGTCATGGGATCACTTCTTGCCACTGGCGGAGTTTGCTTATAAAAATAGCTATCAGTCCAACATTCAAATGGTGTCGTATGAGGCATTATATGGTAGGAGATGCAGATCCCCAGTGGGTTGGTTCGAGTCGGGCGAGGCTAGGTTATTAGGTATATAGATGGTCCAGGATGCGATGGACAAGGTCAAGGTGATGCAGGATAGACTTCGTGCAGCCCAGTCCAAACAAAAGAGTTTTGCGGAAAAGAAGGTTCGCGATGTGGCATTTATGGTCGGCGAGCGGGTTCTACTTCGGATCTCGCCCATGAAGGGCGTCATGAGATTTGGAAAGAAAGGGAAACTGAATCCGAGATTAATTAGGCCTTTTGAGATTTTGAGGCGAGTTGGGGAGGTTGCATATGAGCTTCCCTTACCTTCCAGCCTAGCCGGAGTCCATCCGGTATTTCATGTTTTTATGCTCCAGAGATATCGTGGTGACCCGTCACACGTGTTGGATTTCAGTTCAGTCCAGTTGGACAAGGATCTATCTTATGTTGAGGAGCCAGTGGCCATTTTGGACAGGCAAATTAGAAATTTGAGGTCAAAGAATATCACTTCGGTGAAGGTCTAGTGGCGGGGTCAGCCAGCCGAGGAGGCGACTTGGGAGACCGAGCAGGATATGCACAGCCAGTACCTTCATCTATTTACTACCTCAGGTATGTTTTTCTATGCTTGTTCGAGGACGAATGAATGTTTAAGTGTAGGAGGATGTAATGACCCGGTCGGTCGTTTTTGGAATTTATGCTCTGATTCCCCGTTAACTACTTTCCCTAAGTCCATTATGCTATTTTGGTTTGCCGGGATGTTCAGTTCTAAAATTCGAAGTGTTTTGGGACACTTAGTCCCTAAATGAGAGCTTAATAGTTGAAAAATAGTCCGTATTTGGTACAGTGTTAAGACGACCTCGGAATGGAAATTTGATTATTTCATTAGCTCCGTTAGGTGATTTCGGGGTTGGGAGCGTGTTCGAAATGTATTTTGGAGATCTGTAGCTCATTCTTGGAACATTTTGGTCACCAGTCTTTGATACGAAACATTTTTTAGGCCAAAAGGCAATACTTTATAGCAGTAAATCCCCCTGTCTGTTATAAATAAAGTTTTTTTCTTAATCTAAAGGATCCATTTTAATTTGGTTATAACCTGAATATGCATCTAAAAAGCTTAACAATTCATGTCATGTAGTAACATCAACTAGTTGATCTATATATGGTAATGGAGAAGGGTCTTTAAGACAAACTTTGTTATGATCTGCGTATCTAAACAAACTCGCCACTTACCATTCCTTTTTGGTACCACAATAGTATTGGCTAATCAATTAGCATACTTTACCTCACGGATGGACCCAATTTCCAGTAATTTTTGGACCTCATCTTGAATAACATGATTTTTGAAAGCTCTTTGTTTTATCTTCTTTTGTTTGACAGGTGGATATGAAGGGTCTTCATTTAACTTGTGAGTCATTACCTCTGGTGATATATTTGTCATATAAGAATGGGACCGAGCAAAACAATCTACATTACATTTAATTCAATCAATTTACCTTTCATGTCCTGGCTTAGATTAGACCCAATATAGACTTTCCTTTTAGGCTATTGTGTGGATACCACTACAACCTCCACTTCCTCAAACGTTGTTTTGATATTTTCATTTTCCTTTAGTTCTTGAATAAAATCTGTCTTTGAGTCCACATCTGTTCATTCTTGTTCACTTGAGGTTTATGTTATAGTACCTTCAACCAGATTCTGTAGCTGCTATATTTCTTCGTTCCTCATACTTGAATATGCCACGGATTTAATACTTCTGGATCTCTATTGATATCTACGAATTTGACCTATTCCCCTTGGTGATGGAAATTTAATAACTTGATGTAAGGTTGGTGGAATAACGTCCATGTCATGGAATCACGGTCTTTCGAGAATCATATTATAAGTGATGATAGGCTATAATTACATATTTAAGTTGCTTATTACGCTTTAATTTACTGTACTTTAATTGAGTTTGAGCTTTAATCACTAGTGTCTTGCGCTAACTGTGTGTTTTATGCCTTGTAAGAGTGATTCTAAGCTATGTAGATGTTTTAGAATGAATTCAAGTGATTTGAAACTTTGAAGTCTGAGTAAAAGCTCAAGAAATTAAGCCAAGATCGTGTTTGGGGGTCAACAGATGATAGTTAGAGCGAACAAAGAATCAAGTTGGCATATCACGCACTGTCTAGTAAATAGATATAACGTTTTGCTCAGAACTCCATTTGGGTTGTACAATATATGGTTGGAAATCTAACTCAAAGGGATACAAATTTTGTGTTTTATGTTTTTCCAAATTTCAAACAGAACAGGGTCAAAAACGCGATAGAAACTGCAACTGCGGACCTGACGCGGACAGAGACAGAATGTAACCTAACTAGCGCGGCCTTATCGCTGGCTTAGCGCGCCGTTCTAGTCCAGATGGAAAAATAGATCTGAAGGGTACTTTTGGAAGTTCAAGACCATTCCTCTCAACCTATGAAAGGTTTAGTTCGTCCAAAGGAGCGGTATATAAGTTTTTAGTGTTTAGAACAGGAAAAAAAAGAGACACAATAGGAGCAAGCGGAGGAATTCTTCTACGAGCTTTTCTTTCCTCTTCCTATTTTATTGTTGGTTATGGCTTTAAGTGTTGTAGTTTTATATACTATTATGAGTAGCTAAATTTTTTAATCTAAGTTTTTGGTGAAACCCGTTGGGGATGAATTAGTTGTTATATTAATACATTTTTGAGTTGGTTGTTAATCTCAATTTGTTCAACTATGTTTTGATTTTGGTTAATTGAAAGGATCCTCAATTAGCCGTTCCTATTTATTATGTATCTGCTTTAGAGAGAGTGCATATTTAGGTAGTTGTTTGAATAACATCACTCCCGGAGTACAGGCGAGAGTCATAACCGAGCGTTTAGAGGTTGGATTAGAGATAATGAAATCTCGGGTGCAATCTAAGTGAACTATAATACCAATCTAGCTAGCATAGCTTGAGAGAGTGCGTCTAGTAAATTATCTTAATTGCTTGAGAGAGATTTATGATAGCTAGAGAGTTCATAATTGATAGAGGCAACTAAGTCAACGCTATAAGAAACATACATCTAAGAAAATCAACGACTGGGAAATCATAACTCTAGACCTGCTTAATTTAGTCTCCAGTCCTTTGTTTCGTTAGTTGATAATTTTACTCCCTTGTAGTATTTGCTAGTTAATTAATTTGAAATATAAATTGCAGTCTTTATAATTTAGATAATTGTCCAATCTTATCTTCTTGGTGATATTAAACAGATACAGCTAAGCCTTAGTTCTTTGTGGGATTCGACTTCGAACTTTTAGACTAGATAATATTTTCAGCGATCGTTTATCCTTTTAAGGACTAGAGTTAGGCGTTATTAGTAAGCCATATCCATGTCTACCATATGAAGCTTTGTATCCTTGACGACCCCTTTTGCAAATGTAGTTAGTATTATCTCACCTTTTGTCACGGCGCTGGAATTGTCGAACTCGGACAAAGTATGCCCTTGTGTACTAATTTGGCTTCAACTTGCATCACGTGTAGAACTCTTAGCAGAATAATATTCACAGAGCTACATGGATCAATCAAAACTCGTATCATATTAGACTCATGATCACGCCCAACTATGCCTTATAAAAAGGACAATGCGGCCGTTCCAAATATAATCTGGTTTACAAGTCTGGAGTCGAATCCTACAGAGAATTAAACTATTAATTATCTTTGTCGAAATCACCAAATCCTTTATAATCAATTTCCCCAAACTTTGTAAACAATAGTTGATGGTGTTTCTATTAACTATGAAAGCAAGTAAATAACTAACAGCTGTAAACTAAATATGTTGGGTTGTAAATAATAATGAGAAGGTTCTAAAGGTAATGGTTTATCCTATTGATGGAATCCCTTCCGGTTACATTACACATAGATTCACCAAAATATCTCTGTCAACCATGAGCACTCTTATTACTGTAATTCTCTCCCAAGTAATTGCGATAAATTACTAGATGCACTCTCCCGAGTTACGCTAGCTGACTTTGTTTATTACAGCTCACTTTAGATCACACCCAAGGCTTCGTTATCCTTAATCCCACCTTTAAACTCGCAATGATAGATCCCTCTTATACTTTGGGAGTGGTGTTGTTCAATAATTACCTAAATATGCACTCTTTCCCGAGTTATGCACACTAAATAAGCACAGCTAATTGAGGATCCTACCAATTAACTACAATAAACATGTAATTGAACAAATAGATTAACCGACAAACTATATGAACGTAATCAAGAAGTTTATCCTTCAATAGGTTCCATCAAAATCTTAGACTAAAAGATTTAGCTACTCATGTGGAAGATAAAATACGAAAATATTCATCATATAAAATTGCAAGAAAAAGAACAATTAAAGAACTATGATGTTTTGAGTGATCTCTCACAATTGTGTTTCTTTCCAACGTACTCCCAAAAGTAAGTTTTACCCTATGAAAACCTTGATTTTTTAACCTTGGGCGAGCTTGACTTTATATAGGTTAAGTGGGTTTCTCTCCAGATTTTCAATTTTACCCTTGAATAACTCTTTTTCGGACTGGGACACGCACGAGTTCGCACACTACTTCTGGACTGCTCTAACATTCTGCCTCAGACTTCTAAAACGCGTGAACTCGTGCATGTTTTCGCGCGCCTAGACCCTTATTTCTTTCATTTCTTTGTCTCATCCTTTTACACATTTCGTTCTGAGGGGTCGTCCTTACTCATAAATCATTCCAATAGCCTCTTGAAAGCATCATATCTCCTCATCCTGCAATATATACAAATCCCGATTAGAGCCTATTTTTCATCAATTAAACATATTATTACGTTGGCATATAATCAAGCGGAAGCATAAACAATAGCTAAATCATCATGATTTCGCCTATTATCATGTACAAGTAAGATATTACTAGTGCATCATTATGTGGAGTTAATACACCATCCATATTTGTACCATCAAACGTAATGCTTTCTTCCTCTAAGACATGTCGCACCCGCTTTCCGTGGGTAATCGTGACTTTGGATACTTTTTGATGTTGTATATGTCACGCTATTGATTTCTTCACCTCCACTTATAACATTAACGATCCTTTTTGAAGAAGGCTGTTTAGGGGGCTCCTGCCTATTCTTCATGTATGCTTGCTTTCCTTTCTCGCTGAATAACTCGGTGAAATACCTTTGCTTCAACAGATGATCAACTTCACCATGTAACAACCTATAATCTGCCATTTTGTGACCATGATCGTGAAATTCGCACCAGTGTTTAGGATTGCACCTATTTGGATTTGACCTCATCTCTTTTGGCCACCGCACTTTGTCACCCATGTTTCTTAAAACCACTACAAGCTCGAAAGTACTTATATTAAAATTATAACTACTGAACTGCGCCTTCAAGCTTCTATTATCATCTCGTGACTCTCGTGTGCTGCGATCATTTCAAAACATGGATGATGAACCTAATTCTCTATTTCTGGATCTATGATCGTACCTTTAATGATCATGCTTAGACCGTGAATCATTTCCAACTGGGCCCATATATGGTTCGTACCTGGTTTTACCGAATCTTTGTTTTGTTTCCGCCCATCTTGAACTTACCTTTTCTTCTTTTTGAAATCGTGAGATAATATCTTCTTCGATCCTTAACTTCATTCTATACCGGTTAAAGACGTCATTCCATGTTGTTGTTGGGAATTCACCAAGACTTCCCTTGAGACGCCTCATGGTTTCTGAGTTTTTTTCATTCAAATTACTAGTGAAAACTATAGCTGCCCAATTATCTGGTACTCATGGTAATGTCATTATTTCACACTGGAACCTGTCCACGAACTCTCCGAGCAACTCAAAATCCCCTTGTTTTATTTTGGAAATATCCTCCATTCTCTTTTCGACTTTTTGATCTCCCGAATGTGCTTTGATAAATGAATCTGCAAGCTTAGAAAAAAAATTTATGAAACCTTCGGATAAAAGAGAAACCATGTTAATGCTCTCTTAGTGAGCGTTTCTCTGAATTTTTTGACTAATACTGATTCAATTTCTTGTTTGGTCAAGTCGTTTCCTTTTACTCCAGTTGTGAATGTAGCCATGTGGTCTCGTGGATTAGTTGTTCCATCGTATTTTGGAATATTGAGCATTTTGAATTTCTTTGGAATTGGTAGAGGAGCAATGCTTGACTTCCAAGGTTGCTGTGAACATTTGTCCATATCGATTCTTTTGATTACATGTGGTACTCTAGGTATTTGCTCTATGCGATGTAATTTCCCGACCCGTCGTCACGGGAGTTACCACCCCATTTTTCCCATTTTATGCTTTTATATGCTTCATTATATGTGTTTGAAGAATTTGAAGTAATTCGGATAGAGTTCGGTTAGAAATGAGATAATAAGTTTTTTTATGAGAAGGTTAGTTTGGAAAAGTCAACCAAATGTTGACTTATGAGTTAGAAGGATCGAAATGGATTTTCGATGATTCGACTAGTTTCGAGGGATGATCTGTGACTTAGGAGCACAATCGGAATTGAATTTGGAGGTCTGGTGTAGAATTAGGCTTGAATTGGCTAAGGTCAAATTTTGGCGAATTCCGGATGGTATGTGAGATTTTGATCCCAGGGTCAGAATGGAATTTTGAGAGTTTAAGTAGCTCCGTTAGGTGATTTTGGATATGCATTTAAAGTTTCAGATCATTCAGAGGTGTTTAGGTCAGGTTTAGATCAAATGCAAGTTTCAGAAGTTTTAGTTTAACTTAGGCTTGAACCCGTGGTAATTCGATGATTTTTATGTTTATGATAGTATTTTTATGATACGAGCAGGTTTGAATGAAGTAATAGAACATATTTGTGCATTTGGTTGAGGTCCCGAGGCCTTGGGGTGATTTCAAATGGCTAATGGAGAGTTTTGAACATGAAAGTGCAACAGAAATTACATAGGAATTTTCCTCTATGCGATCGCGTGGGTATGCCTGTGATCGCATATAAGTTTCTGAGGGGGATGAAGATGTTCTCTATGCGATTACATAAAAGGGGTCTGCGGTCGCATAGGTTGAGGTCGCGTGGGAAGTAATGCGATCGCATAGGACGGCGAGACAACGCTATGCGATCGCATGTCCTGTCCCGCGACCGCGTAAGAGGAATTGAGGGCCTGGAAATTTTGACCTATGCAATCGCAGGGGTAGTGATGCAATCTCATAAGGGTCGCTACAGTAGTCGGAAAAAATGTTTAAAATCCTTTGTTCCGTGACCCACGTTATTTTCCACCATTTTTACTCGGCCAAGAGAGCTTTTTGAGCGATTTGAATAGGGTTTTCAACGGGTATTGATTGGAGGTAAGTCGCTTGACTAGAAAACACCATTTTATGAAAGAATCAACACTCAAATTCATTAAAGTGGGTAGAAATTGTGAAGAACTATGGCTTTGTTTTTTAAAATGAATTTTTAGGATTTGAAAGGCCATTTGAGCTCCATTTTCAATAAACTTTATATGTTCGGACTCATGGCGAGACGAGGAATCCGTTGGTATGATTTTTGGATTTTTTTTAAGAAGTAGGCCCGGGGCTCGGGTTTTATCAACTTCGTGAATTTTAGTACTTTTCGAGTATATTTGATTGGGTTATATTTTTTTAACCCATATTTATGTATTCATTGTGATTTTAACTAGATTCGACATGCGAGGAGGTCGATACAAAAGGAAAAGGCGTTGCGAACCATTCTACGGCCGGTTAGAGGTGAGTAGTTTATATAGATGATGGCCCGAGGGTTTGAAACCCTGGTCTATCACATTGTGACGCTATAATAGGGCGTGACTCGCACCCCATGGCAGGTGCATGATTGTTTATGACTGGAGGTTGTGACTTAATCCACCCCGAACAAGAATTCTTTTACATTGGCAACTGATATGCATACCTTGTATTGAATATATCTAGGCTTATTGCCATGTTTGGGGTCTTGTGCCGATCTGTAGCATCCTCAGAGGATGAATATCGTTGTGATAGCATACTTTGTATAATCATTGATCTCAGTCCTGTGTTTAATCATTATTATGAAATGCTAAGTCACTTTTCCTGAAGTTAAATATCTAAAGTATATTCTTCTTAATGAATTAGAAACTGGGAAATTAATTGAATCTGTTACGTGACTCATATGTATATTGTGGACTGAGTATGTATCGGGTTGTATGCCAAAGCGAATGTCATGATTATATTGCACTTGTGCTGAATGAGCCCCTTCGAAGTATGTACACACCCCAAGTGAGCGCCATCGACATTAAATGGATCGTGCTACGCGCCGTAGCGGTCATGTGCATTGCATTGCATTCATGCATTATTATTACTTGTTCTAGCTATCATTACCTATTGTTGTTGGTTCGTAGTAAGGTCTCAGGCTGTTAGTTTTAGCTTTACTTTGTGTCATTTTGTGGATTTCTTATTTTCAGACATTTTATATTTTTATTACTCACTGAGTCGGTAGTACTCACCCCTACTCCCTGCACATTATATGCAGATTCAGGTACACCGGAAGCTTAGCTGAGCAGTCTTTACTTCCATAGATTATCAGAGTTATTGAGCTAGTCGTTTGACGTTTGCAGGACCTGACTACTCTTCCTATTTTAGTTTATTTATATATACATTCTCAGACATGTGTATTTTCGTTCAGATATTGCTATCCAATTTGTTTTATAGGCTCTAGACTCATAACCCCAGGTTTTTGGGAGTTACAATTTATGTCAGTATTTCGTATTGTTTACTTGAGTATTTCATCTATTAGTATTAATAGTTAATTTGAGTATTTAATTAATTGGTTTTGAGCTCCGTGCTCAAGTTGAGAGAGTAAATAGTCGGGCTTGCCTAGCATTAGTATTGGGCGCCATCACGATCGGGTTTGGGGTCGTGACAAGTTGGTATCAGAGCCTAGGTTACTAGGCCACATGAGTCATGAGCTGGTTTAGTATAGTCTCGTGGAATGATACGGGGACACCTGTATTTCTCCACGAGAGGCTGTAGAACCTTTAGGAAAACTTCACTTTCTTGAAATTCTTATCGTGCATACTTGATTCAGCTTGAAAATATAACTCTTGAAATTCCTTCCACATGTCTGTATGCGCACGTGAGAGCTCAGTATTATATGTGCCTTGAGGGCTTGTGATTCCCCGATCGAGGGGCGAGATGTAATCTCCGTGAGTTCATGTTGGGCAAGTCAGGAGGACTTAAGGCCGGATCTTTGCCTATGGCTTGAGCACCAAAGTGCTGATTGCGTGAACAAGTGATTTGAATTTATATATTAAGTGTTATCCCTAATTGTTGGAATGACTGCTGGATATCCATGTGATGAGTATGTTAGTACTGTGAAATATATCTACGTGATCTTGGTAGTGACGATGGAGTCTGCAAGATAATAGATCAACTGTTAAGGGATTCATTTCCTATTGTGATATGTTGTATAGCCTTAAGTTATGGGTGCGTGAAGAATATTTTCGCATCTCCTAGTTGGACAGTTAAGTGCAATACTTGCAGCGGTATGAGTTCAGACTCAGGAAGACTAAATTGGATGTATTATGTGTATGTCGGTGGAAGGTATTTTCTATCTGTCATGATTCGAATAGGTGCAACGCATGTCCATGTATCAATTTTGATTAATATAGGTAGTATTGAGATTAATGTTATTGATATACATTGTGATGTTTTGTCAAGTTGTAGCCGTGTTGTTAGGATGGTTTTGGTGATTCTCTGGCAGGTGGATAGGCCCAACTACAAAGGAAACTCTACCGAAATTTTTGAAAATTTTCGGACTTAGTAAATATTTGGTCGCCTAAAGAGTAGGCTTAACTGTTTTGTGAGTGAATGCAAGAAAGTGCAGAAGAGTTAAAATTCCAGATGATTTGTGTTTCTACGAGCTTATGAAAGAGTGAGTTTAATCTCACTGTGGTATTACAACAACAATGGATCATATGCATTATGAATATAGCGTGTTGTGATGTAAGGCCCCGTAAAATTTTTGTGCATAAAACCTAGTAGCTGTGGTGTCTTGGTCCGAATAATGTGTTAGGAATGCGTAGAATTCTTCGCGGCGAGCTTGCGAGCCTCGGTTCGGACCCTTGGTAGTGATTTAAGTGTCAAAAATATTGAGAATAAAATTTTCCAGAAAAATGTCAAATATGCGGTCAAGAATGCGACCGCAAACCTGACATGCGGACCGCATTCTTGCCGCAAATCGTTCCAGAGAGTTTCCCAAAAATCGTGTCAAATGTGCGGTCGATATGCGATCGCATGTCAAATCTGCGGTGCATTTTGCGACCGCGGATCAAACATGCGGACCGCATTCTGGCCGCATTCCTTAACAGAACCTTGTAAAATTTGGGGCAATTCTGCGGTCACTATGCGGACCGCATGTTGATTCTGCGGTCGCATAGTGCACCGCATAATTGACCCCGGCCCAGATTTTGTAACATTTTGACCCGATCTCTTCTTTAATATAACACCTTTCTTCTTCATTTTATCATATCATCTCACCAAAATTAGAGAGAGAAGAGAGGGTTTTTAGAGAGAGAAGTTCTTCATCTTCAAAGATTGTTCCAACTACTTAATTCCAAAGGATTCTAGGGCAAGGATTCAACTTCCCCAATATTTTCAAGGTAAAAGCCCTAGCTATTTTCTTTAATTTTCAGTTTTAAGATGGGTAAAGGAAGGTTTTCATATAATAGCTTTTGGAAAATGGAAGTTTATACTCATGCATGATTATTGATCTTGATTTTTAGTAAAACAAAAGAAGTAAGTAGAAGTAAGAGTCTTCAAGAACAAGGTTGGCAAGAATATGATATCTTGGGTAAGCATAAAGTAGAAAGTTAACGGAAGAAAACTCATCACCAGGTATGTATGGCTAATTTTGATTCTTGTGAAATCGCCCTTATGTGTAAAATTGTTTGGGCGTGTGTTGATTTGAGAAATTGTATGTGATTATTTGATGTTGTTGTTGGATATTCAAAGTTGTTGTTGAACTATGAGTGTTGTGGTATGAAATATGAACCGAAAGGTAAATGAGAGTTGAATTGGGTAAAGGATTTGTGAATAATAATTATGATGGCCTATATGGCACCTTGTGGAAAAGAAAACGAAACACTTGAGAATTGGTTTATTGTGGAAAGAGATGAAACACTTGAATTATGGAAAATTGTTGAATATACATGTGTGAATATTCTTGAATATGGAAACATTGTAACTTGGTTGTGATATTGGCTTGAGAAGTAATTGAGAACATGAAACAATGTGCAAGTTGCTTATTTGAACTTGTTGAAATTGTGTGTGGTACCTTATCTGCTGTTTGAAATTGTTGTGTTTTCAACTGTAAGGCGGGGTCGTGTTGCGCGTCGCAACGTGGTGAAATAAGGTGTGGGTTGGGGTGATAAGGGTGGCCGAGGTAATAAGGGTGGTCAGGGGCAATAAGGATGGAAAGCGATCGAAATCGCTATTGAAAATTGATACAAAATCAATAATGTGAAATTGTGAAAGGAGACAGCAGGAGAGTTTGCAACCTGGGGGGCACTGATTGCCCCTATGTTTGACTACTTGCAATTTATGTGGTTGATTGGTTGTTGTTCTATTTGTGGACTTTAAACGTGCTTGTGTTGAGGCTTATCTGAAATGAGTAAAAGGTTGGAAACATGGTTAGTTAGCTTAAATTGACTTCTTGATGTAATCTATTGGCCGTCTTAACACGGTGATTCTTGTTTAATGGCTTGAGTTTACTTGGGACAAAGTTTGTCCATACATACCAGTACAATTCAAGTGTACTGACGTCCCTTTTGCCGGGGACGCTACATTCGTGTTATGATTGTAGGTGGATCGGTAGCAGGCACTTCAGCTCATCGGCAGTAGTATCCTTCTCCTTCCACTGCCCATTTTGGTGAGCCCCTTTCTTCCTCGGGGCCCTGTGTGGTTCATGCCACCTTTGTTAAGATTTCATTTTGGTTTTGTAAGGTATAGCCGGAGCCTTGTTACCGGCAAGTATTGTATTTCCCTTTTGTATCCTAGAGGCTCCGTAGACATGTAAACTGTGGGATTGTGGCCTATGTATATGTATGGGGCGTTGTAAATATAAATTATGAACTTGTTAGTAAATAAATCACATGGTTATGTTTATGCATTGTGAAATCAGTCATTGTTGGTAAGATATTTTGGTTAATGAGTAACAGTCAACACAGGGGTAACGCGTGGGAATGAAAGGCACCCAGGTCCGCTTGACTGGGGCAACCCGGTCAGGCGCCGGTCATGTCCCTCGATTTGGGGCGTGACATGTGATATATGGCTTCGAGCCAAGTTGGGGAGCTTGCTATTGGTTAGCGGATTGTGTGGTTTTATACTATGTTTGTTCTGATTTGATGCATGCTGGTGAATCAGTTCTGGGTGTGGAAATTGGGTCGTGAATGACACAAGCGAAGGAAATTTTGAAAAGATGCCATGAGCTCGGATGAGCAGAGATAAGTTTCCATGATTACGGTAAGTTGGCATTGTTTTCAGCGTCACCTAACATCGGTGTTTTATAAAAGTGGTTTTGCATCCTGGCTAATAATTCTTGATCGCTCTTCAGCGCGACCGGTGGTTTGGAGGTACGCCCTAAATATTGTTGGGGTAGGTTGTAGGAGTGTGTCCCACTCGAAGATTATATAAGTGTGGCATACAGTCACTTGACTGATTAAAGATGTAAACCAAGTATGAAGGTTGTGATAGTGTCGTTAAATTGAGGAATTCATGCCTGTAGGGCACTTGGCCTATTGGGTTGTGAACTAGGGAGGATTGTTTCGATTATGATGGTTGTTCTTATGTGTTATGAGAAAAAGGAGTACTATGGACCCTTTAAAGGTTTTCAAACTAATTCATTGTGATCAGAATCAGCTTGAAGTTGGTGGATGGACTTAATGTGAATAATGGATCTATATCAGGCCAGATGTGTGCCTTTTTTTTTTTGTAACGCGGTCCTCATGGAGGAGTAGTTAGGATGATGCTTCATTGTCAGATATCTCGCGTAGTGATGCATTGCACCATATGAGTTGTGAGACAAGTTGAGAAGTTGCTTACATGTTATGATCCGCGTAGGAATGATGTTATATGAGCAATTTGGCTGTTGAACTTCCGATTGTATATCGTGCCTCATTTGTGATTGAGTTTTGTAGTAATAATGTTATATAATCCTCAGAGGTGTCATTATGCACTTAGCATGCTTATGAACGATATTTTGTACTTTGTTTTAATGAGCAAATTTGGCTCAGTGTGCATCTCCTTATATGAGATCTATGCATGGATCGGGTGGCACGCCGCCATGGGTATGTTATCCGGACCGGTTTGCACGCCGTAACAGTGTGATATCGAGTATAGTTTTCTATTTGCCATCTTTGTATGACTTGCTTCCTGTTTTCCAAGAAAAATCTGTATTAGTGCGTAGGATTTGATAATTCCTTCCTCATCTCGTTTTCTTTAGTACCGCATTTGAATTGGTATCCTATTGGCACACTGGGGCATCATATTTGACATTTAATTATGTCTGGAGTGGCTTATTGCCCAAGCAATTCGTACTGGGTAAGATGAGATCATTGAATTTGAGATCAGTGCGATATGAGTATGTGAAGTAAATTAAAGAGCTAAGACCATTGTTTGGATCTGAATAAGGTGATAGTTTTTGCCAAGAGTATAGAACTAATGAATTGTTGTTCCGATAGTGGCTAAGAAAGTATACAGATCTCATCTGTCGTGTCAGTATTGTAAGAATTTGCACATGGCATGTGTATGTTATGTAGAGCATGAGATGTATAGTGATTCCTTCTAAGCGATTAGATAAGAGAGCTTCAGATGATTAGGGAAGATGGTATCGCTAAGTGGAAGTGATTTGACCCGAGTATGTGTTTTAGAAAAAGGTAATGTAATTAAACTGATTATATTTCAGTAGTATTACAGAATGTTCTTGCTGGGTCCACTAGTAGTATTCGGGTTTGCTTGGTAGCACAGGTAAATATTGAGCATCTGTCTTGGAATAATTAGGTATCAAATGGGTGCATGTATTCGCACGGTGGAAACTAGGATCAGTGTGATGATTTGTGTATTATATGGAGTTTTGATGTACATGCTATGTTGAGATGGTGGATCTGTATTCGCTGGTATGTTATATTTTGGATGTGATGTTTGAATTCGGATTGTTTGTCTTAGTGTTGGGTGATTTTGAACTATTGCATTAGGGGCTACGCCATAAATGCCACGGGTTAAGTGGTGAAATGCGTTAGAATATATTTTAGCAGAATGATTTATATTTCAAAAAACCAGCGGACAGCTGGAAAGAGTACTTTCTTAATTGGGCATGTGTGGTAAATATCAGTACAGAGGTTTCTATCATTGATCTCGTTCCGTTATTGAGGGATTTTTCAGATAAAATTCTTGTGGCCGGATATATCGCCGGGCGAGCTCATGGATTTTAGTATTGATTTGGGGCCGGGCACCGTATTGTACAACTTCGGCAGGAGTTATAATAGTGGAAGATACAATTTCAGGCTTCTTGGTATTGAGTTTGTTAGCAGGCCGACATAGCTACACATTTAGATTGAGTTAGTTTGGTTGACCCTAGGTTGTATTGTTGAGGAATAGGTTGAGTCTATCGTTATTGAGCTTGTTAGCGATCTGAGGGGAGCTATGAGTTGTTTTTCGATGTTGTGAGACATTGTGATTGTTAGTTATGGGCACAAATGATACAGGTCTATTGAGAATTCATAAAGGAAATCGAGCGGGAAGCATAATTGATTGTTGTTTGGTGTATGGAGCATTGGTTATAATCTATCGGGTTGCGTGTTGTGTGTTCTTTGTTTCACCGTAGTTGTAATGAATTGTGTTGGTTTCAGACATCAAATATGCGTGGTTGTTGATTTTGAGCATAGCGGCTTGAGGTGCTTCAGGTGTAACAGTTTTGGGATAGGATCACGCATTATAGCGAGTCTACGAAAGTTATGACCTTTCGGGGTAGATTCAGGCATTCTATTTCTATGATGTGAGACGGGGTCCCAGCCTTGTATTGTAATGGTATTTATGAGCTTGAGGTACATCTTTTTTGTTTGAGTCATTTGCCATGATTTGAGTCTGCTCAGATCGTTTCTTACTGGTGCGCGTATTATGCAAGATATGAGTTAGGCTTGTACTGAGGTTCATATCACCAGAGCAGTGTTGGATTCAAGATGATCGTTGGGTTCATCAATGAATATGGACATAATTGATCTTAGCTTCTTAGGAAGATAGTATCGAGGTTTGACCCAGAAATCTATTGTGATATCAGTCAGGGGAAGTGGTTTCAAGAATGGTTGATATGAGAGATGATTACGATTTATAGCGTGTTTCACTCATCGTTGGCAATATATTAAAGTGTTGTTAGTAGTATATGAAAGTGTTGTTGGCAGTATATGAAAGTGTTGGAATAAGGCTTTAGCTAATAAGAGGTTCTCTGCCGGTAATTGGTTGTTGGAGACAACTGTTGTGAATAGAATTCATGGTTCCAAGTGTTTGGTTTAGGCGGTATATAATATGTTTTCACCTGAGGGTGCAAGTATGAGTTATTACAACTGGTTCGGGCTTACTCTTGTGAATTTGTGATCTCGTGTATGCTTTTCGAAAAGTGTGACATGGTTCTATGGTTTGGTTTATGGATTAAATGGACTGTGAAAGTTCGAATGTATTGTGTTATCGGGTCTATGCGAGATAGGGTGACGAGGGATAACCTCGGGTATATGATTGGTAAGATCATTAAGGTACCGGTTGGCTTCTAGAACAACTCTCAATACGCTCAAGGACGAGTGTTTATTTAAGTTGGGAAGGATGTAACGACCCGACCCGTCGTCACGGGAGTTACCGCCCCGTTTTCCCCTTTTTATGCTTCTATATATTTCATTATAGGTGTTTGGAGAATTTGAAGTAATTCGGATAGAGTTCGGTTAGAAATGAGACAATAAGTCTCTTTATGAGAAGGTTAGTTTAGAAAACTCAATCGAATGTTGACTTATAAGTTAGAAGGCTCGGAATGGATTTTTGATGATTCGACTAGTTTTAGGGGATGATTTGTGACTTAGGAGCGCAATCGGAATTGAATTTGGAGGTCTGGTGTAGAATTAGGCTTGGATTGGCTAAGATTGGATTTTGGCGAATTCCGGATGGTAGGTGACATTTTTATCCGATGGTCGGAATGGAATTCCGAGAGTTGCAGTAGCTCAGTTAGGTGATTTTGGATATGCGTGAAAAGTTTCATATCATTCAGAGGTGTTTAGGTCGGGATTTAGATCAAATGCAAGTTTCGGAAGTTTTAGTTTAACTTAGGCTTGAATCCGTGGTAATTCGATGCTTTTGATGTTTATGATAGTATTTTTATGTACGAGAAAGTTTGAATAAAGTAATAGAACATATATGTGCATTTGGTTGAGGTCCCGAGGGCCTCAGGGTGATTTCGGATGGCTAACAGGGAGTTTTGAACATGAAAAGTGCAGCAGAAATTGTAGAGGAATTTTCCTCTATGCGATCGAGTGGGTATGCCTACGATCACATAGAAGGTTCTGAGGGGGATGAAGATTTGCTCTATGTGTTCGCGTAAAATGGGTATGAGATCGCATAGGTTGAGGAGATTAGGCAGTGCGATCGCATGGGAAGTAATGCGATCGCGTAGGAGGGCAAGACAGAGCTATGCGATCGCATGGCCTGTCCTGCGATCACATAAGAGGAATTGAGGGCCTGGAAATTTTGGCCTATGCGATTGTAGGGGTAGTGATGCGATCGGATAGGGGTCGCTACAGTAGTCGGACAGAATGTTTAAAACCATTTTATCCGCAACCCGCGTTATTTTTCCACCATTTTTACTCCGCCAAGAGAGCTTTTTGAGCGATTTGAAGAGGGTTTTCAACGGGTATTGATTGGAGGTAAGTCTCTTGACTAGAAAACACCATTTTATGGAAGAATCAACACTCAAATTCATGAAAGTGGGTAGAAATTGTGAAGAACTAGGGCTTTGTTTTTGAAAATAAATTTTTAGGATTTGAAAGGCCATTTGAGCTATGTTTTTGATAAACTTTATATGTACGGACTCGTGGTGAGACGAGAAATCCGTTGGTGTGATTTTCAGAATTTTTTGATAAGCAGGCTCGAGGCTCGGGTTTTACCAACTTCGTGAATTTTAGTACTTTTCGAGTATTTTTATTGGATTATGTTTCTTTAACCCATATTTATGTATTCATTATGATTTTGACAATATTCAACAAGCGAGGAGGTCGATACAAAAGGAAAAGGCATTAGGGACCAGTCTACGGCCGGTTAGAGGTGAGTAGTTTGTATAGATGATGGCCTGAGGGTTTGAAACCCCAATTTATCATATTGTGACGCTATAATAAGGAGTGACTCGCACCCCATGGCAGGTGCGAGATTGTTTATGACTGGGGATTGTGACTTGGTCCATCCCGAACAAGAATGTTTCTATATTGGCGACTGATACGCACCCTGTATTGAATATATCTAGGCTTATTTCCATGTTTGGGGACTTGTGCCGATCTGTAGCATCCTCAGAGGATGAATATCGCTGTGATAGCATGCTTTGTATAATCATTGATCTCAGTCCTGTATTTAATCACTGTTATGAAATGCTAAGTCATTTTACCTGAAGTTAAATATCTAAAGTATATTCTTCTTAATAAATTGGAAACTGGGAGATTAATTGAATCTGTTACGTGACTCATATGCATATTGTGGATTGAGTATGGATACGGGCTGCACGCCGCAGTGAATGTCATGATTATATTGCACTTGGGGTTGAAGGAGCCCCTCTGAAGTCTGTACACACCCCTAGTGAGCGCCGTCGACATTAAATGGATCGGGTTACGTGTCGTAGCGGTCATGTGCATTGCATTGCATTCATGCACTGTTATTTACTTGTTCTAGCTATCATTACCTGTTGTTATTGGTTCGTAGTAAGGTGTCAGGCTGTTAGTTTTAGCTTTACTTTGTGGCATTTAGTGGATTTCTTATCTTTAGACATTTTATATGCTTATTACTCACTGAGTCGGTAGTACTCACCCCTACTCCCTCCACCTTGTGTGCATATTTAGGTACACTAGAGGCTTAGCTGGGCAGTCTTTGTTTCCAGAGCTTATCAGAGTCGTTGAGGTAGCTAGTTAACGTTCGCAGGACCTGACTACTCTTCCTATATCAGTTTTATATATACATTCCTAGACTTGTGTATTTTCGTTCAAATATTGCTATCCAGTTTGTTTTAGAGGCTCTAGACTCATGACCCAAGTCTTTGGGAGTTACAGTTTATGTCAGTATTTTGTATTGTTTACTTGAAAATGTCATTTATTACTATTAATAATTGATTTGAGTATTTAATTAATTGGTTTTGAGCTTCGTGCTCGGGTTGAGAGAGTAAATGGTCGGGATTGCCTAGAATTAGTGTTGGGTGTCATCACGACCGGATTTGGGATCGTGACATGCGGTCACTTTGCTCCTTAAGCTGTTTTACAGGCGGTACTCCAGGTATTTGCACTATGCGGTCACTTTTCTCCTTAATATGTTTCTGCAATGTTAGAACTAAATTTTATTAATCGGAATTGACTACGCTACTTGGTTCTCCATCTCGCGACTCACTAGGGATTCCACTACTACCTGAATTAACAAGCTAGAATGAGGGTTTTCCAAAGTGTTGGTATTTGGAATTGGTGTTGATGGTGCAACGGGTAACTGGCTGGCAAAGACCTCAAGAGCTTTATTGACCTGTTGAGTGATTAGCTTTTGTAAAGCTTCATTGATGGCTTCATCGTTGTCAAATTGAGCATTTGCGTTTGAGTGAGATCCATCAGGAGTTCCTTATCGAGACCGTCGAGGTGAGCTTTGTGGAGAAAGGATCGAAGTTTGAACATCTTGTGGATCCCCTTGGAGTTGATGGTTTCCCTCTGGTTTTCTTATGTGTTATCGTTAACACTTGACATGATTATTGATATAACGAAGTAGTTTTAAGAAAAAATAGATTATCAGATTCGGTAACGGAATTAATTTGTTTAACTAAAAAATGGAATTTCGCTCTAAGCTTTATATTTAGAAGAACTCGGGTAACTGATAATCAGAAATGAGCAAAAAAATTGATAACAATAAGTTAGATAACAAAATCAAAGTAAATCAATATACAGTTGATATTTCGTGTCTACAAATGATCCATCTTCTCCCTTTTATAATTGTTTCTCAGTTTTGCGTTTTGCCTTTGTCATAATAAGGTTATTATGGACGGTTTAAAGGCATTAAATGCTACGTTACATAATCATTATAATTTAATACAGGATCTCTAATGCTTTTAGTATTTAATGCTTATTAAATACTGTATTTTGACTCTCCTACATTGTCGGGTTCATTCTTCTCGGCTTTTGGATTTAAATAGGTATGAGCGTCGAGTCTTTTTGAATTTTAGCCCGTGCCTCTTCTTGTGCTTCCGCTTGTATCTGTTGCAACTCGTGCCTCCTTGCTTTTCGTCATTCTTTGACCAGCCTACGTGTCATGACACATCATCTTTCAATCACTTTTCAACACGTGAACTCAATTTTTCCCAATACAATATGTATAGTCTTACGAAACATATATGAAATTAAAGGCTTATTGACATAATGTAAGATCATTAATTTTTGTTAATGCCAATATGAGGGATATGATAAGAACTTTTTGGGTTTTATATAAAACGAGTAATTAAGATCGTGGTATTGATATTAAGTGTAACTTAAAATTTTCAGTATAAATGATTTTAATTATGTCGATGAGACATGACAATTTGTTTTTATATCAAACATATAAGTTTCTACTTTTTTACTAAATTTATTCTTTGATGTCGACCGCAACCGTATTGCACGGATATGAATATTAGTAATAATAAAAAAACTAGTATGAGTAGGGGTGTATATGGACCGAATTGGTTCGGTTTTTATCAAAACCAAATTAAATCAAACCAATTATATCGGTTTGTATTGGTTCGGTTTTGTCGGATTTTTTTGGATTTTCGGGTTTTTTATTACTTACATATGATTTCAATCTTACTTTGTTAAATATTTGATACGTCTATTTAGTAAAACTATAAAAAGTTGACAAATATATTATCAATTAAAATGTTCTTATGCGAGAATTCCATTAGTTAACACATAATAATTATTTTTTTAGTTGTCTGACAATAACTTTTCGTTGATATACATTTTCAGGTTATTCAAATTTAGTAATTAAACATAAAAATTAATATGATACCTAAATATTAATAACCACTTCACATTCGAAAAAGATATAAGGATTTAATACAACTTAACATATAATATGAATATGTAAGAACAAAGAGATAAACGTATTTTAGTAACACTTGATAAGAAACTAATCATATAACCCATTATTTAAGGTCAATAAATATGGAACACTTCATAATCTATTAAAATTTATATCACGCAAGAGAATGCCAAATATTTCTAGATATTTTAAAAGAAAATTTTATATAAAATCTTAAATAATATATATAAAAATTACATATTTATATGTCGGGTTGGTTCAATTTTTTTTATTTAATACCAAACCAAATAAAACCAAACCGAATCAAATTTTTTAATCAATTTAGCTTAATTTTTCGATTTGATGCGATTTTTCGTTCTATTTGTAAACCCCTAAGTATAACTATTTGATACCCTCCGCCACGCAGAAGCTGAACTTCTAGGAAGTCACATGGCCTTGTACCAATTATAAATGTTTCCAATATATATATATATATATATATATATATATATATATATATATATATATATATATATATATAAAGACGAAGACCCTCAACGAAATGTCATTCGTCTTTTATACCCTTTTAAATATTGATTTCGCTTTAGACGAAACAGTCATTTAACTTATATCCTTATATTTAGGAGTTTGAAATTATTGTTTATCAAATTTTACCTTATTTTAAGTATACAGAAAACCCTAATATTTACGACTTCAAATCAATTAAAATTCTACCATATATACATTCTTTCATTATTGGAAAATATAACATATTTATAGTAAAAGTAAGGGGAACAATCAAAACATCAACGAGCTAGGAAAAGATCAAAAGGATTTTAAAATAGTTAAAAACTTTGACATCGGTTTGTCTGTCGAATTCCATATTACTACTTCAACTTCTTATTTTGATCTTATTTGAGAATGCAAATTCATATTTTTTTTTTTATGTTCATGACTATTATACTAAAGTTTCTCCTAAATATGGTGTTTTATTATATTACACATTTTCACTCAGTTATGAAAGTTAATCAACCCAAGATTTTTTTTTTTGAATTATGTCAATTGTATTAAATTAGGATTTTACGTCTTTGAGTTATATAATGTGGATAGTATGATTTATTTATTTTAATTCACAAAATCATGACAAATATCCAATCTTTCCTATTTGAATTATGTAAGAATTATAAATTAAAATCAACTATAATTTTACTTATTATAAAATATATTTTTAGCTAAACAATATAACTTAACAATAATTTCTTCCATATTGTTTTTATATTTAATATATGAACTATAATAAATTTTTATATTATGTTTGAACTCCATTCCTACTCAAATAGTTCATCAATTTTTATTTAATATTTGAAAACTACACTCAACAATTTGAACAAATAACAAAAAAAAATTAAAATGTGAGAGAGAAACGAAAATCAATAACATTAACAACTTTACAAACACGAAGATCCAAAAGTAAAGTTGTGGCCAAATTTTCAACTATTTGAAATATAATGCTTATTAGAACGAAAAAATATAACTAAAATTAAATCTTTCAAATGAAAATTTTGGTAAATTAGCAACAAACAATATACATTGATATTCAAAATTGATTATAGCATTCTTGTGAGATGTGAAGGAAGAAGTTATAGATTTATCAAAATCGGGGTTAAGTGTATGTGTTGTTTTTTCATAAATATTTATTTTAGAGTTTTATCTTATGAGTGTTTGGATTAAGTTTTATTTTATGATCAACAGACTATTTTATTTATATGACATTTTAAAATAGTGTATTCGCTGATTTGGATACACGCGCAAAGCGCGTATCGTAACACTAATACTATATTAAAAGTACGAAGGCCCTTAGCGAAATATCGTTCGTCTTTTTATCCTTTTAAAATAGAGTTCACATTGAACAAAATAGTCAGTTGGTAATTTATAATATATTTAGAAATAATCATTTAATTATTTTCCTAATATTTACGATTTGACTTTTCAATTCCTTACCATTCTATAATTCTTACACTTTTCAATTCACATTATGTTTCGACCACTTTATAGTCCTTTAGGTTTATGAGGGTTTTTTTAACTACTGAATTTTTACATATTAATTTTTATAAAAATATATTAGGATATTGGATTTCAGATTAAGTGAAAGGGCACTTGAACTCCTTTTCAATTTGGGAGTCTTTATTTTTAAAAAAAAAATTCTTTGTATTTGAACTATATATATATATAACACGATTTTAGTTACATAAATTTGTTCCTTATTTATATTATATAATCTTATTATAATTTCTTCTATATTATCTATATATATACTATATTAAATGCACGAAGGTCCTTAGCAAAATGCCGTTCGCCTTTTTTATCCTTTAAAAATAAAGTTCATATTAGATAAAATAGTCATTTAATTATTTTTCTAATATTTTGGACTTTGAAATCAACTAAAAATTTGTTTATCAAATACTTCCTTATTTTAAATATATACAAAATCCTAAATATGAGGACTCAAACTTAGATAGTTAATCCTTCTTAAATCCTTCTATGTTTCCATGTTTGTTTTTTAACCATGCTAGGAACCGTAGGCAATTTTCAAGGCTCTGCCCTTCCTATTTTGATAGAAATAGTTTAGTTATTCTTGGTCTCAAACTTAGATAGTTAATTATAATAAAAGTTCTATATATTTCCAAATTCACATCACGCATATTTATTTTTCAAGTCTTCAACCTTTTTGTTTTGTTATAAATAATTTAAATTTTGCTTGAACTTGAATAGTTAAATATAATAAAATTAAATCTTTGGTCAACACCAAATTATACATAATTTTTACATCTTTTTAGTCTATTTCCATTAGATTTATTGGCTAATTTGGTAACCAAAAGCGAAAAACAGGCAAAGTAAAATTTTTAACAAATTATTATTTTAAATTTTGGTTTCTTTCTCCATTTATTGAAATGGTACGTTAACTTTTTGATAGATTTAACTAAAACCGTCCCGAAATATTAGGGCAATTAGACATCTCATCATTAGAGCAATATATAATCTATTTATCTATCCATCTATCTATACTATATTAAAAGCATAAAGGGACTTAGCGAAATATTATTCCATTATTTTAGCCTTAATTTTTTTTATATTAGACGAAATATTTATTTAATTATTTCCTAATTTAAGAATTTTAAGATCACCTAAATTTTATTATTATATTTTTCGTAGTTAAGCTAGGTAGGAAGGGTCTTTAAAATCGAATTACACTTTTACCTTATATAAATTTCCTTACTCAAAGACAATTAATATTAGAGTTGTATTGAACTATTCCTATGAGATTCTTTACTAGGCAAAACGTGATTTAACAATTACAAATTCTCAAATAAAGATTCAAAACATATGATTTTTCTTACTATTTGAAAATTGGATTCTTATTGGAAAGAAATATAATTATTGTCAAATATTTAAAAATTAGAATAAGCTAATATTTAGAATTTAAATTAATAAAAAGCAAAGTTATTTTTTTTAATGTTTAGAACAAATAATTAATTATCGAATTATTTAATTAGCAAATCCAACTCAATTTATTTTACAGATTTATCAGATAAGAAAATTTATTTGTTAAATTGACAAAACACTTAATTTATTTTTATAAGAGTATCGATTGTGAACGAAATCATAAATATAGCAAAATCAATTATAGTATAAAATTAAGAGTCAAATAAGTAAAAGTACAAATTAGCAATAAGATAAAATTGTAGAAGACAACCAATTATAAATGAATTGTTATTTGTTTGTTTCTTGCATTCAGTTCAACAAATAAAAACGTCTCGCTAAATATTTATAATATGTTTCTTCTTGTAAAATATTAGTTCAATAATAGTCATTCTCTAAATGTTAAAATTGTCACTATCAAATTTTTAGAAGATATAACACCAACTTTTAATTAATTTGTATTATTTGCCAAATCTTTAAAGAATTGCGATAAATATTTTTATATTTTATTTTCAGTATCAAGTCACATAAACCAATAATTTTTATTTCAAAATAAATCCGAATAAATCACAATAATGCTCTAAAAAAAATTCTTTCATTTGTTAAGCTAACTAATGGGAATAATATTTATTATTAAAGTGAAATTCTTAAATTTATTTTATAAAACAAATTATCTAATAATATGTATGTAATTTATGAAATTGTATATTTATTGGTATAGGTACTCGCGCAAAGCGCATACCCTAATACTAGTACTATATTAAAAGCACAAAAGTCCTTAGCGAAATGTCATTCGCTTTTTTTTACCCTTTAAAAATAGATTTCACAATGGATAAAATTGTAATTATAGTTTAATTATTTTTTCAGATATTTAAAACCTTATTAAGTACTTCCTTATTTGAACTATGTAAAAAAATTTAATATTTAGTAATGAAATTTAGTTAGATTTTACTTAGATAATTGTTCTACATTATAACTATTTTCCTTACATATAACTCTTCCATATTTCTATGTTTTTACACGTTAGGAATTATAATGATTTTTTTTTTCGTAAAGTTTTTGTCTTTGTCTAATTTTGTAGAATTAAATACCTAAGAATCAGTAAGCATGTTTTCAAATTTTAATTCTTTGTCCAATTCTTTTTTGGACCAGGTGAGTATCGTACATTTTAATTTTTCACACGTAGACAAAGTGTTTAAAGTGACTTATATATTTTTTATACTTAATATAAGCACTTTAATTAATAATGATGGATAACACGTATATCATCTTATATATTAAATATTATTGTAATTAATTATTTTATTTTAAATTTAAAAATTAAGTAAAAGTTTTGCTATAACAGGAAGTCTTAATATTTAGAATTTAAAATTAAATAATATTTTAATTTATATTAATTAAAAAGATTAATTCAATTGTATATAATAACTATAACTCCTTAGTTTAATTTATTTTCAAGGAAGAAAAATCAAAATTTTAATTTCAAATTCCTATTTTTCACGATCTTATAATAACTGAATAATCTATATCTATCTATATATAATTAAAAGCAAGGGATAAAAGCCTCTCATGATGCCAAGTGGCTTGACCACAAAAAGCCATATGGCATAACTAAGACAAAATAAACTAACTTTCTAACTAAAAAAAATTCTCAATTTTAAATTTTAAATTAGTTAGTTAATGTAGAAGTTTAAATTAGTTCCACTACTTACAACTGCTAATTGTGGTTTCTCCTACGAAAGGTAGTTGTTCCCACTATCTGCAAAATCTAATCTAATAATTTTAAAAATTTAAAATGTAATACGTAAAATGTTTAAAAAGGTAGTTCCTATCTTAAGGAGGGAACAGTTACATCACCTCTTAGTTTGGGATTGAAAAAGAAAAGTTAAGTCTATAAAAGTTTGGAATTTTCCTATATATAGTTGGTCTCCTATACAATTTTTCAACTTTTACATGCTCCAACTTGAAAGTAGCAGTAGGTAAGTTCAAATATTGGTTATATTGTAGGTTTAAATACTTTTATATCAATGATAGAATCGTCTTGAATGAATCGTGGTTGCAATTGAAATCTATGTGTACCGAAAATTCGGAATACGCACAAGAAGATTGAAATGTAGTGTTTATTAAATATAGTTCTACATATGTGTATATTTACTTTAGTTCTTCTACAGTGTATTGTTATTTAATTTTTTTCCCGTGTTGATGGAGATAAGTATTGCTCAATATATTGAATGAGCTCATCCTAAAAATTTAAGGCGCCAACAATTGAGGTACACGATATTTGGATCTGTCACTTCTAAGAGGAAAATGACATTCATGTCTATCTCTCCCAAAAGAGTTGCTAGAGGTTAAAAATACAACATGAAAATAAAATTTAGAAGTTGAAAAGGAAATGGTGTATATGTTAACTTCTTTGCTTTACATCTCTAGTAAATTTGATGATGTTGATTTTTTTCCGATTAGTTGGGCATAAGGACAAAGTTATGTATAAGTGGCAGCTCGCACCAATTGGGTCGGAGTGCTAAACAAAGGCATAGACATGCTAATCCCAATAATTGCTCCGGAAATGATGGACTATTGATTAAAGAGCAAACAAGTATACATCCTTTCTCAATTTTTTTAGCACTGATGTGCTGCACTAAAAGTTTGAAGTAGAAATATGATGTTTAGGCAAATTTTCGTCGCGGTTCTTTCTATATAGGTACAAATCACAATATATATATACCTCCCTTAAGTATAGAAGAGTAATTTTATTGTTTCTATTTTTTCAGGAGCTGACAAAAGAATATGATCACAAGGCTCGAAGGAGTTGCTGTTGTTGTAATGGCTTGATTAATTGCTCAAAAAATGATAGTCTAGAGGTATTTTATCTAGACTACTATTGAGTAAAGCACAAAACTTTTTTATAGTTCTTAGAGATATACATGGTAAATTTCAAACCACAATTCAAGCTACATATATACTTTTCAAATAAAAATAATAAATCCGTATTTACGTGGTAATTTACTTTTTTAGCTTCACTAACAATGTATTTTCATGGTTGTGAGCACGTGATTTTTGCCTTACTTGAGAAGTACTCCCGGAAAATTCAAAAATAAAAATAGTTTCGTGTTGGGTATGATTTTTGTGATTTTGTGTTATTTTATCTTTTTGTGTGCACGTTTATTTATTTAAATTAAAAATACAAAAAATATATGCTAAGTTTTGCATTTTTAGTGTTTGATATCGAAGTCATGTGATTTACATTTTAGGTGATATGTAATTGTGTACGTTAATTGTAGTAAAAAATAGCGGTGTTATAGGTTAGTATATATACATATGTGTGTATATATATATATATGTATATATATACATATATATATATATATATACACATACACATATAGTACATCATGAAGATCCGATCTGGGCCAAAACTTAGTCTAAAAGCCAGGCCCAAACGAATTTCCATCCAGCCCAAATACCCGTCCAAGCTTCAGCCTGTGTAACACTTGATCTGGACCGTTGGATTTTATTATCCAACGGCCCAGATTAATCCTTTAATTCCAAAATGCATTCAGCCTATGACTTAACCAAACGACACCGTTTGATTTAAGTGAGGAGATCCTGATCGTTGATCAAGTTTGATCCAACGATCAGGATTTAACTTCTCCAAAACATATATAAACTCATTCCATACCCCGCCCCCCCAAGCCAGACCCCCCCTCTCCCAGAAGCTCTCAAAGCCCGGTGTAACGCCGCCCTCCTCCGCCGTACTCCGCCTGCCGGAAATCGCCTCACGGCGGTTCCGGTAGGCCAATCAAACCCAAACCAACGCCAAACCTTCCCCTCACCTCCCCCATCACGAACCCGGCCTCCACTAACCTCGAATCATGCCGGAGCTCCTCGAATCTTCATTTGAAGATTCGAGTCAAACTCGAACCAATGCCAAATCACCCCAAACTCACCCCAAACCCCCACATGGCCTCCCTCGTACCCCCGCCGGCTTTCGTTTACCTCGAATCTAACCAGAAATGCAAAAGCCCCAAATCCGAGCCCAAGAACCCTAGTTTTTGGAAAAACCCAATTCGAGCCGGGTTAGCCATAATTGAAGTCCAAGGGACTTTAGTCTAGGTGTTCTCAATCGAGAACATCTTGATTAAAGCCCGTTTGGCTTCAATAATTCCAAATCTTAGTTCGAAGCTTGGGTCGGCAGATTTCTTACGAGGTATTCATTCCTTCTTTGGTCGATTTAATTCGATTGTGTGAATATGTGTGTTTGTTTTATTCATTGTTTCAGTTCTCATGCTTTTAATTTCTCATATCCGTTGGTCTGTTCTCCTCATTTGAGGCCTTTTATTTGGCCAATTCCCTCTGTTTTCAGTAGTTAAAATGAATCATAGGTTCAATGTGATTAAAGTCGTCAAGGAATTAGTTCGTAGTATTGATCCCTGAATCTGCCTGTATGCAATTCATTAGTGTAGGGGTTGGTTACTGTTTGATTCAGATTAAAGGTAATTAGTTGGTTGTAGTTAACATGTTAATTTTTTAAATCACACACCCATACAAGGGCTAGTGGAACCTGCACAGCAGGGCATCCCACTGAGGTTCCTGCCACCAGCATTGTTTAATGCTTGAGTCCATACTTTGGACAGTAGATAGTGGGGTTCAGGGAATAGGGATGGGCAGAGGGGAGTTCCTGAATCTTCTGGCTTTTAGGAGTCCTTTTTTAACTATAAGTATAAGGGGATATTCATAGAGACAGGGGGAATACTTGAGAGTATCTGGAGAGCAAAGAAAACAGTCACACTGGAGAGTAATAGCTGAAGAGAAAAATAGGCAGCAGAGACATTTTTTGATATACACATACATAGTCACAGATAGAGAGAAAAAGGGAGAGAAGTCCTGTTTCATTGATTTGGTTGGCTACTGTTCCGTGTGCTTTGAGTCAATAGCCGAGTGTGTGGTCATTTGGTTGCTTGTTTGTCTTGTGTTGGTAGTGCTGAGCCATTCCTTTAGCTGGTTCAGTGGTTGGTTGTTGTGATAGCTCTAGTATTTGCTGCTGGTTCACTTGATTGCTGCCACTAGTTGTTGTTGTTGTTGTATTCATTTGGTGCTGCTGGTCCAGTTTGTGGCTCCTGGTCGTTTGTGTTGCTGTGCACAGTGTTGTTGGTCCAGTGCTGGTTCTTCTATTGTTTGAGTATTACTGCCAGTTCAGTGCTATTGTGTTGCTATTGTTGGTCCACTGCCACTCTTTTGTTGTTCTCTTGGTCGTTTGTGTTGCTGGTTGGTCTATTTGGTTGCTGCCTGGGTTGGTTGTTGCTGTTGTTTCATTGTTGTGTTGCTGGCTGGTCTGTTGTGTTGCTGTTGGTTGTTGTTTGTGTCTATAGTGGTGCTGCCTGGCTGGTTTTGGTGGCTGTCAATCCAGTTTGTCACTGGTTGTTGGTCTAAGTGACTGCTGGTCCATTGGTTGTTACTGGTTGTGTTGCTATTGGTCTATTTGATTGCATGCCATTGGTTGTTGTGGCTGTTTGGTATATTGAGTTGCTGTTGGTTTGCTGGTTGTTACTGGTTTATTGTTGCTGCTGTTCCTGTTACTGTTGCGGCATTGCCATTGCTCACTCTTCTTTGTTCTTTCGCATTCCAGGTACACATCTCTGTTATTGTAGTTCCCTGGTTCGAAAAGAATGAAGTTTGAAGCTTATGCATAAAGTCTATTGAAACATGTAGTCGGCTAAAGTTCTTATGTTTAATCACATTCTGTTATTCTCCAATTAAACTTGTATTGCTAGTCTTGGTTATGGAAAAGTGTAGCTAGGCAAAGATACACTGTCGATAGATAAGCACGTAAACCTGAATTAGTCTGTTGTATCTCTATTCAATCTTCTCTGCTCGTGTGTGTAATCTCCAAACCTGTTAACGTTAGACCTTATGCTAAAAGCAAGATTAGCTAGGGAGTTGTTACTCAACGGAATGACGTAATTAGATTAAAGAGAGTCGGGGGCGCATTTCATGTAACCCGACCCCAATTTTGGGCAAGAGTAAACAAAGCGTGTCAGGAACACAGGCGCATTTCATGTGGTGTGGTTCGTAGCAAGTTTTAAATAATTTGGAACCAACTCTTAAGTAAGATACAGTGGGATGTAGTTCGCTTTATATTTGAATCAAAGGTGCGCCTCGCCCAATAATTACACTAATCACATAGCCGTCCTAAATGTACATATGAAATACTTAGATTTTGAGACGCGTCATTTCTTAACGAATATCACAGTGTAAATAAGTAGTCGATCCGGGCGCATATTTTAGTTCTACCTTTTAAATACGGGTGTGCATTTCATGCGACCCAAATCCAAACCCCGAAATGTTGAATAAGAATATGTCGAGGATCCGGGTGCATTTCATGTGACGTGATTCGAAAGCATATTTTTAAGCAACTTTCTCTTTCGTAAATCACAACCAATAATAAAAGCGGTAAAGGGATATTAACTTGCACTAAGTACATAATTGTAAAAAGCAGATAGATAAGCCAAACACGACAGTTGAGCGACCGTGCTAGAACCACGGAATTCGGGAATGCCTAATACCTTCTCCCGGGTTAATAGAATTCCTTATCCGGATTTCTGGTTCGCGGACTGTGAAATAGAGTCATTCTTTTCCTCGATTCGGGATTTAACCGGTGACTTGGGACACCATAAATCTCCCAAGTGGCGACTCTGAAATAATTAAAATAAATCCCATCTCGATTGTCCTTTAATTGGAAAAACTCTTTGCATCCTTGCGGGTGCGTAAAAAGAGGTGTGACAGCTCTGGCGACTCTGCTGGGGATTATTTTTAGAATTCGAGCTCGGAATAACTGTTGTATTTGGCATATTTTATTATTATCTGATTCTTTTACATGTTGGCATCAATGTGCAAAATGTTGCTTTTACTGCTTTGATATTTTGTGAACTGTACATATAAATTGTGCCGGAACCAATCTCCTCTCTGAGTCTTCTAAATCATGAAGAAGGGTGCACTTCGTGTGACTTCTTTTCTGTATAGTGTCTAACTCCCATTTTAGAACGAGGTTTGGATAAGTTGCAAAACCGGTGAAGCTTCTGTATTCCCGGGTTGTTGCCTCCTCCTCGGCTCGAGCTGTCCGCTCGGGTAAGCCAAGTCTAGAACAGATAAACCCAGGTTTTAAACCTAGAATAACAAAGCTTCATGCCGGATCCCTAGTAGGAAACGTTTATTTGCATCATGTCGCAGTTGGCTTAGGGGACTCGACACAGGGGTTGGGTCCGTCTAGGACAGGTGACCTGAAATGAACAGACTATCCTGCCGCATCCTGTTTGTCTTGCGCATTTATCTGTTATAGACTTGCATGCTGACCGGCTTTAGAAAAAAAAAAAAAAAAAAAAAAAAAGAAAAAAAAATGTGTGTGTTTTGCTCTTAAGATAGAAATAGCTTATTTGTTTTCCTTTAGTAAAGTGAATAAATAAATAATGCCGTTTGTTCCGTCAAAACCGAACTACGTGGGTTTGATTCTCATTGGATGTGAGATACGTAGGCAACCTCCATCAGGTCCAACTTCACTTTTTGAAAAATGGCTGAAAAATCAAAACTAACTTTTGTACTAAATAAGTCGGTGACGCTGTTTTTAAAAATAGCCGAATGTTCCCGAAAGGGACGCCGGAAGGCTAATTCCGTATAAACGGCCACCTTTGGGTCAATTTTGATTTCGATCAATTTACCCCACAGCCTTAAAAGCCTTCGTCCCCGAGACGTTGAAAGGCCGTGATTGAAAACTGATTTTTTTTATTTTAGCAAAACAAAGTTGTTTTCTTATTTAAATCACCTTAATAAATGTGCAGGATGAGCACGAATCAGAATAAATCATTAGTGAGGTCCCTCAGCAGCTCCGTATATGGTGGAACGATTTGGAAGACAGTAGCAAAAAGGTCGTAGGGAGAATTTTGGGAGGTTTGGTTGATCTGTTGAATATCGAGCCAAGGGAGGACATCATCAAGGCACTGGTATCTTTCCGGGATCCGACCCGCAATGTGTTCCGTTTTGCTGACTTTGAATTGACGCCCACATTAGAGGAAATTGCGGGCTATGCAGGACTTAATGGGAAATTAAGAGGGCAATACCTGCTCTCGCCAAGACCGGTATCTCCACATGGGTTTCTGGATCTGCTGAGCATTAGTCGGAAGGTGAAAAATGATGATCTGCTGAAAGGGTGTTGAGACCTCCAATTCTTATATCAACGGTACGGCACTCCTCGGGGTTTTGAAGAGTCAAACCTTGGACTGACTCACGCGGGGAATAGAACCAAGTGGGAGGCCAGACGAATTCTAGCATTCCTAACGACATTCTTGGGGGTTGTGATTTGTCCGCGTGAAGATAAGAAAATAGAGATAAGTCTGGTAGGAATAGCCGATGTTGCAATCAAAAAGGCTACCAGCACTGTGGTCCCTTTGGTTTTGTCCGAAATCTATCGAGCCTTGACTGTATGCCGAGAAGGGGGCAATTTCTTCCAAGGTTGCAATCTGTTACTCCAATTATGGATGCAAGAACACCTCCATCACCGAACACAATACATGAACCATGGGTTGACCGGAAAAAACTGTATCAGGGGTTTCGAAGAACGGATGATGGGTGCTGTATTCCCTGAAGGCGTCGAGGCATGGCTTGCACGACTGAGCTCAATAGAAGCCGATCGGATTGAATGGGCATTCGGGTGGTTACCCGATACTGAAGTAATATATATGGCAGCCGAGGAGTGTTATATCCTTCTGATGGGGATCCGCAGTGTCCAACCATATGTTCCTCACCGTGTATTACGTCAACTAGGAAGGTTTCAGGTTATTCCTACCGATCAAGACCTGAGGAAGTACGCCATTGAGTTGAGCCCGGGAGTTGTCTTCCCCGAAGAGAAGGTTAGAAGGTTGTGGCACGAATGTCGGTTCCTTGAGCCTAAAACCATGGTCCGGGAGCTATCTAAGGGAGAGGTGGACCCAAAGTACAACGTGTGGTTCGGGAAAAGATTTCAGATTCGTCGGAAATGTTCTAAAAGAGCCCATATCCAACAATTCACGGAAGATTCACGGGAACAATGGGATTGGTTAGCAAAGGAGGAGGGATACAGGACGAAGATTGGCAGGATAGAACAGCAGGTCCGGGACCTCCAATTTGAGAAGAACATGCAAGCTGCCACCGACGAAGGAGACAAAAAGAAGTTGGCACAAGAAAATGACTTCTTGAGAGCTCAAATCCAGCAAATGAAAAGAGATGCCTGACAGACAGTCGAGGAGTCGGGCCGACGAAAAATTGATAAGGGGTTTGAGAAGCCAAGTCACCGACATCCGAAGAGAATTGGACGAGTCAAAAGCCCAAATAACGAGGATCCGTGCCAGCTGGAAAAAGGAGGCACATCAACATGCACTTCACCTAAAGCGGGTGGAAGAAGATTACACCGATATCATCACTAGCCTGAGGGAAGCAAATGTTGTCCTTAGGGAGCGGGTTTTCAAGCAAGCCCAAGATGCCAGAGCAGACCTCGACCGCTGCCACAATTTGATGGCCCGACTACAAGGACAAGTGGATAGGCTCCTAGATCAAGTCACCAACAATTCTCGAAGATTGGGGGCGAAAAACCAGCAAATAGAGCGGCTACTCGGAGAAAGGGACATGATCAAGGATAGAATTGGAGAAATCGGGCACTATGTCACCATGAAATGCTTAGCTTGTGAACAAATGCCCCGCACCGCCCTTTTTGCTTCAGTTATGGACTACGTTCATCAGATCATGAGAGAGTTAAGGGAACTACACAGGGACCTCACACCAAGGCCGCGGCAAGGCCGAATGATGCCTCGCGGGCCCCCAGGAATTTAAGAGCATTAGACTTTTGATTAAAAATGTATTTCTGAAATGTTGAGTCAAGCCAGTTGGCAGTTCTATCTTTACTTTCCCCAGTCAAGCATTTTCCTTTGTTTTGTTGATTGTTGTAAGACGTGTTTTGTAACTACACGGTTTTATTGGATATAAAAGTTACTGAATTTTGCCACAATCTTGTTGCCAGAACTACGCTCGGTCTGATTCACGCGGGGTCGTGATACGTAGGCAATCCGCATAAGATTCGACCACCACTAAAAAAGAAAGGAATCCATAGGTTAAATAACAATAAAGGCTTGCAAAGATAGTCGAAAAAGAAAAAAAAGAGAAGAAAAAGAAAGAAAAAGAAAAGGGCCGGAATGACGCATGTTAAAGAGTACACGTAGAAAGGGTTATTTGGTTAGGTGCATTGCATCCAACGTGCTTAACATATCTATCAAACTCGGTGAACTAACAAGTTTGTTGCGTATTCCAGAAAGTTTAGCAGTTGGTTTGACAGAATATCCTGGCCAGCCATCACTACCGTACTAGATCCAAAGGACCAGTTACAGTAAGCATGTCGAGTTCTGGCAAGAGTCTCGAGGAAGAAAAGTCCGAGCTACAAATCATGAAGGAAGAGGTAGACCGGTTAAAACAACAGATAACAGAGATGCACCTGGCCTGGGCCAGGGAACAGTCTTCACCAAACCGCCCTACTCTCGCCTCAGCTCCGGAACATCCGCCCATCGATCCTTCGACAAGCGCCCCGAGCTATCCGTACTTTCAGGGGGAAAACCCATATGCCACCCACATTCCACCAGCCAAACCAAATCCTCCTCCAGTCACCCCTGTTTTCGTGGCACCTCCACCTGCTCCTCTGCAAAGGCCGGCCAGCGAGCCATATGTTCAGATCCATGACAACTCTTACTATCCCCCAGAGCCTACTTTCAGGGCTCCTGAGCCACAATCACATACACCTCACTGGGATAATCCGGCAGAACCGGAAAAACACTTCCAAAGTTCGGAACACGAGGAAGTTGTCAGAAAAGTTAAAAGCCTGGAGCAGTCCTTCAGGAACATGCACGGTTTGGGCAACCAGGTCAGCGTCGCCTATAAGGATCTGTGCCCATTTCCGGACGTCCAGTTTCCAGCAGGGTTTAAAATGCCCAAATTCGACCTATACGAGGGGCATGGTGACCCGGTGGCCCACTTGCGAGGGTTTTGCAGTAAAATGAGAGGGGCCGGAGGACGGGACGAGCTTCTGATAGCTTACTTCGGCCAGAGTCTGGGAGGATCTGCGCTGGAGTGGTACACTAGACAGGATCCCGGTAGATGGTTTACGTGGGATGATTTGGCTCAAGCTTTTATCGGCCAGTTCCAATACAATCTTGAGATAATCCCCGACCGCCTATCATTGCTAAAATTAGAGAAGAAGCCTGCTGAAAGCTTCAGGGAATTTGGTTTCCGATGGAGGGAACAGGCGGCCAGGGTAGATCCGCCGATGAGAGAAAGCGAGATGGTGGACTACTTCTTGCAGACATTAGAGCCCACCTACTTCGGACATCTGGTAACGTCCGTAGGCAAATCATTCACTGAGGTGATAAAAATGGGGGGTATGATCGAGGAGGGTTTGAAGGCCAACAAGATCATGAGTTACTCGGCACTGAAAGCCACCACTCAGGCTATCCAAAGTGGTACTGGAGGAGTACCGGGGAAAAAGAGGAGAGAGGAAGTTGCGGCCGTCGAGTCCGGGGCATGGTTCAGAAATAGAGGCCCCGCACCCCAATATAGCCCACCCCAACCTCACCACCAAAATTACTCCCACAACCCATATAGCCACCCGCAACATTACTATCCCGCACCTGATCCCCATTTTACTGTCCACCATGCACAGTCCTATTCTGCACCTCCTGTTCATGCACCGTGGCGTGCACCGAACCCCCAGAACAATCATCCACCCCCAAGAGCTTACAGAAATCCCTCGGGCGCGAGTTTCCGTCCGAACCGGGCATTCAGGGGCGACAGGGCGCCAAAGCCAAAGACTTTCACTCCCTTAGGAGAGTCTTACACCAGTCTGTTCCACCGGTTAAAGCAAGTAGGGTTGCTAAATCCGGTTGAAGCTAAGCTACCAAACCCCCTCCCGAAGAACCTGGACCATTCAGTAAATTGTGCCTACTGCTCGGGATGTCCGGGACATGATACGGAAAAGTGTTGGAGGCTGAAGACGGCCATCCAAGAGCTCATTGACACCCGCAGGATCGAGGTCCAGACTCCAACAGAGCCCAACATCAACCAAAACCCGCTTCCAACTCATCATGAGACCAATATGATCGAGTTGGTACGGACGGAGGAAGGAAAGGAGAAAGCCTCTCAGACCGTAATGATGATTAAGTCTAGCGGGCCAGGAACGAGAAAAGGGCCAAGCTTTGATGAATCGCCCAGTTGCAAGAAGGACATACCACGAGAGTCGGAAGTAGGAAAGGAAAGTGTGAACGAAGTACCGGCGAAGCCGGCCAAGATAGTTGTACCAGGGGCAGCAATCAAGCCCATCTTGACAGTAGCAGGCGTTCGAATGGATCCTTTCATCATCCAGTCGGCAACACAGTTGCCAGTAACTGATAGCCGGGCTGTCCCATGGAATTATGCTCGGATTACAACGACCTACAGAGGAAAGGAGGTGAAAGAGGAAGTTTGTGAAGCCCAAGGGTTGACCCGCTCGGGGAGATGTTTTGCCCCTGCGGAATTGAGGAAGACCACTCCGGCAGTATTGAAAAAGCCGGTCACCGATGAAGAGGCGGAAGAATTCTTGAAAAAGATGAAGCTGCATGACTACTCTGTCTTAGAGCAGTTAAAGAAGACTCCGGCGCAAATATCATTGCTATCCTTGCTGATACATTCTGAAGAACATCGGCAAACATTGATGAAAGTCCTGAATGAGGCACATGTACCGGATAAAATCTCGGTGAGCCATTTGGAGAAGATCACCAATCGGATCTTCGAAGCAAATCGGATCACCTTCATCGATGATGAGTTGCCTGAGGAAGGCACTGAGCATAACAGGGCTTTATATCTTACGGTGAAGTGTGAAGAGGCGGTGGTCACCAAAGTCTTGGTCGATAATGGGTCCAGTGCTAACATTTGTCCTCTCTCCACACTGGGCAAATTGAAAGTAGACATCGGCGGGGTACGCAAGAATAGCGTATGTGTTCGAGGGTTCGACGGAGGAGGCAAAGCATCGGTTGGTGACATAGTGCTAGTCTTGACAATTGGGCCAGTGGAGTTCACCATGGAATTCCAGGTGCTGGACATGGTGGTGTCATATAACCTCCCTGATAGGGCGACCATGGATCCATGCCGCAAGAGCAGTTCCATCCAGCTTGCACCAACTCGTCAAGTTCGAGTGGGATCAACGGGAGATCGTCGTCCATGGAGAGAACGATCCACAATCAGGCACCATCATTCCCTTTGTTGAAACAGAAGAAGATGTTGGGCCGTGGGTATATCAGGTCTGCGATGTGGTGTCCGCCAACCGAGTTCCGGAAGGGGAATGCATTCCCGACGACAGGACAATTACTGCAGATGTCATGGTGGCTCATGAAATGTTGCGACATGGTTTCATACCCGGTAAAGGGCTAGGTGCATCTCTGCAAGGAATTATACAACCGGTATCAGTGGTCGAAAACTTGGGAACCTTCGGCTTGGGATTCCGGCCAACCTCAGAGGACATCCGGCGAGCAAAGAGGAGTAAGCAGAAAACATGGGTGCTCCCAAAGCCTGTTCCACGCCTTTCCCAATCTTTTGTCAGGTCCGGAGCAAGAGGACATCCAGCGACAAAGATTCCCGGTCCTACGATCAGGCCAGATGAAGAGTTCTTCAGGAAGTTCGAGGACCTATTCACGGATGTATGTATGCTCGAGGACGGTGAAGGATCTAGTCACGCCGAGATACAATTTGTGGGACCAAAGGCAAAACTGAATAACTGGAAGGCTACTCCTCTCCCTGTCCGGAAGGAGTCTTGGTAGTTTGTCTTGGATTGTTTTTCTTTTCGAAATTTTGTGTTGGGGGTTTGTCCTCGGAGTAAAATCCCGTTGTTTTAGTTCATTTTTGATTTAAGTTTGCAGTTTGTTTTCCCTTTGTACAACTCCCATCAATGAAATTTGGTTCCTTCGTGTCTAATTTTGTTTATCTTTTCTTCTTTTTACTTTTCTGAACAGCTTTCTTGCAACTGATCTTAATGATATGGCGTGCTTAAAGATTAATCAACCCAGTCTAGAAAGTCAATCGGGTTTGGAAATAATAACGCATGAAATAAGAAGTGACGAGAGTGAGTCGGAGTACGGCGATGATGAAGCCGTGGAAGAAATCGGTGAAGAATTAAGTCACTTCGAGGAAAAACCCAAACCGAATTTAAATGATACCGAGGCCGTTAATCTAGGGAATGCGGATGACGTCAAAGAAACCCGGATAAGTGTCCATATTGAACCCAATTTGAGAGAAGAATTGATCAAAACACTCATGGAGTTTAAAGACATTTTCGCATGGTCGTACGACGACATGCCAGGACTCAGCACTGATCTAGTGGTTCATAGATTACCCACTGACCCGGCATATTCCCCCGTCAAGCAAAAGCTGCGGAAATTCAAGACGGAGATGAGTGTGAAGATTAAGGAGGAGGTAACCAAGCAGTTGCAGGCGAAAGTCATTCGTGTCACTCGATACCCTGAATGGTTGGCTAACGTAGTACCGGTGCCAAAGAAAGACGGAAAGATCAGAGTATGCGTGGACTATCGCAATCTCAACAAGGCAAGTCCTAAGGATAATTTCCCACTTCCCAATATCCATATCCTGATTGATAATTGCGCCGGACGCGAAATTGGATCCTTTGTGGATTGTTATGCGGGATATCATCAGATTTTGATGGATGAAGAGGACGCAGAAAAGACGGCTTTTATCACACCGTGGGGGACTTATTGCTACCGAGTGATGCCGTTTGGTTTGAAGAATGCAGGAGCAACATATATGAGGGCGATGACCACGGTATTCCATGACATGATACACCAGGAAATTGAGGTGTACGTGGATGATGTGATCGTAAAATCTAGGCGTCAAGAAGACCATGTTGCTGACCTCAGGAAGTTCTTTCAAAGACTTCGAAGGTACGACATCAAGCTTAATCCGGCCAAATGCGCATTCGGAGTTCCATCGGGAAAGCTGTTAGGATTCATCGTCAGCCGACGGGGCATTGAGTTGGACCCCTCCAAAATCAAGTCCATTCAGGAGTTACCCCCGCCGAAGAATAAAACAGAGGTAATGAGTCTGATGGGAAGGTTGAATTACATCAGTAGGTTTATTGCCCAGCTTACGGCAACCTGTGAACCCATATTCCGCCTATTGAAGAAAGACGTCGCGATAGAATGGACGGCAGAATGTCAGGAAGCGTTTGACCGGATCAAAGGGTATCTGTCAAATCCACCCGTACTAGTTCCGCCTGAACCGGGTAGACCCCTGATTCTTTATTTGACGGTTCTGGAGAATTCGTTCGGCTGCGTACTGGGGCAGCATGATCTTACTGGCAGGAAGGAACGGGCCATTTACTACCTCAGTAAGAAGTTTACAATCCACGAGGTCAAGTACACTCATCTAGAAAAGACATGTTGCGCCCTGACTTGGGTAGCCCAAAAGCTGAAACACTACTTGTCTTCTTACACCACTTACCTCATTTCGCGTCTGGATCCGTTGAAGTATATTTTCCAGAAACCTATGCCTACGGGGAGGTTAGCAAAATGGCAAATATTACTTACGGAGTTCGACATCATATACGTGACAAGGACGGCTATGAAAGCTCAAGCCCTGGCCGATCACTTAGCTGAAAATCCTGTTGATGACGAATACGAACCTTTGAGGACGTATTTTCCGGATGAGGAGGTGTTGCAAATTGAGGGGTTAGAACTAACCAAGGATCCGGGGTGGAAGCTCTTCTTCGACGGAGCGGCGAACGCAAAAGGAGTCGGAGTAGGGGCCGTGCTCATATCTGAAACAGGACATCATTATCCTGTTACTGCTCAACTGCGTTTTCACTGTACCAATAACATGGCCGAGTACGAGGCATGTATCTTGGGGTTGCGATTAGCGGTGGACATGGATGTACGGGACGTCTTGGTCTTGGGGGACTCGGACCTTCTAGTACATCAGATTCAGGGAGAATGGGAAACCAGAGATTTAAAGCTTATCCCATATCGTCAGTGCTTGCATGATCTGACCAAGCGCTTTCGATCAGTAGAATTCAGACACATCCCGAGGATGCATAATGAGGTTGCCGATGCGTTGGCTACTTTAGCATCAATGCTACATCACCCGGACAAGGTTCGTGTCGATCCGTTACATATCCATGTCCGGAATCAACATGCTTATTGTAATGTAATAGAGGAAGAGGTGGATGGTGAGCCGTGGTTTCATGATGTCAAGGAGTACCTCAGGTTAGGAGTATACCCAGAGCAAGCAACTGGAGATCAAAAGCGAGCTATTCGGCGGTTGGCGAACGGATTTTTCCTTAGTGGAGGGGTGCTATACAAAAGAACCCCGGACTTAGGATTGTTGAGATGTATAGATGCAAATCAAGCCACAACAGTGATGACAGATATACACTCGGGAGTTTGCGGACCACACATGAGCGGATACGTATTGGCAAAGAAGATTCTTCGAGCAGGATATTATTGGCTCACTATGGAGCGGGATTGTATAAGTTTCGTGCGAAGATGCCATCGGTGTCAGATACACGGAGATTTGATTCATTCTCCGCCGACTGAATTGCATACAATGTCCGCGCCATGGCCGTTTGTCGCATGGGGTATGGATGTTATTGGACCTATTGAGCCTGCGGCTTCCAATGGTCACAGGTTCATTCCGGTAACGATTGATTATTTTACCAAGTGGGTGGAGGCCAAAACATTCAAATCAGTGACCAAGAAGGCGGTGGTGGACTTCGTACACTCCCACATCATTTGTAGGTTTGGAATTCCAAAGATGATCATTACGGATAACGGTGCAAATCTTAACAGTGGATTGATGAAAGAGGTATGTCAACAGTTCAAGATTACACACCGAAATTCCACACCGTATCGCCCAAAAGCAAATGGTGCGGTCGAGGCAGCAAACAAGAACATAAAGAAGATATTGAGGAAAATGGTAGAAGGATCTAGGCAATGGCATGAAAAGTTACCATTTGCGTTGTTGGGTTATCGCACTACCGTCCGGACTTCGGTAGGTGCAACTCCTTACTTGTTGGTATACGGGACTGAAGCAGTAATACCCGCAGAAGTTGAGATCCCATCCCTCCGAATTGTCGCTGAAGCCGAGATTGATGACGACGAGTGGGTCAAAACCCGATTGGAGCAATTGAGCTTGATCGATGAAAAGAGATTGACGGCAGTATGTCACGGCCAATTGTATCAAAAGAGAATGGCGAGAGCATATAACAAGAAGGTACGTCCCAGGAGATTTGAAGTGGGACAGCATGTGCTGAGGAGAGTTCTACCCCATCAGGCCGAAGCGAAAGGCAAGTTCGCTCCAAATTGGCAGGGACCTTTTGTGGTGACTAGAGTATTATCCAACGGCGCTCTATGTCGGACTGATGTCGAGGGAAGATGCACCGATATGGCTATCAATTCTGACGCAGTTAAGAGATACTATGTGTAATTCTTTAATGCATTTGTCAACGTTTGGTTTCGTTTGTGTGTATTTGGCATTTTTCGGAGAATGAAATGACAGAGGCAATTTTTCTACTACCCAAACACTTTAACCTTTGTTTCCCCATTTGAGCCTTAATTATTCTTTCATATACCCTCTTTCGGAATCATCAAGAATAGAAATGAAACAAAGAAGTAATACAAGAAAAAGTGAACTACGTTCGACCTGATTCCTCAAGAAGGATACGTAGGCGCCACACGGCTCGGTCATAATGAAAATAAAAATCAAAAATCCCCCAAGCAACAAAACTGGGGCAGAAGTCATTGTTCGTTGGAAAGATAGTGTGGATTCCGAAAGTTGTAATAAGCTAACCGTTGAGGTTAAACCCCTTTCTTCAGCCTCACGCGCAGAAACCATATTAAGAACCAGAAAGACCTCTCGATCAGTATTTGAGAAGTGCCAAGTCATGTGAATGAAAGCCAAGAGTGACATCCCGACCCTCGATTGAATCCAGGATGCACAAGCCGAAAGGGGATAACGCTCTAGAGGGAATCTCAGGGGTGATACCCCGCCGCAAGGAAAGAAAGCATGAATGAGAGAGTCTTAACGGTGAAAACCCTCGCGGGCACCTTAAGGCGAAGGAAGTTGAGAGAAGTAAAATGAGAGAGTCTTACGGTGAAAACCTTTACGGGCACCCCTTAAGGCGACGGGAGATAGAGAGAAATGAGAGAATCTCATTAGTGAAACCCTTCGAAGGGCACTATGAGGTGACAAGGCGAGATGGTTACAAGATGTCTGCATGAGACGAGGTTGGGACATTCGTGTGCTTCCAGCAAAACGCGGCCATCAGAAAGTGATTGACATGAATAGACTGGGTAGTTTAATCTCAGAGGCGCGGCATAACCATTGGATCAGTCATACATTCAGATAAGTTTTCCTATTTTTGAGTTCAAAAAAGTTTTTCTCTTCTTTTGTCATTTGCGGTCGGTATTCTTTTCTTTTCTTTCATTTTCGAAAATTGATTTTTTCAAAGCTTACTACCAAGTCTCCCAAAGCAGTATATTGAAAGTGAATAGGCATTGGAACAAGGCAATGAGACGGAAGTCGTTACGATAGTGAGATTGGGATGACAGGCCGAGTGGAAGGTTCGCAAGAATTATGGAGTATGATGGACACATGTGGCATGTCCGAAAGATGATTTCACGCAACAGATCACCGGCTAAAAAGAGTCGGACCAAACCAAAGAGTGGAATAAAAGGAAAGATGAGAGGTCGTTCGTGGAAAAAGCATCTTCCCAAGCAAGCGTCGACGTCGTCCTCAAAGTTCGAGAGAGGCCAAGCAGCTGAAAGAGAATGGCCTCAATAAGAGTGGCACGACCACTCGCGGCTTTTTGAAACTAACAATTTTTCTTTGATTTAAAGCAGGAAAAGAGGGTCCGACGGCAGAAAAGCATACCGTCCAGAAGTTTATCACACTGGGGCAGAAAATTTTCTCCTGTTGCGAAAATTTTCTGGAAAGCAAGACTCAGAGGATAAGTGTAGAAAGCAACACAAGATGGGGTGATCTTTGAGCCTGGTATCATCCCCAGCAGTTATTGGAAAAAGAAAAATGGCTTCGAGATTCCCCCAGCAGTATTACATCCTATAATTTGATCAAGGAAACAAAAGCGTGAGTCCCAAAGGAGGTAGGGGAAGAAGGAAGAGAATGAGGGGTGAAGGAAACAAAGAATACTTCCTCAGCAGCATCACCACCAGCAGGCGAGTAAACAGTTCCAAAAAATATCCCCCGCAGCCAGAAGAAAAGTAATACGACCGGGGGAAAGCAATTCCAAGACAGGATAATTCAGAAGAGAAGGTGTTCCGAGAGGTAACGCGGGAACAAGGATAGGGTACAAGAGGCAAAGGAAGGTAATCAAGATAGGATGAAAATCAGTGAGTAGTAGTTGAAGTCAGGGAGCCCGCCTGGAGAATGGAGTGGCGATTTAATTTTGAAGTTATAGTTGAAGTCAGGGAGCCCGCCTGGAGAATGGAGTGGCGATTTAATTTTGAAGTAGTAGTTGAAGTCAGGGAGCCCGCCTGAAGAATGGAGTGGCGATTTAATTTTGAAGCAGTAGTTGAAGTCAGGGAGCCCGCCTGAAGAATGGAGTGGCGATTTAATTTTGAAGTTGTAATTGAAGTCAGGGAGCCCGCCTGAAGAATGGAGTGGCGATTTAATTTTGAAGTTGTAATTGAAGTCAGGGAGCCCGCCTGAAGAATGGAGTGGCGATTTAATTTTGAAGTTGTAGTTGAAGTCAGGGAGCCCGCCTGAAGAATGGAGTGGCGATTTAATTTTGAAGTAGTAGTTGAAGTCAGGGAGCCCGCCTGAAGAATGGAGTGGCGATTTAATTTTGAAGTTGTAATTGAAGTCAGGGAGCCCGCCTGGAGAATGGAGTGGCGATTTAATTTTGAAGTTGTAATTGAAGTCAGGGAGCCCGCCTGGAGAATGGAGTGGCGATTTAATTTTGAAATAGTAAGGGAGCCCGCCTGGAGAATGGAGTTCGGCAATCAAGATAGGCCGAAATAACAATTGGCAGAAGAGAAGAAGCATCAGAAGGAACACCAAGTCAGACAGGATGGCAAGGAGCGCGACAAGATCAAGTTAAAAAGGATAGATAAAAACTTGTAGTACTGTAACTTAGTCTAGCTTCTTGTTTTGTTGCTGAGTACGGTGTAACAAGGAGATCAGCTAAGCAGTGGCAACAGCAGTAACAGCAGTAACGGCAGTAACAGCGAGAGCGCAACAGTCATGGTAGTCCCAGCTACCAGAACTTCCCGAACTACATTGACCTGATTCCCTTTTTGCCGGGGATATGTAGGAGACCTTTGAAGCGAGGTTCGGTCAAAACTTTTCCAAAATGCTTCATACGGAGTGCTCGAATAGGCAAAAATTGCTTATATCCGCTCACTTATCTTTGCACGAAAACTCTGCGTGTTTACGCGCAAAGAGGGGCAGCTGTGAGCACGTGATTTTTGCCTTACTTGAGAAGTACTCCCGGAAAATTCAAAAATAAAAATAGTTTCGTGTTGGGTATGATTTTTGTGATTTTGTGTTATTTTATCTTTTTGTGTGCACGTTTATTTATTTAAATTAAAAATACAAAAAATATATGCTAAGTTTTGCATTTTTAGTGTTTGATATCGAAGTCATGTGATTTACATTTTAGGTGATATGTAATTGTGTACGTTAATTGTAGTAAAAAATAGCGGTGTTATAGGTTAGTATATATACATATGTGTGTATATATATATATATGTATATATATACATATATATATATATATATATACACATATACACATATACATATATATATATATATATATATATATACACATACACATATAGTACACCATGAAGATCCGATCTGGGCCAAAATTTAATCTAAAAGCCAGGCCCAAACGAATTTCTTCTAATCCAGCCCAAATACCCGTCCAAGCTTCAGCCTGTGTAACACTTGATCTGGACCGTTGGATTTTATTATCCAACGGCCCAGATTAATCCTTTAATTCCAAAATGCATTCAGCCTATGACTTAACCAAACGACACCGTTTGATTTAAGTGAGGAGATCCTGATCGTTGATCAAGTTTGATCCAACGATCAGGATTTAACTTCTCCAAAACATATATAAACTCATTCCATACCCCGCCCCCCCCCAAGCCAGACCCCCCCTCTCCCTTCATCTCCCTCAGGAGCTCTCAGAGACCTAGCGTAACGCCGCCGTGCCCCGCCTGCCGGAAATCGCCTCACGGCGGTTCCGGTAGGCCAATCACCACCAAACCAACGCCAAAACCTTCCCCTCACCTCCCCCATCACGAACCCAGCCTCCACTAACCTCGAATCATGCCGGAGCTCCTCGAATCTTCATTTGAAGATTCGAGTCAAGCTCGAACCAATGCCAAATCACCCCAAACTCACCCCAAACCCTCACATGGCCTCCCTCGTACCCCCGCCGGCTTTCGTTTGCCTCGAATCTAACCAGAAATGCAAAAGCCCCAAATCCGAGCCCAAGAACCCTAGTTTTTGGAAAAACCCAATTCGAGCCGGGTTAGCCATAATTGAAGTCCAAGGGACTTTAGTCTAGGTGTTCTCAATCGAGAACATCTTGATTAAAGCCCGTTTGGCTTCAATAATTCCAAGTCTTAGTTCGAAGCTTGGGTCGGCAGATTTCTTACGAGGTATTAATTCCTTCTTTGGTCGATTTAATTCGATTGTGTGAATATGTGTGTTTGTTTTATTCATTGTTTCAGTTCTCATGCTTTTAATTTCTCATATTCGTTGGTCTGTTCTCCTCATTTGAGGCCTTTTATTTGGCCAATTCCCTTTGTTTTCAGTAGTTAAAATGAATCATAGGTTCAATGTGATTAAAGTCGTCAAGGAATTAGTTCGTAGTATTGATCCCTGAATCTGCCTGTATGCAATTCATTAGTGTAGGGGTTGGTTACTGTTTGATTCAGATTAAAGGGAATTAGTTGGTTGTAGTTAACATGTTAATTTTTTAAATCACACACCCATACAAGGGCTAGTGGAACCTGCACAGCAGGGCATCCCACTGAGGTTCCTGCCACGAGCATTGTTTAATGCTTGAGTCCATACTTTGGACAGTAGATAGTGGGGTTCAGGGAATAGGGATGGGCAGAGGGGAGTTCCTGAGTTTTCTGGTTTTTAGGAGTCCTTTTAGCTATAAGTATAAGGGGATATTCATAGAGACAGGGGAGAATACTTGAGAGTATCTGGAGAGCAAAGAAAACAGTCACACTGGAGAGTAATAGCTGAAGAGAAAAATAGGCAGCAGAGACATTTTTTGATATACACATACAAAGTCACAGATAGAGAGAAAAAGGGAGAGAAGTCATTGTTTCATTGATTTTGTTGGCTACTGTTTCGTGTGCTTTGAGTCAATAGCTGAGTGTGTGGTCATTTGGTTGCTTGTTTGTCTTGTGTTGGTAGTGCTGAGCCATTGCTTTAGCTGGTTCAGTGGTTGGTTGTTGTGATAGCTCTAGTATTTGCTGCTGGTTCACTTGATTGCTGCCACTAGTTGTTGCTGCTGTTGTATTTGTAACTAAGTTATTTCCGCATGTTGAGCCTGCAACATTTCGAAGATTATTTGTAGAATGAACCCGTGTTCTTCATTGTTTGAGTATTATATGCCATTGACCGGGCTCTACCACTAATGCTATTCTCGTGGTCAATGGGGAGGCTTGTGTCGATAGCTACATTTGTGTTGCTGGTTGGTCTATTTGGTTGCTGCCTGGGTTGGTTGTTGCTGTTGTTTCATTGTTGTGTTGCTGGCTGGTCTGTTGTGTTGCTGTTGGTTGTTGTTTGTGTCTATAGTGGTGCTGCCTGGCTGGTTTTGGTGGCTGTCAATCCAATTTGTCACTGGTTGTTGGTCTAAGTGACTGCTGGTCCATTGGTTGTCACTGGTTGTGTTGCTATTGGTCTATTTGATTGCATGCCATTGGTTGTTGTGGCTGTTTGGTATATTGAGTTGCTGTTGGTTTGCTGGTTGTTACTGGTATACTGTTGCTGTTACTACTCCTGTTACTGTTGCTGCATTGCCATTGCTCACTCTTCCTTGTTCTTCCGCATTCCAGGTACACACCTCTGTTATTGTAGTTCCCTGGTTCGAAAAGAATGAAGTTTGAAGCTTATGCATAAAGTCTATTGAAACATGTAGTCGGCTAAAGTTCTTATGTTTAATCACATTCTGTTATTCTCCAATTAAACTTGTATTGCTAGTCTTGGTTATGGAAAAGTGTAGCTAGGCAAAGATACACTGTCGATAGATAAGCACGTAAACCTGAATTAGTCTGTTGTATCTCTATTCAATCTTCTCTGCTCGTGTGTGTAATCTCCAAACCTGTTAACGTTAGACCTTATGCTAAAAGCAAGATTAGCTAGGGAGTTGTTACTCAACGGAATGACGTAATTAGATTAAAGAGAGTCGGGGGCGCATTTCATGTAACCCGACCCCAATTTTGGGCAAGAGTAAACAAAGCGTGTCAGGAACACAGGCGCATTTCATGTGGTGTGGTTCGTAGCAAGTTTTAAATAATTTGGAACCAACTCTTAAGTAAGATACAGTGGGATGTAGTTCGCTTTATATTTGAATCAAAGGTGCGCCTCGCCCAATAATTACACTAATCACATAGCCGTCCTAAATGTACATATGAAATACTTAGATTTTGAGACGCGTCATTTCTTAACGAATATCACAGTGTAAATAAGTAGTCGATCCGGGCGCATATTTTAGTTCTACCTTTTAAATACGGGTGTGCATTTCATGCGACCCAAATCCAAACCCCGAAATGTTGAATAAGAATATGTCGAGGATCCGGGTGCATTTCATGTGACGTGATTCGAAAGCATATTTTTAAGCAACTTTCTCTTTCGTAAATCACAACCAATAATAAAAGCGGTAAAGGGATATTAACTTGCACTAAGTACATAATTGTAAAAAGCAGATAGATAAGCCAAACACGACGGTTGAGCGACCGTGCTAGAACCACGGAATTCGGGAATGCCTAATACCTTCTCCCGGGTTAATAGAATTCCTTATCCGGATTTCTGGTTCGCGGACTGTGAAATAGAGTCATTCTTTTCCTCGATTCGGGATTTAACCGGTGACTTGGGACACCATAAATCTCCCAAGTGGCGACTCTGAAATAATTAAAATAAATCCCATCTCGATTGTCCTTTAATTGGAAAAACTCTTTGCATCCTTGCGGGTGCGTAAAAAAGAGGTGTGACAATGGTAATTTGTTTATATATATATATATATATATATATATATATTAATTGATTACTTTATTTGGATTTAATAAATATAGATATATTATAATTAAATATAATAAAAAACAATGAAAAATAAATATATACATAAAATAACTACACATTCAAATAGGGTAGGAGTAGTTTCAAGTTTGAATTTTTAACTTATTTTAAAATAAAAAGAAAAAAACTAACCTATAAAAAAACGAAAAAAAGAGAAGAAACAATGCCCATTCAAACCGAGAAATGGTTTCAAGTTGGAGTTTCAAAATAACTTTAAATAAAAAAAAATAATGAATTACCAATTCAAATTGGGGAGTAGTTTTATATTGGAGTTTTAAAATTATTTTAAATTAAAAAAATAAAAAATCTATTTATCTATACATATAAAAGATGAAAATAATAAAACAAATAAAATAAAATAAAAAATAGACACACACACACACACACACACACACACATATATATATATATATAGATATATAAAATCCAAAGAAAAAGGCCTCTCATGAAGCTAAATGACACAACAAACTATTGATACATGTAATGTTAAGATATTGTTCCTAATTTGTAGGAACTAAAATACAATGCATTTCTCTGTAAACATTCCAGTAAACCCTTCAACCTTCTGAGTTGTTATTTTATTTGCAAAAGTTTTTCAATTATTAATAAATAAATTTCGAAAATACCATGTCCGCGCAAAGAAACTGCCACAACCTCAAAAATAAGAGAACACTTTAAAAACATTTCAGTTGGAAACCGTTCAAATTCCTATTCTATATATTATCTCAAATATAAGTTCCATTTAGTTTACTCTACGTGGTGAACATTTGACTGTTTGAGTGAAGTTATTAACGATGATTCCTATGTTTTGGATTGACCAAATAGAGAACTGCCAAACAAAATACAGTATATGCATTAGAACAATGAAGATTATGTGTCAGAACATGCGCATGACACGAGCTTCTCTTTACACGTTTCATAACTTAACATTCAACCCGACGATTCATTCAATTGCTTCACGCACGATTTGCTATCAACTGCTCAAGCCATCAGCAGTTTATATTTTTTTCTCAACTACATCTTTTTAAATTGTAAAGTTCCGTCTGCTATCAAGTTTTTAAGAAAACTTAGGACTTATGCAAAAGATGGCTAATCACATTAATTTCATCAACGATATAACAATTTTGAAGATGCAATGGAAGTTAAAAGTTTGTGTTGTCCGTTTGTGGGAAGTACCAGATCGTTTTAATCCAGGCAATATATTGCCGATTGAATTGGTTCTACAAGATGAAAATGTATTTTACATATGTTATATGATTATTTAGTTTTGGTGCATCTACTCCGTTGTTGAATGATTAGCTATGCACGTTTGTACTCAGCCTAAATTTTAACGTCACGAGTTTGTTCACCTTTGCCTCTCAATTACTAAGTTTTTTTTCATCGATATTTATATCCTGTAAACAGACAATAGTACATGAGGAATTGAAGTATTTATGAGTTAGCCACCTATATTACTCTCAACAAAATTCATCTATTTAATTTTAATTTAACTCCTTTTGTATTCGCTCGCTAATTCTAATTTGCAATACACATATTTTTATTATATATATACACTCTTCTTTTCTAATTATTACGTACCGCGCATCGCGCGAGTACTATACTAGTATATATGAACGAACGAAGTTACATCGATTTTGACAATTTTATTTTGAATTAAGGTATGATCAAAATATTAAGGTATATTTTCTACTACGTCAAATGATAAATTCAATTAAAATTACTATATTGTCAATTCAAACGAGAGAAATAAATTTGAATATAATGGTAAACAAGTAAACAAAAAACAACAAAGTCCACAATGAATAAGTAAGAACTATTCGTGTTTCCTTAACCAGAGGTCTCGGGTTCGAGCCCTGGGTATGGAAAAATCCTTGGTAGGGAGCGCTTTCCTCCGCAAGCGACCCTACGCGGCGCCAATCCAGATATAGAGCCTGTTTGGATTGGCTTGTTTTAAGTGCTTTTAAGCCAAAATAACTTTTAAGCCAGTTTGTAGTGTTTGGATAAACTAAAAAAGTGCTTTTAAGCACTTATTTTTAAGCTAAAATGACAAAAACAAGCCAAAAGCCAAAAGTTAGAATTCCTAACTTGTGGCTTAAAAGCTATTTTGGCTTAAAAGTCACTTAAAACAAGCTCATCCAAACGGGCTCATAGTCGGGCTCCAATATGGGTACCGGACACCGGGTGAAAAACCAAAAAAAAAAAACTATTTGTTATTAAAATTGATAATATTAGTCCATGCTCCTTCTGTATTCAATGATATTTTAGGTTCTCAAACTTTGTGTCTTTTGCTTTGTGAATATATACGATGTTCAAATTTCTTTTTAGATGTTACTGACATTAGTATTAAAAATATTTCAAAATTCATAATAATATTAGTTAATAACCAAAAACACTAAAGGGATATTGCATTTTTTAAAGAAAAAGAGAGTATTATTTTTTGAACCTTGATTTGAAGAAACACTTGTGGAAAAAGTATGTGTTGTATATTAAGATGAAGCAAGGAAAAAGATACAATTGTTATTTGTCATTACGATGAAACAAGAAAAAATATAAAATTACATTCGGACAAATAACAATTGTATATGACTATATAACAATTAATAATTTTGAAAAATATTATTTTCGGAAGTCAATTTTTCAGTTATTTTTCATTTTTATATGTCCAAAATAGAAAGTATATATCCATGCTCTTTAACACATCGACGTCCAGAGGAGATCAACTATCAAATAGCCAAATTCAGAGGGTAAATAAGACCACAAATTCTTTAGAAATTTTTTTAACATACACTTCATAATTTTGCTAAATAGATTGCCATAGTTCTTTTAGAATCCATTAATAAGAAGTAATTTCATTACAATCTTAATCTCTTACTTCTATAAAAATATATATGCATGATTATGTGTCTGGATAGAGAAAGAAAGCTTACTCCAAAATAAAAAAGAGTATATTGATAAAAAATATCGCAATTGAATATTATCTTTTGCGATAGTAATTTCATATTTGTTAGATTTAATTTTATAACTCAAACCCAAATTTTACTATGATATTTATGTAACTTTATAATTTTATAGTATTCATTAAGACGAGGTAGGCGCTCCTAAAACTAGTAGGTAGAAAACACATAGGACGAAGTACAGAAGTTCCCAGTTTCAGTTTTTCAGATTTGGCAAATCGTAATTCGTAACCCTCTCTAACACTGTGGCCGATCCCGCATCATTGGATCCTGTTATCTCCTTGTCTGCCGTCCGATCACCGCACACGTGCCGCAACAACCTCGATTATCTTATTCCCCCGCCTCAAAGCGTTACATGTTTACGATACGACCAATCTCCCCTGCCCACATCTAAGCTCTAGGGTTTCTTATGCTTCCGCCACTCTCCTAATCCTAATTCGATTTCGCATCGGTAAGCTCGATTCCTTCCTTCTGCGCATTGCTATTATATTAATTTTCGTATGTGTATTTGTGATTGTTTTTAGTCGGTCTGTATAGTGGTGAAATAAAGAGATGGAGAAGGAGCTGATTGAGCTGTTTGATGCGGTAAAGCGAGCGGCTGATGCAGCCGCAGTTGACGGCGGTGCTGATTCTTCACATGAGGAGAGTAGGTGCCTTGACGCTTTGAAACGGCTCAAGAAATTTCCTGTCAATTATCAAGTCCTTGTCTCCTCACAGGTACACTAATATTTCCTCCTTTTCTTCGCCAATGTGTTAATACACAATCTCCCGCGTTTTCAGATTTAGAATCCCCATATTTGTCTATTCAGTTTAGTCACTGTTGAAACGCTTACAGTTTGCAAAGTTTCAATCTTTTTGCAATCTATATGTACTTTTTCGGAAAAGGGCCAGAATTGCCCCTGAACTATAGTTTCAGGGTTAAAAATACCCTCCGTTCACCTTTTGGGCCATTAGTATCCCTAATGTTTTTTTTCTGGCCCACAACTACCCCTCAAACTAACGGTGAGTAACTTAAAAAAATAAATCTTAAATAATAATTATGTGGCAATTTGTGATTGGCTGATTTTAAATTAAAAGACCCATGTCATTACTCTATTTTTTTAACATGACCCGCCCCAAATAGCCCACCCGCCCGATCCACTAAGAAATACCCTAAATAAAATACACATTTCACCCAATTTATTAGCCATGTTCTGCCATCTTCTTCTCTCCTCTTTGCAGACGAAAATTTCCCATCTCCCACCTCTCAAATTGAATTCTCAAATTCAACAAAATCAAGTCCAATGTCGGAATCTTGTACTTATTCTCGTGAATCAGGTCAGTCAAGAACTTGTTTTTGCGGATTAATTGCTAACCAATTTACTGCTACGACACCTATGAATGGTGGTCGTAGATTCTTGAAATGTCCTCGTCCTGAAGACATTGCTTGTCGTTATTGGGAATGACGCGATGAAGAACTTCCGACCCATGTGTCAATGTTTATCCACACTCAAAAGATTTCATTGAATGCCATTCGTAAAGAAAGGAACAATTTGAAGAAGACCCTGGATGAATTGCTAGGTAGTAATGCTTCAGATTTGAAGAAAGTGTCTTGCTTGGAGAAGAAAGTGTCAAACTTGGATTCAAATTTGAAACGATGGAAAAAAATTTTGTTGTTGTCTTGGGCGTTTTTTATCTGTTTTATAGCCGCGAAGAACATGTGTTGAAGTTGTAGCTGCATTTTTCTTTTGCTGTATTATGTTTCTTTTGGTTGCAATGAAGAAAGTGTTGATGTTGAAGTTGCAATGTACCCAACTGGGCCTAGTTTGTTGTTTGTCAATGAACAAATATGCAGTTTTTGTAGTAATTCTTGTTGTGTTAAATCTTCTCTCTTCTTGAATTTGGCTATTGTTTTCTAGTGTATTTCCAATGAACATAGCTGATTTCTGCATAAATTTCTATGAACTGAGCTCCTGTTTCCAGCGCAAGACTGTGTATTTATCGGCACTATAACGTTGAGTTTGTTGTCCCAGAGGGCAGAGTTCATGGTGGTGGGACTCTTAAGAGTGTTCTGTTAAGTACATAGGTTCTGTTAAGAACATTGGTTCTGTTAAGAATATTGGCCTGCTATGAAGACACTTCATAAAGAGATTGTATCATCAAAAAGAGATTGTACTTGCTAATGCTCGAATCCAAACATAAACATAAATATCCAAACAACATGCTGTTACATGGTTTAAGTTTGGGGTGAATCAACACAACACCATTCATAACTGATTCACCACAGAATAACAAAAAAAAAGTTTAAGTTTGAATCAGTCATTACAAAACATTCAATGATCTAAATGAAATAGCTGCTACTTAGAGGCAGTTTTGGCCCTCTTAGCCTTTAGCTTGCCAACTCTTGCTTCCTTTTCAGCTATCAATTGGTTAGAAGTCACAATTGCTTTCCCTTTCCAAGTAACCTTTTTGGGTGAATATGGCAGATTAGTAGGCAAATTTATACCACTTTCATCTCCCTTGAAACTAATCTTCCTGATACCGGTAGGTTTTTGGTGAAACTTTCTTTGTTGAAGCATAGTCCAAGCTTCAGATATCACCATTGGCCTCAAATCTGGATCTTCATCATCATTTGCATCTCTAGTAATATCATCAAAATCATTTTCATCTATTGGCATGTTAGAAGGTGCAGCAGATTTCTTCATCTCCATCTCTTGTTGAGCAGATTTCTTTAGTTGACTGGGTAGTTGAGTTGGTGGTTCACAAGTTGGTGGTTTACTCAAAGGAACATTGTATCCAGGAGTAGGCATAAAGGCAAAATCTGAATTTTGACTGTCTTGAGGTGCTGTCAGGGGCACATCTTCCACTGTTTGAGAACATTCTCCTTGCAACAAATGCTTGTGCTTACCATGAACCTACAAGACATAAAACATGTAAGGTTCAAACAGTAATGTTCAAACAGTAAGGTGCAAACAGTAAGGTTCAATTGTAGCAATTGTTTACAGTAAGGTGGTTATAAACGTATATTAGATCACTGAAACATGCAAAGTGAGATGAAGCTATCTTCTGATGTTGTGACCAGGTTCACTGCAGTACCCACATGAAATAAGAAGTCCTTTCCTTGAAGCAGACCATAACCCTTCTCTCTTCCTAGCCTCATCCTTTTCTCTTGTTCTCTTGACCTTTGGTCTACCAACCGTTTTATGCACATCTGGTGGATCCATAGCATGTTGTGGCTCAACTTTCCAGAATTTATCACCTCTAACAGGTTGTATCTTATGCATATACACCACGAATTTATCACCTCTAACAGGTTCTTCACGATTTTTCAACAAGTTCATCACCTTCCAGTTAAGAAGTTCAAATAAAAATAACAATTAAGAAGGGGAAAAACTGTTAAGAATGGGAAAAACTGTTAAAATAGTTTACCTTAACTCTAATCTCTTCCAACATCTTCATTATAGGTTTTTGTCTTGCTTCTAAAATCCATTTGTTGAAAGATTCTGTAAAGTTATTGTCCACCATGTTGTTCTTGCAAATGGTGTCAAAGTATGCTCTACACCAATTTTGTGGTGGATATCCTACTAAGGTCTTAGCGGCTTCTTCAGTCACATCACCCATAGACTTCAAATGATCTGAAAATTCCTCTTGATATGTGCTCCAAGCACACCACCACAACAACTTCTTTAACTCCATACCCCTCAACTTCTTGCTCCAATTAGCTTCTATGTGCCTAACACACCATCTGTGATTTGCACTGGGAAGCACAGTAGAAACAGCATCAAGCAGACCCTACAAAGCACCAAGGAAAGAAAGCAGTTAAACATATAGTAAAACTACTACAAAGAAACATGTTGATAAAAAATAATTAGATATTACCTTTTGCATATCGGACATAAATGTCACTCCTTCACCCTCTTGCAAATCCAAGGAACTTCTTAGCAACTCTAGAAACCACTTCCAAGTCCTACCAGTTTCTTTATCAACCATTGCCCAAGCTAGGGGATAAAAGTGTTTCACTGAATCTTGTGCCATAGCAACAAGTAATATTCCCTTACACTTTCCTTTTAGAAAAGTACCATCCAGACCTATTAAAGGTCTCAATCCTCCTTTCCAACCATTTTTCAAAGCATGGAAGCAAATATACATTCTTAGAAATTTCCTTTTTCCTTGTTCCAAAGCATCTTTGGATATGTTTATCACCACATCAGATCCAGGATTGCTATCCCTCAACTCTTGAGCATAAGCCTCTAATCTGTTATAATCATCAATGTAGCTACCTTCTAATTTCTCTAACACAAGTCTTTTAACCCTCTTCATTGTGGAATAACTAACATTAAGTTTGAATTGATCCTCCAGATCCAGTCTCATGTCTTTCACTCTGTACTTTGGATTATTTTGAACCTTGTTCTTGAAATAGTGTGCTAAAGTATTAGCAGTAGCTCTACTATTTTTATAAGTCTGTCTCACAATTATGTTCCAAGTTTAAGGTCTTGATTTTAAATCCCTGATCTTTTTGATCCAAAGATATATGGCACACAAAAGGACATCCTATGTCACATTTATATCTCACCCTAGTAGTGTCACTCTTCTTCACTTTAAGGCCCTTGCTAGTAGAAACTGCATATAATCCCACAACTTTTTTAGCATCAGCCAAGCTTTTAAAACTCATTCCCTTTTCTAGTTCTTTGTATTTTTCTAGTTTTCCAGTGACTTCTTTAGTCATTTCCTTTCTGAAAAGTTCCAATTGCTCACTATCATAGTCACTAGAATCAGTTTCACTAGCACCCTCTTCTTCAGATGAGTCACAATCAGTACCAACCTCTAATGTGTCAATATTTTGTTCATTATACTGAATAATGTTAGGAACTATTACTTGTTCTTCACCTTCATGTACAACAAATATCTGAACCACATTGAACTTGGCAGATAATACAGATATTAATTTTCTAATGCCCTCATCACCCTCAACCACATAGTATCTACCTGAAGACCCTGTGACTAAAATCTGTTTCACCTCCCTTAACTTAAGGACTTCGGTGTATTCAGCACAAATATCAATATAAGACAGCATATCCACATCATATCCTTGCAACACATGATTCAAGTTTTTAATGTAAATCACATGAGGCTTCAAGACCCATCTGCCCCCATAATTAAAGACCAAGTCTACCTTCTCAAGCATTCTACAAAATAAGACATATACAAACCATACAAAAATAAGATAAATGGACCCATCGGACATATAAAAACAGAAAAATAAAAGGAATAAATACATAAAATTTCAAATTGGGACCACATAAGAATAAAGAAATCAGAGACCAACCCTTAAACCATAAATTTCGGACAGCAAAAAACAAATCGGGACCACATGTAATGTGAAATTGACTAAACAAAGGCATCAAAGCATGGAAGAAACAAGTGAATATTCCTAAAACTTCAGAAGCAACAAAAGTTGACAGATTCAAGAAAACCCTAAACATATTTTATTCACAAAAGCAGTAGAATCTTACTTGAATGAGAGAAAATCTTGTATTTTCACTTCACTGCTTCAACTTTAACGAAATTTTTACGCTTCAATCTCTATAAACATCTTGTATTTTCACTTCACTACTTCACTGCTTCAACTTCCCGTAAACATGAGAGAGGGCTGAAGGAGAGTAAATGTTAGAGAAGAAGGTGGGAGATGGGAATTTTTGATCTGTAAAGAGGAGACAAGAAGATGGCAGAACGATGGCTAACAAATTGGGTGAAATGCGTATGTATTTCTTAGTGGGTCGGGCGGGTGGGCTATTTGGGGCGGGTCATGTTAAAAAAATAGAGTAATGACATGGGTCTTTTAATTTAAAATCAGCCAATCACAAATTGCCACATAATTATTATTTAAGATTTATTTTTTTAAGTTACTCACCGTTAGTTTGAGGGGTAGTTGTGGGCCAGAAAAAAAACATTAGGGATACTAATGGCCCAAAAGGTGAACGGAGGGTATTTTTAACCCTGAAACTATAGTTCAGGGGCAATTCTGGCCCTTTTCCGGTACTTTTTTTTTGTTGGAATGCAACTCTGTACATAACAACAGTTGCTTAGTTCTTCTGATGTTGAATTTATAAGGCATCAAGTTGTATACTAATATCCCTCTCTTTCAATTTATGTGACACACTTTTGCCGTTCCAAATGAAATGACACATTTATATATTTCTAAATAATTTAACTTTAAGCTTTCTAGTTTATACATTTTATCCTTAATGAGAAGCTTTTATAGTCACACAAATTGAAAGCCCCACAAAAGCTATTAAGTACTCTTAAGCTTTTAAGACCATAAATTTCAAAAGGCTTCTTTTTTTTCTTAAACTCAGTGTCTAGTCAAACTATGTCACATAAATTGAAACGGATTGAGTACTTGTTAGAGTTCATACAGCAATTAGGAAACCTAAAGTAAACCTAGTCTCTGGATTTGAGAAAGCTTAATAGCCCTGATTGGGCTTTTCTTTGCTGTTCGCTAGAAAAATTACAAGACTCTGATGTTTAAGCATTTGTGCGAGGATGGAGTGAGGCAGTGAGGATAAAGGGAGGGAGGGGGGATCAGTATTACTTCTTACTGATTGAATACTTTTCGGGTTCTTGAAATAATTACTATTTATGGGTTGTTTTTTTTCTAATTACTAAACTTATCCTTGTGCCCTAACATTTTACTATTGGAGCTATCTTGAAGCAACTTTGACTATTCGTTGCGGATAGAAAAACAATATGGTAGGGGAATGAAAACTTGGGAAATTGTGCTTCTGGTATATTATAAAAAATGGACAACACAAATAGTGCTGAGTCTAGACCCGAGTCATGGATAGAGAGCTTCATTTTGAACATGGTCTTTTGGAGTAGTCCAAAATTATTAAGGTATATATAAGATGTTGTGCCTTATAGATAGAACCTATCGGTCAAGGTGCACACGCTTAACACCTTGATGCTTATACTAATAGCCTATTTGGCCAAGCGTCTAAAATCAGCTTATTTTGAAAAGTGCTTTCTCAAAAGTGCTTTAAAATTAGTTTTAGTAGTTTGTGTTTGATTAATTAATTCAAAGAGTACTTTTGGGTAGCAATTAGTGTTTGACCGAGCTTTTAAAAAGTGCTTCTAAGTGTATTTTTCTCAAAAGTATTTTTCAAAAAAGTGCCTTTGGAATAAGCTACTTTTTTTCTGCTTCTCAAAACCTGCTTTGGCCTCTACTCCATTGTTATCAAAGGCGAAAAGCGCAAAAAAACTCTAAGGTCTGCTGAGGCTTTAAGCGCAAAGCGTAAGCTTTAATGAAAAAAGGCGCAACTGGAGAAAAAGTAAAAATATGTATAAGCAATCCATGACTAATAATTAAAAGCATAAATAACAAATGTGTGGGCAAAGAAATTGGAAACAATTTACGAGAAAGTGAAATATCAATTGTGTAATGTCGCCTTTTTTCAAGATTACACTCATTGGAAGGAAAAGTATGCCTTAGAGTCTTGATGCAACAATAAAACGCACACAAAGCGAGGCAAAGCGCTCACCATGTTTTGAGCCTCACTTCAGGGCTTAAGCGCGCCTTTGACAACAAAGTCTACTCGGAAGCACTTTTTCCCTTCTAAATGCTTGGCGAAACACCTTAACCCTGAAAAAAGCTCTTTTGGTCAAATAAGTACTTTTGGCTAAAAAGAAGCTTGGTAGCGCACTAATCTTCACCGAGCTTTAAGGCTGAAACGTGCTTTAAACTTGCCCATAACAGTACTAAAAAACATTCTAAGAGCCTATTTGGATTGGCTTTTAAGCTAGTCAAACCAGCTTTTAAGTCATTTTTTAGCTTATTGAGGTGTTTGTCAAACTTAAAATCTGCTTAAAGGTCAAATGCTTTTAAGCCAAAAAGTCCAAAATAAGCCAAAAAGTCCAAAATAAGCCAAAAGTGATAAAGTTGGGTAATCCCAACTTTTTTTTAGCTTAAAAGCCACCCCTCTTTGACCAAGTATTTTACATTGCTATCCTTGGTACTTATGTATAATTTCCAAAATACCCCAATCTTTTCTTTTTCTTCTTTCCTCCGCCATTTCCAACCTCTACCTTCCAAATTCCATAATCTTTTCTTTTTCTTCTTTCCTCTGCCATGCCATTTCCACTCTTTGACATCCAAATAAGTTCTCTTTTCTTGTTTTTTGTAGAGTTATTTATTTCTTTTCTCGTGGTGGGTGGCTTTGGGTGGGGAAGAATGATGGTTTAAATTGAGACAAAAATTAATTTATATTTGAATTATAAGTTCAAATTAATTTTAGTTAATAACACGCGTTTCTTCCGTTAAGCATAAATACCTCTTACTTTCAAGAAAAGCTTAGCACTCAACTTGATTTGAGAATCTACACCTATTCATTTGTTTTGACCCCATGAAAAAACAAAGAAAGAAAAAGATAGTACGAATTGATTAGTCTTGATAGTTTCAGGGCTTTTAAGTAATTTTAAAGGAAAAAGTGCTTATGAGCACATTTTTTCGAAACACATCAACTGCATATTTTCAGCTCCAACACATTTATCCAAACACATAATTACTTATTTAAAAATTAAGCTCAAACACATGAAAAGTGCTTTTAAGCACTAAATGCTTAAAAGCTACTTAAATTAAGACAATCCAAACGGGCTCTAAGTAAGGTAAATGTAGGAGAATGTTTAACTACATACATGGACGTGTCTTAAGAGTGTGTCCCGTTCAATTACATTATGTAACATTGTAACATGCACGGGTAAACACATAATTGCTTACTTAAGAATTAAGCTCAAACACATATGCTTAAAAGCTACTTAAATCAAGCCAATCCCAATGGGCTCTAAGTAACGTAAATGTAGGAGAATGTTTAACTACATACATGGACGTGTCTAAAGAGAGTGTGCTATTCAATTACATTATGTAACATTGTAACATGTACGGGTAAAGTGAACACTATTTTAATCCGCAAAACTAGCAAAGGTTACAAGGTCAAGTTACATCATTTGTTTATCCTCAAACCCGTCCTCATCATTGTCTTTCTCCTATTTGCGAGTCAAATCTTCACGTTTAAGGGCACTATCCAATGTATCTCTAAAAATCCTGAGAGCACACAGTAAAGATCCTAATGCATCAACTGATGAAGAGGAGGCACTGTTTGCATCTCCAACCTACTTAGTAGAAAGGATTTAGAAAAAGAGATTCTAACAAATCTACAAGTTAAAATGTCAAATATAATGGAACTCCAATACCGCATGCGGATCAATCAATTGCGAGTTGCTTCTCAAAATGTGCAAATTACTCCAACCACAATAATTTGAAATGGCATAATAGGACAACTAACCTTATTCAAATCGATGTTGCTACACTTGACATTGGCCTGTTAACGATGCTCATAACTTTTCAACTAAATAACATAGTAAGAACATTGTTATTAATACAACCAGGATAGACAATTATTGAATACAAGTAGAAAAAATAATGATAATAGTACTCACAAGACATTGGTAGTAGTGCAGCCCTATTGTTTCATCTTTCTTGGCATTATCGATGGTGAGTTTCATATCTCCATTATAATAAGGACAAGAGTTGAAATGGCAAGCAGGAAGGAGAGTAGTAATGTCGTATTATCCATCCGAAGCAGTTTTCTATCTTCTAGCTGTTCCCAGAAGGAATTTCCGAGCTTTTGAAATAATAGCTGTGGCACTCTACCAAGAATTGCAAAAATGTAGTGAAAAATGAAGCCAACATCAGCTGTAAATCCTATGTGAAAACAGACAATAGGAGCCAGCTAGGCAGAAGAGGAGAAATTCCTAACATCTGGTAGCATGTCTTGTTTGTGGCAAAAGTTCTCATAGGCAACTAGTGGCACCTCTCGCTTGTCGTAGCTGCACTGGACACTATTTGGAAATCCATAAATGTTATGTTGGCATTTAATCTATTCTAAGTACAGTACGGATTTTTACCAACAAAGATGACATACGTTCTCATCTAATACCAATAAAAAAAATACTAATGGCGGTTGAATGCCGGATTTTGTGGTTTCTTAACATCGTATCTATAGATTCTTTGAAGCTAGTGGTTGAATGCAAGATTTCTTTTTTTCTTAACCTTTTTTTGATAAGGTAAATTGTATTAATCAAAAGGGAGAAAACTCCTGTATACAAGAAGTATACCAAAAAGTAGAGAATTTTCATTAGAACATGGTTCTCTACAAAAGACGTCCAATCTTTTATGGAAGTAGGGGCTATATAAGTGTACCAAAAAGCGATCAAAGATAAACGATTTTTCTTAAGATGGGTGATGTCAAGCACCGTAAAGGATACTCAATCCCCTCAAAAGCTCTCCTATTTCTCTCCCCTCAAACTGTCCTCATGAGAGCCAATGGGGTAAAATTCCATGCCATTTGCTTTCTTCTACGGAAATCGGCCCAGCTATATAACATATCCTTTACAGTGCTTGACATCACCCATTGAACGCCAAAAAGATTCAGGATTGACCTCCACAAACCCGATGACACAGGGGAATGCAACAAAAGATGATCAACTTCTTCTCCTGAGCTTTTACACATGTAGCACCAACTAACAAGTGTAATTCCTCTCTTTCATAGATTTTCAGCAGTCAAGATCATTCCCGTCGCCGCTAGCCACGCAAAAAAGCATACCTTCATGGGCGCCTTAGGAATCCAGATCGAGGAGCATGGAAAAGTGGCGTCCTCTCACCAATATATTCTGGTAAAAGGACTTTACGGTGAAACAAACTATCGCCACGCAAACCCCATCTCCAAGAATCACAAGATGGTTGGGGCCTGTCTTGCCCATATAAAAGTGCTAAGAAATATTAGAGCTCCGCAGTCTCCCAATCTTGCATGTTTTTCTAAATGAGAGGTCCCATATTACCCCCTTCATGCTCCTTGCGAATTTGTTGAACCATCAATTCCTTTTGGTTTGAAACTATGAAGACGTGGGGAAAGAGACACTTAGAGTATCTTCTCCATACCATTTATGATTCCAAAAGCTGATTCTCCTTCCGTCTCCCATCCTGTAAGTGATGTTGCCATTGAAGGCTTCCCAATTTTTCATGATGCTCCTCCACATGTCACACCCGAAAGGTGATGTGCTTGCCTTGGTCCTCCAACCCCCTCCCGTGGAACCGTACTTTTATACTATAATCTCCCTCCATAGAGCATGCTCTTCTACTCTGGATCTCCACAGCCACCTCCCCAACAAAGCTATCTTGAATACCCTAAGATCTTTCCTATATTATAAGAGATAATACTTATTTGGAGGATGTCCACGTGTTTGGTTGTGCGTGTTTTCAAATTCATTTCCACCCGAGTGGGGTGAGTGGCTAAAGAGAAGAACCATCAGGTCTTCCTCTATGGTAGATGGTCTGAGTTCTAACCCAGCGCCCTTCCCCTCCAAAATTTCTACCCCCTTCCGCCCAAAGAAAACCCAAACTTTATAAGAAGATAGCTTCAAGATACCCATTGAAAAGACATTGAAACTTTCTTTTTGCGGGGTCTTGGTTCAAAGGAAATTAGTGCTATTGCAAATTTCTTGTTATCATTGTTATTGCTACTGCTGCAATTGTCTCTCTCCATTTTCACTCTGCTTTAGGGTAAAAGACGTGTCATTTTTCTGAGTTCATGCTATATCACCTACTGGTTGTACTACCTGCTTTAGGGTAAAAGACCTGTCATTGTTTCTTTGTTCTAGTTATTGTTCACTTGAAGGTGCCCATCTGCTAGTGGAGGTACATAATCCTTTTCCTGTATTTGATGGAAAGAATAATGTTTCAGGTGGGCAAACGTCTCCGTCTATTGACAAAACATCCAAGGGAGAAGATCCAGGCATTGGCTTCTGATGTAGTTAAGAACTGGAAGACCATAATTGTGAGAGAAACAATGAAAAATAAGAATGGCAATGGAGTAAATGGGGAATCTGTAAAATCTGAATGTGCTGGAGCTGATGGTGATGAAGCCAATAAATTTCAGAGTGTGAACTCGGTGAAGGTTGAAAAGGTGTCGAGGGATGAGAATGTGAAGGTTGAGAAGTCAAGCAGGTCTGTGATGTCAAAATCTGAAAGAGCAGCAAAGTCAGAAAGTTCCTTTACCGAGATGCAGTCTGAGAATGTCACTGTTGTGAAGACTGAGAGTACTACTTCCAAAAGTGTGAAGATTGAGAAGACACCCAAGGATGAGAAATTGAGCTCTAACGCGGCAACTGCTGCCCCACCAAAGTTGTCTGCTCTCATTTACTGTAAGGATTCTGTGAGAGACAAAGTTCGGGAGCTCCTTGCTGAGGCTCTTTGCAAAGTCTCAGGTGAAGTTGATGACAATTTGAGGGATGCTGTGAATGCCTGTGATCCTTATAGAGTTGCAGTTCAGGTGGAAACTGCTATGTTTGACAAGTGGGGTAGATCTAATGGTGCCCAAAAGTTTAAGTATAGATCTATAATGTTTAACATTAAGGATCCAAACAACCCAGATTTTCGGAGAAAAGTCCTTCTAGGACAGTACCCACCTCGTAGTATTATCGAATTGAGCCCAGAAGATATGGCAAGTGATGAAAGGCAACAGGAGAATCAGAAGATTAAAGAAAAAGCATTATTTAATAGCCAACTTGGAGGTCCTCCAGTGGCCAGTACTGATAAGTTTAAGTGCGGTAGGTGTGGGAAAAATCAGACCACTTACTACCAGATGCAAACTCGGAGTGCTGATGAACCAATGACCACATATGTGACCTGTGTAAACTGCGATAATCGCTGGAAGTTCTGTTAAACTTGATTCCTTTCTCAACTATGATGTAGTTTCTAGGTTATTTTTTAATTGTCTTCTTTGAGGCGGTCTCCGATATGCACGGGATGATCGCCCAATCTATTTTATTGTATGGGGTATTATCACATCTGAACTGTGTGTTTTTCTTTTCTGAGTTATTCCTGTAGCCCAATTTTGTTACCAGTCGTTATTTGTCTATTTGTGATTAAACTTTCAGCTCTATGCTTGATCTAAAAGTTTTACTGTGGAGGGGGACTAAAGTTGAATGCCTCGTTTTTTGTTGAATCATTTGGAAACATGAGGTGGCGTTGGTATGCGATTCCGCTATACAAACGGAATTTTCAAGTACTGATCTCTCATGCTCCTGACCAAAATCCTAGGGGAGTCAACTTATCAAGCATTCCTCTCTTTTACATTTGGTATTTCTTTCTTCACCATAGAATTTACCAGTAATTTCCGATTCATGGACATTTCATCTTTCATAAGTTTTGTGATGCAGGGAAGATGAGATCATAGTTATAACAGCTGCATTCTTCTGTGGTGTACGATACATTTGCATGAGTTTATAGATTGGAGTGCAAGATACAGTTCTCTTATTCATGTGCAATTACGCTAGTTTTGCAATGATCTTCTGATCGCCGGGCAAGGTACAATTCTCTTTTTCAAGTGCACTTACGAAATATGAGCTTTAAAGTAAAGTTGGCACAGGCACCATGGACAGTATCACATACTTCTGGAATCATCAATGGTCAATGCAGTAATAATGAGAAGCCACGGTAACAAGGAACTGCCACTTGACGGCTCAAAACCCGTGTCCTTGACACCACAGTTCTGCCAGAAAGTAACGCCTAGTGACTGTCACTGGTTTCCTGTTGTTACACCACCCAGGCTTATATCCAATAATTTGCACACATTCCTACCTATATAAACCCTTTATTTCATGCTATTTACCTACATATTACAGATCGAAAGTAATTCAGAAAGAAACAGAGATGGAGCATTACTTGGCCAAAAAGATGTGTGGCTTAGGCTCTGGTTGCCATTATGTTGAGCAGTAGTAGTATAGAGGTGTAGTGGCCTCAAGAAATATGTAAAATGACACGGGAAGGTTTAATGGCATGCAAACCATTAGTGTCACCGCCAAATCTGCAGGCACCCAACAGCCGATTGCTTCTTTGCACTGGCCAATGCAGACATTGTAAGGGCTACCTTTGCTCTTACAAGAACTAGTATACGTACCCGCGCGATGCGCGGATTATTTCAAAGGAAAAAATGATATAGTAAAAACAGGTATCTATTGTAAAGTAAATATAGCGATCACATCCAAAACAATTAAATCAAAAAATAAATATACGAATTTCATTGGATTGCATCTATGATAGGGGCCAACAATATTTATGCACAAAAGCATGGTTAGCAGAGAAGGTAATAAGCCAAAAAGGTAAAGTAGATTTCCCAAAATTCGCTTCCGGTTCATATATTAAAAAAAATAAAGAACAGTTATACATATGTGTAATTCACAGTAGTTAAGACATCACATTTTTTGTGGTGTACTTTGGGTCAGAAATATATGAGAAAAATGAGCAAGTGTCATGTTGGTTGATGATATAAACGACACTCACATGGATAACTAAGATCTAGGAAATACCCCATCCTTGTTGGCATAATCTATATAACAGTTCAAGTGCATACATTGAAAGGAGCAGATTCAGCAAATGAAAATGAAATAAGGATATCCAAATTATGAAACAATGAGGAATCCTGATATCAGATTCAGTGCAGCTATGCCAAGTGCATCTACTACAGCAACAATCTCCAATATCTCGCCAGTGATCCTCGCATGCCTTTCCCGGTTATAACTTTAAGTCAACTGCATTATTCGTGGCATTACTCATTGCATTTATCCTAGCAACAAACTCACTGGCAAATGACTCTTGAAGTGGCCTTAAAATCTGGCTATTCAAATAGAGTGGCATCAAAGCATCAAGAATCTGAGCAGGATCTTGCTCAAAGTCTATTTTACACAATTAACTTCCCCTTTTAACCCTCAAATGATCCCTCTCAACAATCATTTTCCCCTCCTTGTTAGTCAACCTAAGAACTCATCTTCAACTACATCAACTCTTTTCCCATTAACACCAAGAACCTCCCATTTCGACGAAATTGGAAGTAACGTATGTATTACTGGATCAGATTTAATCAATGAAATAAATATGGTATACAACGGATATGGAGTAATGATGGAGTATACCGAAAAAGCAAAAAATTATCTTTAGTTACTATCAGAAAAAATAAAGAGCAGTTACACAAATGTGTAATTCACATTAATTAAGACATCAAATTTTGTTGTATTGTACTTTGGATCAGAAGTGTATAAGAACATGAGCAAGTTTCCGAACCAGTATATGAGAACATGAGCAAGTGATATATATGCAACATCATGGAGACAAAATTAGAGTATATAGTTAGCTGGTCATAAGCAAACCTTTAGACATCAGAAAATGTTCTTCGCTTGTTCGCCTAGCAGCTTTTGAACCTCCACGAGATCTGAACCGTTACGAACAAAATATAACACAATCATGTCAATATGATTCAGAACTCCCCAATTTAAAATGTCATCCTTGTCTTTATCTATCAATGTTGGCAGATCCACATTTACTCCCCAGAGATTGGCATTCTTTCTTTCATCAAGAACAACAGTGTTCTCACAGCAGCATCATACCAAACTGTTCTCTTTGTCACAAGACAAAACTGTAAAGGTAATTGTGCCATCTGCACAAAGGATCACACTTTGCGGCTTTACATCCTGTGCTAACTTTTTGTAGCTCATGCATATCATACTCTCATCACCTTTAATGCTGTAATAAGTTGAGATTGTGATCTCCTGACCCTGTTTAAGTTGTGCAAGGTTAGCATCATACAAAACTCTGTTCCATTTTTTGGACCTTACAAGATGAAAAAGTGTCAGAACTTTGACATAAAAAAGTGAAGGCAAGACATGGCTAGGCAATCATATATTATATACTTCTTAAAAGGCATAATTTTGGCATGTCGGCGATACAATAATCAAAGATTTTACAGCTTCTCTACACCCCTCGGGACATGTCTGATAAACAAAAATTACCCAGAATGAACGACCATGCGGTAAATCATTTTGTATTGAGAAAGGAAAAAAAGGTAGTCGAAATCAGTTATAAAAATTTTGTGCACAACCTTTGTATAAAGCAACAATCATTGTAACTAACAGTAATATATCAAAATAAGCCATCATGAGAATAAAAAAGTTCGACCAAACATTTAATTACCAGTATATTTTATGGGAAGTTGTAGAAGCAAGTTGTAATTTTCTACCTGTGTGAATATAAGAACAACTCATGTGCTATGTGCAGAGTTAATGATAAGAAATGCAAGATACGATGGTTAATGCAATGCACCATTAAATCTAAATGATGACCTCCACACAAGTTGCTTTAAGTGAAGCATTTGAGGCTAAATATTGAAAATTAAATTCTACCTTGATTCTTTCATATGATGCCCATTCCTTAAATACTTCTCGCTCTACTCTATTGCTACTAAAGAGGGATTAAATCTATCACCTGCAATGTTGCAGCAGTGATCAAAGGAGGCACCATTTAGCGAATGCATAAGAGAAAAGTCTTTATGTGCTTACAAATAGACAAAGCACTGAGCAACAAATTTGCCTTTGGCATGAACAATCTCAATTTTCTCAGGAGCTATGCATTCAACCTATGCCAACTTGAAGATAATCTTCTTCCTATTCATAATGAGCATTCAGAACATTGACATCTGCAATAAACATTGACCAAGGAAAAATGTGCAAAATTAGTAATTATTATAAATAATATAAATGAAGATTGTAAAAGAATTAATAAATGTCATGATATATCTAAGATATATCAATTGGTATTGTAATAATGTGAAGAAATCAGATTATTTCATCAACAATAAGCTGCAGGACAGTGGTATGACTTTTTAAAATGACATACTAACAAGTTTAAAACTCTTACCCATTGTATGACATTTTAAAATCGCATATTAGTTGAATTTATTGACTGCAAAATAGATAGACAATTTAATAAATAAAGTACATGTGACTAAGCTACAACAGGATATATCAAAGTAAAGTAAATTTAGAAGAATGTTTACCTTATTCATTTTAATCTTTTCTCTAGTATGAGCAACTATATACTGAGTATGTACACTGAACTTGTCATTGTTGCTGCCAATTTGATACTTACTTATTCAAACTTCTATCCTCTAAATTTTGGAAAATTTCTTGATACACTACATTTGTAGCTTCATTTGTTATTTTTCCATCTTCATCATAACATAAGATCTTTAATCCTTTTCTACTTGTTACTCTTGAAAGTGCAACGTATATTTGTTCATGAAATACAAATCATACAAATTACCTCGTGTAGTCTAGAATTGTTGTTTGATATGCACACGATGGAGAAAGAACACAACTATATACTGTAAAAGTAGAACTGATTTGATAAAAAAGTGAAATAACGTTGCTGGAATCCTGGGCAGTTCATGGGTATGGAGTTGATATGTTGGTGAGACATCGTAGGATTGAGTTACAGAATTGTGGAATTGAGGTGCCGAATTTGGAGGATGAAATTTGTAGGGCAAAAGATAGAAATAGCGTTCCCAATTGCCGTTTTCTTTTTAAAATGTATCTATACCTATTTAATAGGAAAAATGTATCTCTACTTATTTAATAGGAATGACTTTTTTTATTTGGGCAAAATATGTTGAAACTACATACTTCTTCTATAGGAATTGCTTTTCTTTTCAACGTGTATATATAGAAACTGCTTTTCTTTTTAGAAAAACTTCTTTTAAAAAAGATATAGAATACCTAATTAATTGAAATTATTAATGACATTTCTTTTCAAACTATATACGTAGAAACTGTTTCATATATTAAAAAACTTCTTTAAAAAAAATATAGAATACACCTATTTAATAGGAAAAATGTGTATCTACCTATTTTATGGGAATGACTTTTTTTTTAGGCAAACAATGTTGAAACTACAGGCTTCTTTTATAGGAATTACTTTTCTTTTCAACGTGTATATATAAAAACTGCTTTTCTTTTTAAAAAGACTTCTTTTAAAAAAATATAGAATACCTAATTAATTATTTTTAAATCTATATTTGAAAAGAAAAACTAATTTTACCTAACTTTAACTAATTTGTCCTAAAATAGACACATGTCATTTTATATGTGGAACACTTAGGCAAATTTGTAGGGCTGACTTCTTTCCTTTTAAATAAATATAAATATAAATATAGATGATGCACCCGTGCGATGCACATGCCCAATTGTTGTTTCTTTTTATTTTCTTCTTGTTTTTTTATCTTTTTAATATTTCTTGGTTTATTGTTAATTACACACTTTTTTCCTAGAAATAGCCTCTCTATCCCTCGGGGTAGGGTTAAGGCATGCGTATATATTACCCTCCCCAGATCCCATTTGTGGGATCACACTGGACTGTTGTTGTTGTTATTGTTGTTGTTGTTAATTACACACTTTATACGCCTTTAGGGAAAGAAGAAATAGAATAGGCTTTTTTATAATAACGTATAGAACCAAGATTACATGTATTGTTATTTATCTTTTGCATTATGTGCATTTTAATTTTCCTGAAATCATATTACTATACCAATCACTTTGAAACACTTGTCGAGTTTAATGCTTTATTATACAATGATTAGATAATAATTCAAGTAGAATTTAAATTATTTCTACATAGGGCCTCTTTTATTTTAATATATTTTTTTACATCATTAAGCCTTAAGTTAATTATTATTAAATAGTAATTAAAAAGTCAGTTGAGAAATAATTCGTCATATATTTTTTCATTTTTTAAATTGAATGATATATAGTTTTATTCTTTTAGTATTTTCAGTGTATTAATGCATTATTTTTTTTACTAATCATAAGTTAAATATTAATGTTATTCCCAAATAGCTGAGGAAAGGTATTTTTGGTTCTTTTAAATAATAATCGTTATTTTAATTATTAAGCATTTTAATAAAAAACTTTGTGATTTGTTCTATTGGAATGACATAATATTTTTTTCTAGTTTCATTCGATATGATTGAGATACTATTTAGGGTATTAATGCAATCATCATCACAATAGTAGTATTTGTTGAGACTATTTTAAAAATATTGATTGTATATTTATCTATTTTAAATTTTTTATAATATTGAATTCTAATTCAATAGAGTATGTACTCAACTAACTTCGATCATAGAGAGAGAAGTATAATATTGTATGACGATACTTCTCATACTTCTTAATATATAACAATTTTTAAAAGATAATAATTTCACAAATTAGTTATCTTCATTTTTACTTCAAATATTATCAACTCATATTTTTAGAGAGGGACTAATTATTATAATTTTTTATATTCTACAATCAAAAAGGGAACTTGAAATTATATTTTATTTTTGAATAAAAAATTTCCAAATTTTATTAAGTATTTCAATATAAAATTGTATAAAATGATATCAATTGATAGTGATATAATAACATTTGAATGTAAATCTACGTATAGTATCATTAATTTTTTTAATGAAATCTTCTTTACTGAATTAGTTAATAAATAAAATGATATTTCTTAAGAAAATAATAGAATTGTCATATATAAATGTATGTGACCTTAGTATTTTTAATCGGGCGAACATTTGAATTATAAATTATCAAAAAAATAATTATTCTAGTTAAAAGTACTTGTTGAAAATAATAATAATAACAATCAAGCAATAAATTTAATAAAAATAGTAAAGGTTGAATAGGAAGTGGGGTCCACCTAAAGAATTTAATAGCTTATGGGCACGTTAGTTTTGGTTTTTTCGGTTATTAAGAACCCACAACAAATTTTTTGAGCATAGTATACAAACAAACAATGCACTAATATATTTAAAATATCTATTATGTCATTGGTCAACCTCCTATTCTTTTTTCTATATAATAGATATAGATAGATTACCATTGGTTGCCTTCCCTAGGGAATGATCCATAATTATCCATGCAGCTGCCTAAGAAGTGCGAAATCCCTCATCCTTTCTAAATACAGCCATCCACAAACTGTAATTTGTTTTGAGCTTTGGTTTTCACTTTTCAGTGTGTCCTGCATTTCTCTAGGGAAGGAAAGGATTCAAGTGATTCTGGAGAATTCCATCCTTGACAGAGAATAAGAAGAAGCTTCCCTAGCCAAGTCTGCTAATTCTTTTATTGGTAAAATACATAATCTACCCATCAAACTTAGGACCAAATCTCTCTTACACACCTGTTGAACACGGGTTTTATTTTACACACCAAACCTTTCAAAAGTATATCAATTATATATACAACACTTTCATGCTGGACCAGTTTTATATATTGTATGTGTATCACGCACCAATATGCTCGTGACACGTGTCATTAATTTTAAAAAAATAAAAACACACTTAAAATTATATATATACCCCCTTCTTCATCTTCCCCACCTTGTCTTCCATTATCATTGTTCTTGAGAAAAATTTCTAGCAAGACCCCAAAAAAAAAAAAAATAACTTTGAATCAAAGGACAAATAAAAGAACTTTTAAAACTTTTGTAATTACTATTCCTTTTGGATCGAGTCACAAACGGGAAGAAATTATCAAGTAGCATCTTAATTGGATTTTCAACATTCTATCACAAATTAGAAGAGATTGCCAAGTAAATTTAACTAGTCAATCAAAATCGAGTTACAAGTTCAATTCAAAAATCCAAAATTAACAAGATCCAGTTGAATTTTCAAGCTTTTTCAATAGCTCAACAATGGTGTTTTTTTTTAATTTTTCGCCCATACATGTGATAAACTTTTAAATCCAGCACACTTAAATGATTTTAAAAAACTCAGTTGGATATGGCTGTTACGTTACTTCGACGATGTTGAATCTCTGGTTTTTTTTTCCTCCTCTAAATCTTGGCAAATATATTTGGTGGTATGTATGGTGGCATAAGAAGAAATGCATCAATAATGGAAGAACATGGAAAAGAATAGTGAATTTTTTATTCTGAAAAATAAAGAAAAGAATTGATAAAATGAAAAGGCTGGACAGGGCTGTCAAAATGCCTTTAGATACAAAATTTTAGTCGTTCACTCGCCTCTTACGTGTGAAAAACACGCGAGTAACACATAATTAAAAAAGTGTGTTTTTAACATGCTTTTGAAAGATTTGGTGTGTAAAATAAAACCCGTGTTCAACATGTGTGTTAGAGAGATTTAGTCCTTTACTCCTCCGCCTTTGAAGGCTGGTTACATCCAATGTCTCCTACGAGGCTGTCTTAAAGTCCTCTTTGTCTAGGTATAGGTATAACCCTTTTTGAATACATTTGACTTGGTGCTCACTTGCAGGAAGATTCCCCGCTCTGAAGTCAAGTCTTTTTTGGAGCTCCTTCCAAAGAGGTTGGGACTAGACTTTCAATTGGACGTGTCCCGATCAAATCGTTAACGACATAATCTATGCAGACATACTACTTTCAATCAAACCTTCTACCCTTTGAGGCCTAGGATTTGCTTCCTTAGATTTGTTGAATTTAGGGTAGATTATGGATTTTGCCTCTTTTATTTGCAGTTTGAAATCTGTATGGAGCCTGAACTTGCATTTTTGTAATAGTAGTATAACCTCTAACATTCAAGACCAATCATATCAAAACCCAAACTCGCAAAAGAAAAAAACTTGAGATTTAGGACTCAATACTCTTAATAAAGATCTACTTATTTATTTATCAAAGGAAAGATGGGCTATCACTCATCCTAAACCCTAAAACTGCATAAACAGTTCCTACATTATGATTCATACATAGGGAATATTATGTTGTGAATAATACATGAAATGTATATTATGTATGGATTGCTTACTTTTAAATATTTTTCTTTTTAACTATTTTGTCTATGTATTATTATAAGGTCACGAGTTTGAGGGATAGAATCGGTCATAACTCATTCTGTATGAATACGAGATACTTTGTGCACGGAACTACCCTTTATTCCATATGAGATAATGGAGCTTATGAGATTCGGGAGCCGAGCTAGCTAAGATATTTTCACACAGGGGAGAGGAGAGATAACAGGGGCAACGTAACATAAGCATCTCATGTTAATTAATACTATAAGGTAGTAGTATTGATAGTATCATACACGATTTTGCAAAATTATTCTTTAGCCAACCACAATTCCAATATTTTTGCACATTTTGATTTCCCCTCCTCCTTTATAAAGAGTCAAGAATCAGAGACTCTTTCCTTGAGAGCCTGGAAAACTCGAGAACTTTTATCAAAAATCTGAGCTCTCCTGTTGTAATCCGTTGGTTCTTTTCCATCGTCTTCTCCCATAATCGCTTCTCTTTCCAGACACTCCAACAACTCTACCATTCCACCTTCTCCTTTACACTTATCCGTCAATCTGCTCAACTCTTGATCTTCAATACCCATCTCCTCCTCTAACTTTCTTTCTATTTCCCAAACTGAACCCCCTTTTCTTTTTGCACACTTCAACTTCCAACTTATACTTTTATTAACATAACTGCATGGAAATTGGAGGGTTGAAGGATGAGTAGCAGAAATCATGGAAATGGGTGTCTGATAATGACGTGACAAAGAAAAATAATTGAGAGTCTTAACGTGAGGGAGAAAACACAACTCCATAGCCGTCAAACAAAGATAAGATTTTTTTTTCTTCGGGTATCAATCAAAAAGCTGCGATTTTCTTGAGATTGCCGCGAAAGGGATGAATAGGTTCTTTGGTTATATATATTATAGCTGGAGGAGTAAATGGGTTGGTGCTGGTCATATCTGAAAGCGGCACGAGCCTTGAAAAAGCTGTCATTGCAGGCACGTGGCTTTTTAATGTGCAAATTGGCTTTCCTCTGAAATAGGCAATGGCCAACATTTAAAGATTATCCTTCATCAAAATCTTTGGGATAGGCTTAATTTGACCTTTAAATATTGTTCGGAGCACTTTATATACTCTAAGTTTGTAAAACTTGAACATAATTTGTCCAAGTAACGGAAAACATCCATGTCCATTCGAAACTAACGGCGAAACATTAAAAAACCATCCACATCTCCTAGAAGAGAAGAAAGCAAAAATCAGAATGACTACATACTGATATCAATAGCGAGGAAGCTCACATAATAATTATCTATATCTAGCAATCACAAATATAAGGCTATGGAGAAAAATGTGTTCGGATCTATAGGCTTTAATAGGCTTTAATAGGCTTTAATAGTTTATGAAAAAGTCTAGGGAAATATTTCATAGCTATTCCCTTACTAAATGGGTTTGGATTCACGATTTTCTTTTTAAGAATTAGGCTGGCCATTAGCGTATAGAGGTAAAACTAATGGTAAAAATAAAATTTTGATGGAAAGTATACAAAATATTTAATTATATATATATATATATATATATATATATAATTTTGAATATAATTTGTGATCTGATTCGATTTTTTCTTTAGTTTGTTTTTTTATAAAATCAAACCAAATAAAATATTATGAGTTTTTTAAAATTTAAAATCAAACCAAAACCAAAATCAGAAAAATTATTTAGCTGGTTCCAATCGATTTTCGGTTTTGGTCAATTTTTAACGGGAAAATTTCACATATCAACAATTTTATAGCCCATATTTCAATTTACACCTAACTAACCCGAAAATAATAGGCTAAGATTCTACATCCAACTACGATAATTCTCAAAATTACTATTTAATTTTAAAAAAAGATTACTCAAGCTTTTAAGTTAATTTTCGAATCAGCAATTATAACTCAAATATTAGTTCAACAAACCAAATCCATTAGATGGTGAAAATTAGATTTTAACAAGCTTAAATATGTGGGTTTAGATTCCGAATTTGATTTTGTGAAATTTGGAGTGGATGTTATTTAAAATTGTTAGAAATAGTATGAGGAGGTTGTATATAAAATTTGAAGTCATTTAATGGAGATTTGAACTGTTTTGAACAAGAATTGTAACTGAAAATCGTGGAAGAAGTTCGTCTACATACGCTTGTATAAAAGTGTATAAGATGTGTTTATACACACATATACACAATTATACAGGATTATACATAATTATACAAAAAACTGACTGCGTCTTCTTCCTTGCACTTTTTCTAAAATTTAACTCAAATATTGTTCAAATCTACTCAAAATCACTTCAAATTGATAGTTTGAACTCCTTATGATATTTCCAATCAATTAGAACAACACCCAACCCAAACAACTAACAAATTCAAAAAATCCAATTTTCAAAAGCAAAGCTTTGAATAGCCTTCAATCTACTCTTTAATTTTCTTACATTGCAACCAGATGATACATGGGTGATGTACGCCATGAGATGGCTTGATATTGCGCCTGGGCCGTAAGGGGCCCCTCCAGGATTCTGCACAACCCTAGTGAGTGCGGGTACCTATTGTGATATGAAATTAAGCTCGAGGGGCTAGTATTGTTCTAAGATGTTGCCCAAGGAGTGAATTTTTTGATACTGCACACGAAGGGCGAGCCTTTATGTGTTATTATCCTTTAACTGCATGCCAATAACCTGCTTTAATTATTAAAAAGTATTTTCATGAAGTTAAGTTGAATTAAATTGACTTTCACATATCTTTATCGAGTTACTATTTCAAGTTTTACTGCTTCATTATAAAATTCTTTGTGCATTACGTGATTTCTTGCTTTCATTCTTTATTTATGATTATTACTCACAAAGTCAGAGTACTCACTTTACGCCATGCACCATGTGTGCAGATTTAGGCATAGCTGGCTCAGGAGGATCCGAGGAGTCTCTAGGTAGCTGTTGGCGTTCGCAGCCCGTGGCTCTTCCTTATCTTATTTCTTCATGTTCTTAGTTTATGTATTAAACTTTGTAGTTTGTTATTTGGAGTATCTTATATTGTTTAGGTGCTTGTGACTAGTGACACCATGGTATCAGGCTGCGTTGGGTTATTTTACGTGAATTATGATATTAACTACTTAAACCTTGGGTTATTAGATCATACTTTATACTTTTTATTAATGTTTAATTGCTTAAAATTGAAATGGGATTAGTTGTCTAGTCTTGTCTTCACGAGATGCGCCATCACAAATGCGTCCGGGTTTAGGATCGTGACAGGGATAAAGTAGTCCCCGCAAGAAATGACGACTCATGCTCGAAGATCGACCCCGAAGAGGTATGAACTTCCTAGAGAGGGACACCTGTGTGGAGATAAGGATGGAGGATCCTAACAGGCACATAGTCATTCCTGTGGACTACGACCTTTTAGCTATCTCAAAAAGGGCGGTGCCTGCTTTTGCTCCCATGTGCTCGGCTTCTAAGAACACGACGCTACATGTGGTGAATGATGCAGATCCGTCTTTGGGTATATCTGGCATGGCGTTGCGAGTAAGTGCTTTACATTTTCTATGTTAGGATTTTTTTTGTATGCGTAATTCGCCCACACTGAGTCCTCTCTTTTTTCTTATTAGACTCTTATCATGAGGATCGAGCGTGACCAACGGGAGGAGCGAAGGACGACCATTTTCAAGAAGATGACCTCCAAGTACAAGGAGTACCGTACTAAGCACCGAATGCTGGTCGACTTCCTTAGCCAGGATGGCGAATTTTGGTCACTTCATGATAGGCTTAAACAGAAAGATGATGAGCTGACGAAGAAAGATGAAGAGCTAAGGGAGACGGATGATGAACTTATGAGGGCCATATGCAGGTGCAGCAAGCTTGAGGCAGCTCTAAAGACCAAAGAGGACGATCTTGATGTAAGCAAGGGGGTGATGGCTGAGAATGTTGACCTTCAAACATAGTCGGCATTTTTAATGGATGAACTCGGATAGAGGGAGGCAATGGACGTTGATCTACGGGGTGAGCTAAGTGTCAAGGTTGAGGAATTGAGTCGTGCTGAGAAGGGTAGAATGGCCTCTGTGGCTGAGGAATCGGCCTTATAAGATGCCCTCCACATTTGCAGGTTCGAGCGAGCTAATAAGGTGGAGGAATCAACGCTTAAGGTGGCAAGATTAGAGGAACGGATCTAGGGTTTGGAGGCTGTCATGACCCCAAACCCGGACCTGATCGTGATGGCGCCTCTCGTGATGAAAAGGCTAGCCGACATATTTCCACTTCATTTTAATCAATTAAAATAATAAGTATTAAGTCTTTAACATGATAAAATCCCAAAACAAGCAGTGACCAATACAATTTGCAGAATTAAAACCAACACAACCCAACATCGGGGTATCACCAGTCATGAGCATCTATCAACATACTACAAGTCTGAAAAGTCTACTCAAATATAACAAAAACACTAACAAGAGAAGAGAAATGAGATTGGGGGGAGAAGAACGAGGCTCCAAACACCGAGCAGCTACCTCGTAAAATCCGAAATCTATTGGGAGCTCTCAACCTTTGCAAGCAAGACCTGCAGTGCCTGAATCTACAGAGATGCACGGAGTAAAGTGAGTACTCCAACTCAGTAAGTAATAATAATAAATGAAAACTGAGAAATAAAAAATCACGTAAGGCACATCACAAGCTATAAGGAAGCATTAAAAGCCAGTAAAAGTAATGAAACAGTGAAAATATGCAAAGTCACTTTAGTTCAGTTTAAGCTTCTTAAAATGCCTTTTTAAACAGCTAAGCAAGTAAAAGACACGCAACTAGAAAAGATAAGCACATAATGAATCGCCCCTCGGGCATAATACCAATAGAATCAGCCCTTCGGGCAACACATGGAACAATACTAACCCCTCGGGCTCTATCTCATCTCATAATGGGTATCAATGCTCACTAGGGGTGTGTAGACTCCAAAAAGAGCCCTTACAACCCAAGCGCAATATCAAGCCATCTCGTGGCATAATCACATAGGCTCTCAGCCTCATCTCAACAAGCCACCTCATATCGTACGAATCTCAGGCCCTCGACCTCATAATCATAATCAGTGTTTCCTCACGACATAGGCCCTCATCTTTACTCAGTCAAAATCTCACAAGCCACTTGGGCAATAGTAAAATATGATGCTCATCCCAACGTATCATTTAAAAATATCATTTTAAGTGTTAAAGTAGAGTAAACATGGCTTAGTTATGAAAACAGTAGAATATAACAAGACTAAGTACAAGTATAAAGTCAAAATAATGAGGAAATATCAGTAAAAATACCCTAAGGGTCCAAATAGTTGGCACAAGGCCCAAATATGTCATTCATCCCAAAACATGATGATAGCAAATAGTTTTCAATCAATGATAAAACATTTATTAGGGATGAACTAAGTCACAATCCCCAACGGTGCCCGACTCCATGCTCGTTATCTAGCATGTGTTCACATCAATATAGAACCACGATGTGCAATCAGAGTTTCATACCCTTAGGACAATAACTTCATCATTACTCACCTCAATCCGGTCTAAAGTCTAGCCCATGATGTCTATTCTCCTCAAATCGGCCTCAACTCGCATCAAATCTATCTAAAATCAGAATCAAAACGTAAAAATATGCTAAGGGAACAAAGCCCATGAAAAATATTTATTTACAACATAAAACTCAAAATTATCAAAATCCGACCCCCGGGTCCACGTCTCAGAATTCGGTAAAATTTACATTAATAGATTCTTTATCTCCCCTTGACAAATATGTCGCACATTGCATCAGAGCGGGATGGATGAAGTGGAGGCTTGCTTAAGGTGTTTTGAGTGATAGGAATATGCTGCTAAGACTTAAGGGTAAGTTTTATCGAGCGGTGGTTCGACCGGCTATGTTATATGAGGCTGAGTGTTGGCCAGTCAAAAACTTCTACATGCAGAAGATGAGAGTATCAGAGATGAGGATGTTGAGATGAATGTGTGGGTATACAAGGAGAGATAGGATTAATAATAAAGCTATTCGGGACAGAGTGACAGTAGCCTTTGTGGAGGACAACATGCGGGAGTCGAGGCTGAGATGGTTCGGACATGTTAAGAGAAGAAGCATTGATGCACCTGTCAGGAGGTGTGAGAAGTTGGCTATGGAGAGTTTGAGAAGAGGTCGAGGTAGTCGTAAGAAGTACTGGGGAGAGGTGATTAGACACGACGCGATGCTGCTTTAGCTCACTAAGGACATGACCCTCGATAGGATGGTTTGGAGGTCAAGGATTAAGGTAGAAGGTTAGTAGGTAGTTTATAGTTGTTCGACGATAGTCTTAGTAGCATGCATGTCCCTTCATATTCTTATATTTTTGTTACGTTATGTGGTTGTGTTTGCCTCAGGTATTATATTCTCTGCTACTATTATTTGGTACTACTTATCCTTTACTCCCCCCCTTTTTTCTCTTCCTTCTTTACTTTCACTTTCTTCTTTTTGTCCTTCCTAAGTCGATGGTCTATTGAAAATAACCTCTCTACCTATGTTAATTAGGGATAGGGTTTGCGTACAGACTACCCTCCCTAGACCCTACCTGTTTGGATCAAATCGAGTTTGTTGTTATAGATTCCTTATCTCCCCACGAGTTCATACATATCAAAAGTCCCAAAATAACCACAAATAGACCCTTAAATCCTCAAGTCTAGGTCTCCGATACCAAGCCCTAGTTTCCTTAATTTTAATCCTTAATTCTCACTAATACCATGATTAAATAGTGGGAAAAAATCATCGTCACTCCTCATTTTTTATTACGGAGCTCTACTGGATAAGGAAAATGTGTATTTCTACACTTTACCCGTGAGGGCTCAGCAGGAGGTTTTCCACTTTAAGGATAATCAGAACGAGATTAGTTATTTAAATTTTCAGAGTCGCCACTTGAGAATATAATGGTGTCCCAAGTCACCGGTTTAATCCCGAACCGAGGAAAGTTTGACTATGTTACAGTCCGCGAACTAGAAATCCGGATAAGGAATTCTGTTAACCCGGGAGAAGGTGTTAGGCACTCCCGGATTCTGTGGTTCTAGCACGGTCACTCAACTGTTGTTTTGATTTTATCTGATTTCAAATGATATATTTTGATTATGTGCAAGTATATCGCTTTTTATTTTTTACTAATTTGCAACGTCGTGAAAATACATCCTCAACCACACCGTACCAGTACGCCTATGACTTTGTATATATTTCAACTTCATTGAGAGTAGGATTTGGGTCACATAAATGTGTACCCGTTCATAGGAATGTATATTAAATTACGCCTAATGATGTTTATTCTTGTTATATTTGGGAAAGATCGTGAAGTTGTCTAAACGATCCTTCCGAGTCTAAAGTTTTAGTTATTATTTGGGGGCCCCGTGTGTTTTTATCTTGTAACGAGGCTCGTCCCTTTTCAGTTTTAGAAGGTCAAATCTATTTGTGCACTATATTTTCTACTTCTGTTTTTCCCCCTAATATAACTATTTTGAAGCAGTTTCTTATTATTAATTATTAGAATCCAGGCCATTATTCATTACTGGGCCTGGACTTTGGACTAGCTTAACAATATGCACCAATGTGCAACTGGACATCTGGAGCCCAGCTAACACTTCCATTTCTGTCCACAGGCATAAATGCCATATCAATTTGATCTGGCCCTGAATTCGCGATTAGGCCCGAATCATTTATATCTAAAGCAGGATTAGGGCTAATTAATATTTTTATAACAGCACTATAAACAAATATTACTCAGTTTTAACAATTAACTGTTTCTATTAACGGCAGATTACATTTTGAACACTACTGATTTCAATATTATCAACTAACTAAGAACGTTGACACACAGTTTTAATCAACTCGTTATTGTTTAACTTCTAACAGAGTCTGATTATGAGTTATCTATTTGTTGAGAAACTATTTTGCATAGTTATTTTGCTCTTATTTAACTGAAAACAGTATTCTAAATTTTCAACTAAAACATGCTCGAATTACCACTGTGATTACGATCATATTTAGATTACCATATCACAAAGTTTAATGTAGATGTTGCAGCTAAACCAACTTCAATAGTGATAAAATAGTAACACGGTTTAAAATTCAACTATTCATGCCTTTTCGAATTAATTGATTCCGATTCAGAACTTAATCAACGAAACATCTAAATACTAGTATTACATGTCTGATTTTATAATAGTTATAAATCTATAAGCGAATTAACTAGGTTTTAACCATTTTTAGTTTTAGATCTAAGTGATCATTTAACTAACCTGTTTAATCTATTTTCCTATATCATTTTCTACTACTACTAGAAATTGAATTATGTTTGTTCAGTCCAGTACTTGTTACAACTAATTCCTAATGAATTACAAGAGATCTAAGCATCTATAACTACAAAACAAAAGAATAGATATACAATTTGCAAATTAAAGCTAATTAACATCTCATTCCTTCAAAAGCATTTTAATTACAGCTTCAGGACATAGTAGTATACCTGATTCTAATGAGAAAAATGAGTTCTAAGGTTGAAGGAGAGGAGAAATCAGCAATAGCAACAAGCAAATGTCAACAGCAGTAGGTGCAAATTATCACAGCAACGAGTATGACTGCAGAATAGAGGACTCAGCAAGTTAAACCAAGCAAATAGGTAAAACCCAGCAAAAATCGATCAAAACAAGTAGAAAACCCAGCAATTCAACCAAGTAAGTAGGAAAGCCTAGCGAATTCGATCAAAACCAGTGAAGAACAACCAACAGAAATTCCAGAATACCACTCGAACTAACAACAATTGATAAACAACTGTATCTCAGTATGTATTTAGTGTATTTCAGTGTATAAAAACTTCTGACCTTTAAAATAAGGCGTGAAGGGGCCTATTTATAGAGTAGAATGGGAGAGAAATTTGAATTAATTATTCAGATTTCTCACACCTACTTTTTTTGATTTATTTCCGTTAAGTCTAAGCTATTTTTGATAAGAATACACTTGAACCCCTGCTAGAAGATTCTAGGGTATTCTATATCATTCTTTTAGGCGTTAATACCTTTATTACCCTCACTTGTTAATGTTTATTGCCTATTTACTATTTAACTCTACCTGAATTGCTCTTTATTATTCAACTAATTACACCAGAACCAGGCCTAATTATCTTTTATGCCCTTATTATTTCTAAGTTATCTTCATAAATACCATTTTCTATTCCTCTTTTACCCCTTATATCTTATAAGTATTTACCCGACCTATCCTTCGGTCTGTTAAGACCTTGGGTAGTCAACAATTTTTAAAATATAACCCTCGAGACTTAACTTTATATTTTAACCAATTTTAGACTAAGTAAAACCCTTTCAGAGTCAACCACTTTACAAAATAGTCACAAATTACTTTATAGAAATCCTACTGTGTCGTAATAATAGCCACATTGATCATTTTCACATATAGCCCTAATGTGACTAAGTACTCAGAAATTCAGAAGAACCAAACATATTAACCGTATTGCAATAATAGCCAGTTTCATGTAATCTTGCACATATAACCCTAATTACAACTAACCTTTAATTAATAAGAATTCAGAGAGACAAATTGATAATAGTTGAATCCTAATTAATCAAAACCCTTAGTCGAGAAATGATCTATTAAACAAGAACAAAAAACGACTATATAGCACGCGATTTAACAAATTGCTATAATTAGAACCAAAAGAGTACTTAATCGATTTCAAATATACAGAGAGATATCTTCTAAACATGCAATAGATTCAGGCTTTAACAAATAATAATACAAAATGAGTGAAGCACAGAAACAAGAATGGGTTCAGGGTATTTAGCTTTTGCTGTTCTTTTTTCCTTTTCTTTCTTTCTTCTTTCTCTTCTTTTCCTTTATTTTTTCTTCATTTTTTCTCCTTTTTTCTTGGTTTTCCGGTGGTTCAGAGACTTTGAGTCTCTTTTTGATAGTTGATCTTCTAGGCAGACTCTTGGAGTCTTGTTTGGATGTTAAAACATGGTTTTTAAGAGTCTAGGGTTTGATTTGAAAAGGTTTTGGGTTTGGGGTATCTGCCGGAGTAGGGTTCCGGCGGAACATTTTTAAATATTTGAGCGGCAGTGGTAACATTCGAGGGACGAGACTTAGATATGATGGTAGAGAATTTCAAGATGGTTCTAGGGTGTAAATGAAGGAGATTGGTTCATTGGTTAGTGGTTGATTCACGTCCAAACAACGGTCGTAGTCGATATAACCTGGTCAAATAAGTCCAGAATCGATCCCACAGGGAATTAACCTACCAACTGCAACTTTCACATCCCAAGAACACTTTTGAAGAAAGTTCCCAAACATTGAGTATCTTTTTGTGAAGGTTTTATAACAACTAACTTTTGCAAGAATTAAAATACTTAAAAGAAAGAATTGAATATTGGGTAAATAATATAGAGAAAGACTAAGGTATTGATTTTCCCTATTGATGGAATCCCTTCTATTTATGCTCATACAAATTGTCAATATATTCTATCAATCATGAACACTATTTTTACCGTAATTCTCTCCCGAGCAACTACAATAATTTACTAGTGCACTCTCCCGAGCTACCCTAGCTAGCTTTAATTTGAATAGTTCACTTAAGATTGCATCCAAGACTTTGTTATTCCTAATCCCGTCTTTACGCCTAAAGTTATAGATTCCTCCAATAACCTAGGTGTGGTGTTGTTCAACAATATACCTCAATATGCATTCTTTTCCAAGTTATGCACACTAAATAGGCACAGCTAATCGGGAGCTCTACTAATTAACTACAACAAGAACAAAGCTGAACAAATAGAAATCTAGCTAACAATTTGTAATCACATAAACGAGAAGTTCATCACCCAATAGGTTCCATCAAAACCTTAGATAAGGAATTAACTACTCATGATCAAAGAAACAAGAATAATAATTGAATTCATAATCAAAAAATCAATATAAAAGAAAGAAATAAGTTAAGAGAGTTCTCTCTTACTAATAATCTTGCAAAAGTAGGCAATAATACAAGGCTTGCCTCTCTTGGGCGAAATCTAGGTTTATATAGAGAGTTTAGGTCTTAAAAATTGATTTTTTACAAAGTTGTCCTTAAAATCTGTGGTAGCCTCCGCGGTTCGTTCACGGTCGCGAGCGAACCGCGAACGCCTCTGAATCTCCAAAGGTTCCGCGAGCATGTTTTTCCGCGGTTCATTCGCGGTCACGAGTGAACTGCGAATGAACAGTATTCCAGAATCTCACTTCAATTTTTCATGTCAACTTCACTTTAACTCTTCACTTGACCTTTTCATCATCTTATGACTTCAAAATAGCTACTTTAGTCTCCAATGGCTCATGTGTACCTATAACATACTAATAAACACTAATAAAAGCATTTTGTCATCATAAACAATATCAATTCAATAATAAAGTGTGATTATTTAGGGCATAATTATAGTCAAATTCACCTATTATCAATACCCCACACTTAAACCTTTGGTCGTCCTCGAGCAACCTAAATCACACTTTAGGCCAATTTTATTAATGTCTTGCCCAGAATATGTCACAAAAGCTAGCTTTCATGATTAACTTAAGACATTCACAATCCTTACCTAACCGTAAACTCACATGCCAACACATTCTTGCTTACTCTAGTTATTATCACAGACTCGCAAATTTTCCTTTTCCTTCTTGAGTTACATGTTCTCTCACAATTTATTGAGAGAAGTTCCCATATATAAACAATTTGGAGCATGGAACTTATAGATATAGGAAAAATTCACTCACTCTCAACAAAGAACATTCATATGCATACAGACACCCATAGGCTTGCCCCTAGTGTCATACTCCACTAATCGAGTTATTCAATCATAGATCAAGAGGTCTTTAAGGGTTGTAATGTTGGCTACGGGACGGGTAGGATACGTTTGGGTATAGTAGCTAACTTCCCTAGGCACTTTTTTTTCTTCACAACTTCCCTTTTTGTTTTCTTCCTTATGTCTCCCCTAAACATTCCTTCACTTCTATTTGCTTTTATTCCCCAATTTTCTTTTGTTGGTGTAACTCGCCTTTCTAATTTACATATATACATTGATATATTTTTTTTATCATTGCTTTGCAACGCATTTACATTATTTTGCCAGTTCACCTTTTCCTACCATTCATTCTTGATTTTCTTTTTTTTAACTTCCCTTCACCCCACACTTAGACTTTTGTATATTCATTACAACACAAGTGCTTCTAGGATGTAAAGTAGAATAATATAAGATTTCGATTTTTCATGAACATTCACGGTTTATATAAGAATAGGCTTTAAGCTCAAAGGGGTTAACTAGGATATTATGTACAGCTGAATTCATGTCTTATTGATTTATGGGGCTACACAAAGAAATGCCTCTATCATCTCTACAACCAAACTTCTATTTAGCTTTGCAAACACACAGGGCAAGTTCTAGGTATCATGTAAAAAATATAATGTAAGTAAAATCTCACACACACATAGCATGCAACTCATTTAGAATCAGGTTCATCTACAAAGTCCTATCAATGTTCAAGCAAGCTGTATTGTGCAATTTAAGGCATATCCTAGAATGTACAGTCAAGCTTAGATAATACATTCTCAAGTTCAATTAAGTTTTGCTAATGTGCATAATTGGGGTTACATGTTAACCTTCGCCCTCTAATCCTAAAAAAGAAAAATCTACCTAACCCCGTTCAATAAAAACCCTTGGAAAAGAATCGTGCTCAAAAGAAAAACCAAGGGGGAAGTGATACACTACCTAGAAAAAGAAAATAAAAGAAAGAAAAATTCCTACGTGGACTACTTCCCTCAAGAGTACTTGTCCTAAATAGTCCTTTACTAATATTTTTGGATTTTTCACAATTTTTAATTTATTTTTGTGTTTTTATTCTGACTTAGACCCTTAAGAAACCCGTCGGCAAGTGTCCATCATCGGTCCAAGCCAACTAATATTATTTACAACTACAACTACTATGTACAACATATACAAGGTAAGTTTCCCACCCCACACTTAAAATTATGTCATGTCCTAATGACATAATAATACAAATATAACTCAGAAGGGCGAGAAAACTTACATGTGACTCACTCAGAGTCGGAGACGGTGGAGGGGTCGACGTGACATGCTCGACCCAGTGCTCGGAACCATGCCATGAATCTGTTTTCCAACCGAGCTTGCCTTTGTGACATCGCATCTAAGCGTGTGTGTAAACCATCCATGGAGGTGCGTAAGTTCGCAACCTCCTCCTCCATAGACCTAAGCATAAGTCTAGTGGACTCGGACCTAGACATGCCTGCTCCATGATGAGCGTGCCTAGAATGTCCGGCTAAGTCAGTGGAATGGTTGGCCTGGACAACCGGCACAAGGTCAACCTCAGCATCCAAGTCAATTGGGTTATTGTCTCGGCCCACCCAGATTTGAGAAGCTCTGAATTGAGCTTTTGGGGGGAGGTCACCATCCGTGGCAAGGGCCGGAGTCCGATGGTCGAGACACAGAGTAGTGACGAGAGATGGGTAATAGAAACCCTTGGGTTTGAGGGATCCTCTCAGTACCATCTCGTCACTAATCAGGCGGGCGATGTCCACGCCCCGCTGGGTGATAAAGCACCATGTTAGTAATGCCCTATTGAAGTTCACGTCAATGGTGTTGCTTGAGGGCAAGAACCAATTACATATGATTGTGAACCAACATTTAGCAGTTGTCACACCTCCTTTTTACGCACCCGCGGGGGCACGTGGGAGTTTTTCCAATTAAAGGACAATCGAGACAGGATTAGTTTATTTAATTCAGAGTCGCCACTTGGGGAAATAATGGTGTCCCAAGTCACCGGTTTAATCCCGAATCGAGGAAATTTATGACTCTGTAATATAGTCTGCGAAACTAGAAACCTGGATAAGGAATTCTATTAACCCGGGAGAAGGTGTTAGGCACTCCCGGATTCCGTGGTTTTGGCACGGTCGCTCAATTGCAATTTTTGTTTCTATCTGATTCCTTTAACTGTGTGCTTTTAATGTTCCGCTTTTAATTTTAAGAAAAATTACGACGTCACGAAAACACATTTCGAGCCACACCGCAGCCAGTACGCCTGTGACTTTAATGTATTTCAGTTTCGCCGAGAGTAAGATTTGGGTCACATAAATGTGCACCCGTATTTTAGGAAAGTGTTTTATTTACAAATCGTGCCTAAAGAGTCTATCGTGTTGTTAACTTTAGGAAAGACCGTAAAATTTGCTAAAACGGTCCTTCCAAATCTATGTGCTCATGACAGTTATTTGAGGGCCCCGCGATTGTGTTTTCAGTGCGGCGAGGCTCATCTCACCCCTTTTTAAGGCCAATCCTAATATAACTATATTTTCTTTACTTATTTTTATCTATTAGTTTTAAATCGGAATGGAATTTATTCCTCATAATGGACAGTCCGAACGAATGATTTGGACTATCTATTCCATTCAGATTAACATTCAAGGCCCACTTTATAATCTGTCAGTTAAACCACCCTAATACCAAAGCTTTGGTTATAGATTCGTGGTAGGAAAATAGCATTAGCATAGCCGAAATCACTGGCTTTCATTTCTTATATTTCGACTATTTGCTCTTACTAGTTTGCTTATGCGGATTTCAGTATTAATAAGACGAGAAGATTGCTAAAAGATTATGTCAATGTATATCATACTTACTATTTTACTTCTGGTAAAAATCATTACGAGTTACAATACACATGATTCCTGAATTCAATCCTAAGCTCCTGATGAATACGGCTTAACTCATGGATTCACAATGAAATTCATACTCCAAGTTATCTGGTTTCAGTCCAATAATCTAATTTACACCTATTCTTTGAATCTGCTTTTCATTACTACAGAATTACAGTGAATCCTTTAGCTATCAATACAAATTCCAGAAAAACATGAGAACTAAGCATATATACAAATGACTTAAGTCATGCTAATCTAATCTAAAACTAGAACTAGCTACCATAAAACAGAACAGCAAGTAAAAATGAAGTTCAGGATAATGTTGCGCTGGAAATTTCCATTCATTTACTCCATTTATACTGACTTGAGATTACAAGGATGTACCTGGAATCAAAGTGCAGAGGAAGATCAGTAGCAACTCAGGCTAACCAGTGGCAACAGTATGCAACCAACAGTGATAGAGCACAACCAACAGTGATAGCAAAACCACCACAACAGTAGCAAAAACAACCACAGTACACTCAACACAGCTAAAACAATGGCCCGGCACTACCAACAACACAAGAACAACAACGAACCAGCGACCAAATACTCAGCCACTGAATCAAAACACACGAAACAGTCCAGAAGCCAATGAAACAGTAGCTTCTTTATCTGTATCTTTGTATGTGTGTATCGAAATGTATCCAACAAACAGACCAACAACAACCAATAGACCAAGCAGCAACACTCAACACAGCAGCAACAATCAAACTGACCAACAGCAACCCCTAAAACTTTAATGAAACAGTGGCCGGGATCTATGTGTGAATGACTATATGCTTTCAATGTCTCTCTATGTATTTTCGAAATGTATCTTTGCTGTGTGTATCTCTATCTTCTTCTCTCCGGGTCCCCTTTCTTTAAGGTCTGTATGTCTCTTCTTATAGTTGAGACCAACAGCTCCTAAGGTTATTCCCCCCATGTCAGAAGCTCCATTTTACCCATACCTCTCTCTGTTTCCAGCACTAAGAATTGTCTAAGTGTGGGCTTTAGTAAATTAAAATATGAAATGCAGAACCTGGTGGAGTGCCCTGCTGTACCAGCAGGCTCCACTAGGCTATCTTATGGGCAGGTGATTAAATAATTGGCCTTAATCTAGTCCTAACAATTATATTCAATTAAGTCCCAATCCAGAATCAAACCAATGACAAGCTCTAATGGTGAATTGCATACGGGCAGATTCAGGGCATGTACAAACATACAAACAAAATAATTTGTTGACGACGTTAAATAAACTAACTATACGAAGCTATTGCAGTATTGAACTTAAACAAGAATTGGCAAAAGAACGGGAATCGACCAAATAAAAGGCCTTATCGGAGGAGAACAGATAAAACAGAAAGAATGATCAAAATCAATAAATTTGAACACACAATTAATACAAAGAGATACAAGAAGGAAATGAAGTACCTCAAGAGAGAATAGGAATCAGACTCACAAATTGCGGCCGCTTGGATTCAACAATTACCATTTTGAAGTCGAACGGACTTTAATTGAGACATTTTCAGACGAAAAATGTCTCAATCAAAGTCTATTAGACTCCAATCTCGTTTAATTCTTGGGCGGAATCCCTAATTTTAGTATTCTAGGGTTCTTGGTTCGGATTTGGGGCTTTTGCGATTCTGGCAAGATTTGAGGTAAATGAAAGCCGGCGGGGGTATGAGGGAGGCCATGGGAGGGTTTGGGGTGAGTTTGGGGTGATTTGGCGTTGGCTCGAGTTTGACTCGAATCTTCAAATGAAGATTCGAGGAGCTCCGGAGTGATTCGAGGTAAACGAGGGCTGGATTTGTAATGGGGGAGGTGAGGGGAGTATTTGGTGTTAATTTAGTGGCCATTGGCCTACCGGAACCGCCGCGAGGCGATTTCCGGCAGGCGGCGCAACGGTGGTTGACGGCGGAGCGAGGTCCGGTCTCTGAAGACCTTTGGGAGATGAAGGGAGAGGGGGGGGGGTCTGGCTTGGGGGGGCGGGGTGCGTTTGTGAGATTATATATGATTTAAGAGGTTAAATCCTGATCGTTGGATCAAACTTGATCAACGACCAGGATCTCTTCCCGTAACCAAACGGTGTCGTTTGGTTAAATTATGGCCTGGTGTATCTGGGATTTATCGATTAATCTGGGCCGTTGGATAATAAAATCCAACGGTCCAGATCAAACGTTACATTAAGCTGATCTGGGGTGAATATTGGGCTGGACGGATGAGGGGTTTGGGCCAGTCTTTTGGACTAAAACATGGCCCAAGTCTGCTCTTTATGATGTATTATATGTATATGTGTATATATATATATATATATATATATGTATATATATATATATATATACACATATATATATATATACTAACCTATAACACAACTATTTTTTACTACAATTATCCCACATAATTACATATCACTTGAATGTAAACCGTATAATTTTGATATTAAACGCTAAAAAAAATGCAACACATAATGTATATATTTTTGTATTTTACTAATTTAAACAAATAAGCACGCACACAAAAATGCAGATTTAAGATAAAAATAACACAAAATCACAAAAATCATGCCCAACATGAAACTATTTTTATTTTGAATTTTCTGGGAGTACTTCTCAGGTAAGGCAAAAATCACGTGCTCACAGCTGCCCCTCTTTGCGCGTAAACACGCAGAGTTTTCGTGCAAAGATAAGTGAGCGGATATAAGCGATTTTTTTGCCCGTTCGAGCACTCCGTATGAAGCATTTTGGAAAAGTTTTGACCGAACCTTGCTTCAAAGGTCTCCTACATATCCCTGGCTAAAAGGGAATCAGGTCAATGTAGTTCGGGAAGTTCTGGTAGCTGGGACTACCATGATTGTTGCGATCTCGCTGTTACTGCCGTTACTGCTGTTACTGCTGTTGCCACTGCTTAGCCGATCTCCTTGTTACACCGTACTAAGCAACAAAACAAGAAGCTAGACTAAGTTACAGTACTACAAGTTCTTATCTATCCTTTTTAACTTGATCTTGTCGCGCTCCTTGTCATCCTGTCTGACTTGGTGTTCCTTCTGATGCTTCTCCTCTTCCGCCAATTGTTATTTCGGCCTATCTTGATTGCCGAACTCCGACCATTGTTTCCTTCTTTATGATCTTTGAACTATTCTCCTTCGCAATCCGAATCTATCTGTTCTGATACTTGTTGCCTCCCTCTGTTTACGGACTTGGATTCATGCCGGAGATTTCTGTTACGTTCAACCGCTTTCCTCAACCAAATAAGAAATAGGAATCGCCACTCCATTCTCCGGGCGGGCTCCCCGACTTCAACTACTACTTCAAAATAAAATCGCCACTCCATTCTCCGGGCGGGCTCCCCGACTTCAACCACTACTTCAAAATAAAATCGCCACTCCATTCTCCGGGCGGGCTCCCCGACTTCAACTACAACTTCAAAATAAAATTGCCACTCCATTCTCCGGGCGGGCTCCCCGACTTCAACCACTACTTCAAAATAAAATCGCCACTCCATTCTCCGGGCGGGCTCCCCGACTTCAACCACTACTTCAAAATAAAATCGCCACTCCATTCTCCGGGCGGGCTCCCCGACTTCAACTACTACTTCGAAATAAAATCGCCACTCCATTCTCCGGGCGGGCTCCCCGACTTCGACTACTACTCAAAATAGATCGCCACTCCATTCTCCAGGCGGGCTCCCCGACTTCAACCACTACTTCAAAATAAAATCGCCACTCCATTCTCCGGGCGGGCTCCCCGACTTCAACCACTACTTCAAAATAAAATCGCCACTCCATTCTCCGGGCGGGCTCCCCGACTTCAACTACTACTTCGAAATAAAATCGCCACTCCATTCTCCGGGCGGGCTCCCCGACTTCGACTACTACTCAAAATAGATCGCCACTCCATTCTCCAGGCGGGCTCCCCGACTTCAACCACTACTTCAAAATAAAATCGCCACTCCATTCTCCGGGCGGGCTCCCCGACTTCAACCACTACTTCAAAATAAAATCGCCACTCCATTCTCCGGGCGGGCTCCCTCACTTCAACCACTACTTCAAAATAAAATCGCCACTCCATTCTCCGGGCGGGCTCCCCGACTTCAACCACTACTTCAAAATAAAATCGCCACTCCATTCTCCAGGCGGGCTCCCCGACTTCAACCACTACTTCAAAATAAAATCGCCACTCCATTCTCCGGGCGGGCTCCCTGACTTCAACTACTACTCAAAATAGATCGCCACTCCATTCTCCAGGCGGGCTCCCCGACTTCAACCACTACTTCAAAATAAAATCGCCACTCCATTCTCCAGGCGGGCTCCCTTACTTCAACTACTACTCACTGATCTCATCCTATCTTGATTACCTTCCTTTGCCTCTTGTACCATTTCCTTCTTCCTTCATTGCCTCTCGGACCACTTTCTCTTCTGAATTATCCTGTCTTGGAATTGCCTTCCCCTGGGTCGTATTACTTTTCTTCTGGCTGCCGGGGATATTTTTGGGACTGCTTACTCGCCTGCTGGGGATGATGCTGCTGAAGAAGTATTCTTTGTTTCCTTCACCCCTCGTTCCCTTCCTTCTTCCCATACCTCCTCTGGGACTCACGCTTTTGCCTCCTCGAGCAAATTATGGAATGTAATACTGCTGGGGGAATCTCGAAGCCATTATTTCATTTTTCCAACAACTGCCTGGGGATGATACCAGGCTCAAAGATCATCCCATCTTGTGTTGCTTTCTACCCTCGTCCCCTGGGTCTTTGCTTTCAAGAAAATTTTCGCAACAGGAGAAAATTTTCTGCCCCATTTTGATAAACTTCTGGACGGTTAGCTTTTCTGCCAACGAACCCTCTTTTCCTGCTTTTAAATCAAAGAAAAATTGTTAGTTTCAAAACGCGGTGAGTGGTCGTGTCACTCTTGTTGGGGCCATTTCCTTTTCTCTTTCAGCTGCTTGGCCTCTCTCGAACTTTGAGGGAGACGTTGACGCTTGCTGGGGACGATGCTCTTTCCACGAACGGTTTCTCATCTTTCCTTTTATTCCACTCTTTGGTTTGATCCGACTCTTTTTAGCCGGTGATCTGTTGCGTGAAATCATCTTCCGGACGTGCCACATGTGTCCATCATACTCCATAATTCCTGCGAACCTTCCAATCGACCTGTCGTTCCAATCTTACTATCGGAACGACTTCTGCCTTATTGCCTCGTTCCACGCCTATTCATTTTCATTATACCTGCTTTGGGAGACTTGGTAGTAAGCTTTGAAAAATCAATTTTCGAAAATGAAAGAAAAGAAAAGAATATTGACCGCAAATGACAAAAGAAGAGAAAAACTTTTCTGAACTCAAAAATAGGAAAACTTATCTGAATGTGTGCCTGATCCAATGGTTATGCCGCGCCTTTGAGATTAAACTACCCGGTCTATTCATGTCAATCACTTTCTGATGCCGCGTTCTGCTAGAGGTAAACGGATGTCCAAACCTTGTCTCATGCGGACATCTTGTAACCATCTCGTCCTGTCACCTCACAGTGCCCTTCAAAGGGTTTTCACTAATGAGATTCTCTCATTTCTCTCTATCTCCCGTCGCCTTAAGGTGCCCGTAAAGGTTTTCACCGTAAGACTCTCTCATTTTACTTCTCTCAACTTCCTTCGCCTTAAGGTGCCCTCGAGGGTTTTCACCGTTAAGACTCTCTCATTTACGCTTTCTTTCCCTGCGGCGGGGTATCACCCCTGAGATTCCTTCTAGAGCGTTATCCCCTTTCGGCTTGTGCATCCTTCATTCAATCGAGGGTCGGGATGTCACTCTTGGCTTTCGTTCACATGACTTGGCACTTCTCAAATACTGATCGAGAGGTCTTTCTGGTTCTTAATATGGTTTCCGCGCGTGAGGCTGAAGAAAGGGGTTTAGCCTCAACGGTTAGCTTATTACAACTTTCGGAATCCACACTATTTTTCCAAAGAAACAATGACTTCTGCCCCAGTTTCGTTGCTTGGGGGATTTTTTGATTTTTATTTTTATTATGACCGAGCCGTGTGGCGCCTACGTATCCTTCTTGAGGAATCAGGTCGAACGTAGTTCACTTTTTCTTGTATTTTTTTCTTTGTTTCTTTTTCTATTTCGTTACACATCTTCCTTGATGATTCCGAAAGAGGGTATATGAAAGAATAATTAAGGCTCAAATGGGGAAACAAGGTTAAAGTGTTTGGGTAGTAGAAAAATTGCCTCTGTCATTTCATTCTCCGAAAAATGCCAAATACACACAAACAAAACCAAACGTTGACAAATGCATTAAAGAATTACACATAATATCTCTTGACTGCATCAGAATTGATAGCCATATCAGTGCATCTTCCCTCAACATCCGTCAGACATAGAGCGCCGTTGGATAATACTCTAGTCACCACAAATGGTCCCTGCCAATTTGGAGCGAACTTGCCTTTCGCTTCGGCTTGATGTGGTAGAACTCTCTTCAGCACATGCTGTCCCACTTCAAATTTCCCGGGACGTACCTTCTTGTTATATGCTCTCGCCATTCTCTTTTGATACAATTGGCCGTGACATACTGCTCTGTCAATCTCTTTTCATCGATCAAGCTCAATTGCTCTAATCGGGTTTTGACCCACTCGTCGTCATCAATCTCGACTTCGGCGACAATTCGGAGGGATGGGATTTCAACTTCTGCTGGTATTACTGCTTCAGTCCCGTACACCAACAAGTAAGGAGTTGCACCTACCGAAGTCCGGACGGTAGTGCGATAACCCAACAGCGCAAATGGTAACTTTTCATGCCACTGCCTAGACCCTTCTACCATCTTCCTCAATATCTTCTTTATGTTCTTGTTTGCTGCCTCGACCGCACCATTTGCTTTTGGGCGATACGGTGTGGAGTTTCGGTGTGTAATCTTGAACTATTGACATACTTCTTTCATCAATCCACTGTTAAGATTTGTACCGTTATCTGTAATGATTATCTTTGGAATTCCAAACCTACAAATGATGTGGGAGTGTACGAAGTCCACCACCGCCTTCTTGGTCACTGATTTGAATGTTTTGGCCTCCACCCACTTGGTAAAATAATCGATCGTTACCAGAATGAACCTGTGACCATTGGAAGCCGCAAGCTCAATGGGTCCAATAACATCCATACCCCATGCTACAAACGGCCATGGTGCTGACATTGTATGCAATTCAGTCGGCGGAGAGTGAATCAAATCTCCGTGTATCTGACACTGATGGCATCTTCGCACGAAACTTATACAATCACGCTCCATCGTGAGCCAGTAATATCCCGCTCGAAGAATCTTCTTTGCCAATACGTATCCGCTCATGTGTGGTCCACACACTCCCGAGTGTATATCTGTCATCACTGTTGTGGCTTGACTTGCATCTATACATCTCAACAATCCCAAATCCGGGGTTCTTTTGTACAGCACCCCTCCACTAAGGAAAAATCCGTTCGCCAACCGCCGAATAGCTCGCTTTTGATCTCCGGTTGCTTGCTCTGGGTATACTCCTAACCCGAGGTATTCCTTGACATCATGAAACCACGGCTCACCATCCACCTCTTCCTCTATCACATTACAATAAGCATGTTGATTCCGGACATGGATATGTAACGGATCGACACGAACCTTGTCCGGGTGGTGTAGCATTGACGCTAAAGTAGCTAGAGCGTCGGCAACCTCATTATGCATCCTTGGGATGTGTCTGAATTCTACCGATCGAAAGCGTTTGGTCAAATCATGCAAACACTGACGATATGGGATAAGCTTTAGATCTCTGGTTTCCCATTCTCCCTGAATCTGATGTACCAGAAGGTCCGAGTCCCCCAAGACCAAGACGTCCTGTACATCCATGTCCACCGCTAATCGCAACCCCAAGATACATGCCTCGTACTCAGCCATGTTATTGGTACAATGAAAACGCAGTTGAGCAGTAACAGGATAATGATGTCCTGTTTCAGATATGAGCACAGCCCCTACTCCGACTCCTTTTGCGTTCGCCGCTCCGTCGAAGAAGAGCTTCCATCCTGGATCCTTGGTTAGTTCTAACCCCTCAATTTGCAATACCTCTTCGTCTGGAAAATACGTCCTCAAAGGTTCGTATTCATCATCAACAGGATTTTCAGCTAAGTGATCGGCCAATGCTTGAGCTTTCATAGCCGTCCTTGTCACGTATATGATGTCGAACTCCGTAAGTAATATTTGCCATTTTGCTAACCTCCCCGTAGGCATAGGTTTCTGGAAAATATATTTCAACGGATCCAAACGCGAAATGAGGTAAGTGGTGTAAGAAGACAAATAGTGTTTCAGCTTTTGGGCTACCCAAGTCAGGGCGCAACATGTCTTTTCTAGATGAGTGTACTTGACCTCGTGGACTGTGAATTTCTTACTGAGGTAGTAAATGGCCCGTTCCTTCCTGCCAGTAAGATCATGCTGCCCCAGTACGCAGCCAAACGAATTCTCCAAGACCGTCAGATAAAGAATCAGGGGTCTGCCCGGTTCAGGCGGAACTAGTACGGGTGGATTGGACAGATACCCTTTGATTTGGTCAAACGCTTCCTGACATTCTGTCGTCCATTCTATCGCGGCGTCTTTCTTCAACAGACGGAATATGGGTTCACAGGTTGCTGTAAGTTGAGCAATAAACCTACTGATGTAATTTAACCTTCCCAACAGACTCATTACCTCTGTTTTATTCTTTGGCGGGGGTAGCTCTTGAATGGACTTGATTTTGGATGGGTCCAACTCAATGCCCCGTCGGCTGACGATGAATCCTAGCAACTTTCCCGATGGAACTCCGAATGCGCATTTGGCCGGATTGAGCTTGATGTCGTACCTTCGAAGTCTTTGAAAGAACTTCCTGAGGTCAGCAACATGGTCTTCTTGACGTCGGGATTTTACGATCACATCATCCACGTACACTTCAATTTCCTTGTGTATCATGTCATGGAATACCGTAGTCATCGCCCTCATATATGTTGCCCCCGCATTCTTCAAACCGAACGGCATCACTCGGTAGCAATAAGTTCCCCACGGTGTGATAAAAGCCGTCTTTTCTGCGTCCTCTTCATCCATCAAAATCTGATGATATCCCGCATAACAGTCCACAAAGGATCCGATTTCGCGTCCGGCGCAATTATCAATCGGGATATGGATATTGGGAAGCGGGAAATTATCCTTAGGACTCGCCTTGTTGAGGTTGCGATAGTCCACACATACTCTGATCTTTCCGTCTTTCTTTGGCACCGGTACTACATTAGCCAACCATTCAGGGTATCGAGTGACACGAATGACTTTCGCCTGCAACTGCTTGGTTACTTCCTCTTTGATCTTTACACTCATCTCCGTCTTGAATTTCCGCAGTTTTTGCTTGACGGGAGGATATGCCGGATCAGTGGGCAATTTATGAACCACTAGATCAGTGCTGAGTCCTGGCATGTCGTCGTATGACCATGCGAAAATGTCTTTAAACTCCATGAGTGTTTTGATCAATTCTTCTCTCAGATTGGGTTTAATATGGACACTTATCCGGGTTTCTTTGACGTCATCCGCATTCCCTAGATTAACGGCCTCAGTATCATTTAAATTCGGTTTGGGTTTTTCCTCGAAGTGACTTAATTCTTCACCGATTTCTTCTACGGCTTCATCATCGCCGTACTCCGACTCACTCTCGTCACTTCTTATTTCATGCGTTATTATTTCCAAACCCGATTGTCTTTCTAGACTGGGTTGATTAATCTTTAAGCACGCCATATCATTAAGATCAGTTGAAAGAAGACTGTTCAGAAAAGTAAAAAGAAGGAAAAATAACCAAAATTAGACACGAAGGGAATCAAATTTCATTAAATGGGAACTGTACAAGGAAAAACAAACTGCGAACTTAAATCAAAATGAACTAAAACAAGTGGATTTTACTCCGGGGACAATCCCCAACACAAAATTTCGAAAGAAAACAATCCAAGACAAACTACCAAGACTCCTTCCGGACAGGAAGATGAGTAGCCTTCCAATTATTCAGTTTTGCCTTTGGTCCCACAAACTGTATCTTGGCATGACTGGATCCTTCACCATCATCGAGCATACATACATCTGTGAATAGGTCCTCGAACTTCCTGAAGAACTCTTCGTCTGGCCTGATCGTAGGACCGGGAATCTTTGTCGTCGGATATCCTCTTGCTTCGGACCCGACAAAAGATTGGGAAAGGCGTGGAACAGGCTTTGGGAGCACCCATGTCTTCTGCTTACTCCTCTTTGCTCGCCGGATGTCCTCTGAGGCTGGCTGGAATCCCAAGCCGAAGGTTCCCAAGTTTTCGACCACTGATACCGGTTGTATGATTCCTTGCAGAGATGCACCTAGACCTTTGCCGGGTATGAAACCATGTCGCAACATTTCATGAGCCACCATGACATCTGCAGTAATTGTTCTATCATCGGGAATGCATTCCCCTTCTGGAACTCGGTTGGCGGACACCACATCGCAGACCTGATATACCCACGGCCCAACATCTTCTTCCGTCTCAACAAAGGGGATGATGGTGCCTGATTGTAGATCGTTCTCTCCATGGACGACGATCTCCCGTTGGTCCCACTCAAACTTAACGAGTTGGTGTAAGCTGGATGGAACTGCTCTTGCGGCATGGATCCACGGTCGCCCTATCAGAAGGTTATATGACACCACCATGTCGAGCACCTGGAATTCCATGGTGAACTCCACTGGCCCAATTGTCAAGATTAATACTATGTCCCCAACCGATGCCTTGCCTCCCCCATCGAACCCTCGAACACATATGTTGTTCTTGCGTATCCTGCCGATGTCTACTTTCAATTTGTCCAGTGTAGAGAGAGGACAAATGTTAGCACTGGACCCATTATCGACGAGGACTTTGGTAACCACCGCCTCCTCACACTTCACCGTAAGATATAAAGCCTTGTTGTGCTCGGTGCCTTCCTCGGGCAACTCATCATCGGTGAAGGTGATCCGATTTGCTTCGAAGATCCTATTGGTGATCTTCTCCAAATGGCTCACCGAGATTTTATCCGGTACATGTGCCTCATTCAGGACTTTCATCAATGCTTGCCGATGTTCTTCAGAATGTATCAGCAAGGATAGCAATGATATTTGCGCCGGAGTCTTCTTCAACTGCTCTAAGACAGAGTATCATGCAGCTTCATCTTTTTCAAGAATTCTTCCGCCTCTTCATCAGTTACCGGCTTTTTCAATGCTGCCGGAGTGGTCTTCCTCAATTCCGCAGGGGCAAAACATCTCCCCGAGCGGGTCAACCCTTGGGCTTCACAAACTTCCTCTTTCACTTCCTTTCCTTTGTAGGTCGTTGTAATCCGAGCATAATTCCATGGAACAACCCGGTTATCAGTTATTGGCAACTGTATTGCTGGCTGGATGATGAAAGGATCCCTTCGAATGCCTGCTACTGTCAAGATGGGCTTGATTGCTGCCCCTCGTACAACTATCTTGGCTTCCCCCGGCTTCACCGGTACTTCGTTCACACTTCCCTTTCCTGCTTCCGACCCTCCTGGTATGTCCTTCTTGCAATTGGGTGACTCATCAAGGCTTGGCCCTTTTCTCGTTCCTACCCCGCTAGACTTAATCATCATTACGGTCTGAGAGGCTTTCTCCTTTCCTTCTTCCACCCGAACCAACTCGATCATGTTGGTCTCATGATGAGTTGGAAGCGGGTTCTGGTTGATGTTGGGCTCTGTTGGAGTCTGGACCTCAATCCTGCGAGTGTCGATGAGCTCCCGAATGGCCGTTTTCAACCTCCAACATTTTTCCGTGTCGTGTCCTGGACATCCTGAGCAATATGCACAATTTACTGAGTGGTCCAGGTTCTTCGGAAGAGGGTTCGGCAGCTTAGCTTCAACCGGATTCAGCAACCCTACTTGCTTTAACCGGTGGAACAGACTGGTGTAAGATTCCCCCAAGGGAGTGAAATTCTTCGGCCTTGGCGCCCTGTCGCCCCTGAATGCCTGGTTTGGACGAAAACTCGCGCCCGAGGGGTTTCTGTAAGCTCTTGGGGGTGGATGATTGTTCTGCGGGTTTGGTGCACGCCACGGTGCACGGACGGGAGGTGCAGAATAGGACTGTGCGTGGTGGACAGTAAAATTGGGATCAGGTGCGGGATAGTAATGTTGCGGGTGGTTATATGGGTTGTAGGAGTAATTTTGGTGGTGAGGCTGGGGCGGGCTATATTGGGGTGCGGGGCCTCTATTTCTGAACCATGCCCCGGACTCGACGGCCGCAACTTCCTCTCTCCTCTTTTTCCCCAGTACTCCTCCAGTACCACTTTGGATAGCCTGAGTGGTGGCTTTCAATGCTGAGTAGCTCATGATCTTGTTGGCCTTCAAACCTTCCTCGATCATACAACCCATTTTTATCACCTCAGTGAATGATTTGCCTACTGACGTTACCAGATGTCCGAAATAGGTTGGCTCTAATGTCTGCAAGAAGTAATCCACCATCTCGCTCTCTCTCATCGGCGGATCTACCCTGGCTGCCTGTTCCCTCCAACGGAAACCAAATTCCCTGAAGCTTTCAGCGGGCTTCTTCTCTAATTTAAGCAATGATAGGCGGTCGGGGATTATTTCAAGATTGTACTGGAACTGGCCGATAAAAGCTTGAGCCAAATCATCCCACGTAAACCATCTACCGGGATCCTGTCTAGTGTACCACTCCAGCGCCGATCCTCCCAGACTCTGGCCGAAGTAAGCTATCAGAAGTTCGTCCCGTCCTCCGGCCCCTCTCATTTTACTGCAAAACCCTCGCAGGTGGGCCACCGGGTCACCATGCCCCTCGTATAGGTCGAATTTGGGCATTTTAAACCCCTGCTGGCAACTGGACGTCCGGAAATGGACACGGATCCTTATAGGCGACGCTGACCTGGTTGCCCAAACCGTGCATGTTCCTGAAGGACTGCTCCAGGCTTTTAACTTTTCTGACAACTTCCTCGTGTTCCGAACTTTGGAAGTGTTTTTCCGGTTCTGCCGGATTATCCCAATGAGGTGTATGTGATTGTGGTTCGGGAGCCCTGAAAGTAGGCTCTGGAGGATAGTAAGAGTTGTCATGGATCTGAACATATGGCTCGCTGGCCGGCCTTTGCAGAGGAGCAGGTGGAGGTGCCACAAAAACAGGGGTGGCCGGAGGAGGATTTGGTTTGGTTGGTGGAATGTGGGTGGCATATGGGTTTTCCCCCTGAAAGTACGGATAGATCGGGGCGCTTGTCGAAGGATCGATGGGCGGATGTTCCGGAGCTGAGGCGAGAGTAGGGCGGTTTGGTGAAGACTGTTCCCTGGCCCAGGCCAGGTGCATCTCTGTTATCTGCTATTTCAACCGGTCTACCTCTTCTTTCATGATTTGTAACTCTGATTTTTCTTCCTCGAGACTCTTACCAGAACTAGACATGCTTACCGTAATCGGTCCTTTGGATCTAGTACGGTAATGATGGCTGGCCAGTATATTCTGTCAAACCAACTGCTTAACTTTTCTGGAAATGCAACAAACTTGTTAGTTTACCGAGTTTGACAGATATTATAGCACGTTGGATGCAATGCACCTAACCAAATAACCCTTTCTACATGTACTCTTAACATGCGTCATTCCGGCCTTTTTTCTTTTTCTTTTCTTTTTCTTCTTTTTTTTTTCTTTTTCGACTATCTTTGCAAGCCTTATTGTTATTTAACCTTTGGATTCTTTTCCTTTCTTTTTAGTGGTGGTCGAATCTTATGTGGATTTCCTACGTATCACGTTCTCGCGTGAATCAGACCGAGCGTAGTTCTGTTAACAGGATTGTGGCAAAATTCATTAACTTTTATATCAACTAAAACCTTAAAGTTACAAAACCGGTCTTACAACATAAAAGGAATGCTTGACTTGAAAACGTAAAATAACATGCCAACTGGCTTGACCCAATATTTCAAAAATACATTTTTAATCAAAATTCTACTGCTCTAAAATTCCTGGGGGCCCGCGAGGCATCATTCGGCCTTGCCGCGGGCCTGGGTGTGAGGTCCTTGTGTAGTCCCCTTAACTCTTCCATGATCCGATGAACGTAGCCCATAATTGAAGCAAAAAGGTCGATGCGGGGCATTTGTTCACAAGCTAGGCACTTCATGGTGACATAGTGCCCGATTTCTCCAATTCTGTCCTTGATCATGTCCCTTTCTCTGAGTAGCCGCTCTATCTGCTGGTTTTTCGCCCCCAATCTTTGAGCGTTGTTGGTGACTTGGTCTAGGAGCCTGTCTATTTGTTCTTGCAGTCGAGCCATCAGATTGTGACAACGGTCGAGGTCTGTTCTAGCATCTCGGGCTTGTTTGAAAACCCGCTCCCTGAGGATAACGTTTGCTTCCCTTAGACTAGTGATGGTCTCGGTGTAATCTTCTTCCACCCGTTGTAGGTGAAGTGCGCGTTGATGTGCCTCCTTTTTCCAGCTAACACGGATCCTCATTGTTTGGGCTTTTGACTCTTCCAATTCTCTTTGTACATCGGCAACTTGGCTTCTCAGACCCTTTATCAATTTTTCGTCCGCTCGACTCCTCAACTGTCTGTCAGCATCCCTTTTCATTTGCTGGATTTGAGCTCTCAAAAAGTCATTTTCTTGTGCCAACTTCTTTTTATCTCCTTCGTTGGCGGCGGCTTGCACATCTATTTCAAATTGGAGCTCTTGGGCCCGTTGCTCTATCCTGCTGATCTTTGTTCTATAAGCTTCTTCCCTGGCCAACCAGTCCCATTGTTCTTGTGACGCTCCGGCAAACTCCCTGAGGTGAGGCCTTTTTGTGGGCCTTTGATGCTCCAGATCTCTACTATACCATGCAGGGTATTCCGATGATACTTCACCTCGGGCTCGATCTCGCACCCGAGTGTCTTTCTTCAATGTCTGACATTCACTCCAAATCTTTCGGACCAACGCTTCGGGGAACTGTCCTCCGGGTCCAATTTCGACCACATGTGGGCTGAGGTCTTCTTCTTTTGGGATTATTTGGCATCGTCCCAACTGTCTCAATACTCGACCTGGTGCATAGGGCTGGATGCTGGTGAGGCCCATTAGCAATAAATATGATTCCGTGGCTGATGCATATATGACTTCTTCCACGGGTAACCAACCAAACGTCCATTCTATCCTGCTGGATGTAATCAAGCGCAAAAATCGTATCCATCCGCTAATCCCCTCTGGCAAATCATGTCCCTCGACCCTCGTAGGAAATTCTTCTATGCAAGTTTTCTTCGGGGAACTATACCTCATAAACTGCGAATGACGACATAAGTGATCGATCATCCACATTTGGAGAAATACATTGCAAGCTTCGAAGAAAGTCCCTCCAGCTTTGCAGATAGTGAGTGCGCGAGAGATATCCGATATTATCATGGGAGCCAAAGTACTGTTGTTCTGTTCATCAAAGTGCTGACGACCCCTGCCACTTGTATGTTGATATTCCCATATTTTCTAGGAAATATCAATGAACCTAGGAAAGCTATCATGAAGGCGATGCGTCTATGCTCCTCCCATTTTAACTGGTTGTCTCCGCTGCAGATTTTGCTTTTGTGTTTGTTGAAGCCCCCATAATGACCATATTTGTCATATAGAAATGCCAAAGTGCAGAACCCTTCTGATAAGTCTGGGTTGTGTACAGTTCTGCGGATTTTTACCGTATCCAAAAACCGATGTACCGTCACTACCCTTGGTGCAATAAGGTATTGTTCCCTCATAGGGACTTTTGGTCTTCCGACATATCCGGCTAATTCTTCCAGTGTTGGTGTGAGTTCAAAGTCTGAAAAGTGGAACACATTGTGTGCCGGATCCCAGAACGAGATCAAAGCTCGTATGATGTCTCCTCTCGGGGGAATTTTTAGCAGCCCTACTAGATCTCCCAAGTACAACTTAACGGCATCTTGTCCTTGCTCGCCCAAGTCGCTCCACCACCTATGCAAACTTAAGGGGACCTTGTTTATGATAGCTTCGGTTGTATTCTGACTCGTGCTCATTCTGCACATTTATTTAAGGTAATTTTTAGATGAAAGCGAAATTTTTATTTGCCCCAAAACTATCTTTTTCTGAAAAACGAAACGGGCCCCGGGAATTGACTGGTCAAAAAGTGGTCGTTAAGGCAAAATTAAATATCTTGGCGTTCCGCCATTAAAACTTATTTTGAAATATATGGGAGTTGGACCCGTTTAAAGGTTGCCTACGTATCTCACACTCGATGAGAATCAAACTCGCGTAGTTCGGTCCGTCAAAACAACTATCTTTCCTTTATTGACTGTCAAAGAAAACACATTTTGTCAAAAAACCATTTTGTTGGCAAAGTCAACCTTCTGCCGTCTTTTATTGGCAAACTAAATTTATTGACTTGTTGGTAAAACATATTTTTGTATTTTTCTGAAAGATATTTACTTCCCCATACTATTTCCTTTTGTGTTTTTTTTTCTTTTTCCGTTTTTCTTCGGTATTTAAAGGAACCCGGTCAGCATGCCAGTCTAAATAAATGCTCACAACAAATATGATATGGCAAGATGGTCTTTCCTTTCGGGTTACCTGTCCTAGACGGACCCAACCCCTGTGTTGAGTCCCCTAAGTCAGAGATGATGCAAATAAACGTCCTGAATCTAGGCTCAATATCCTGATGCTTTTCAATGGTACTAGACCGTGTACCCGAGCAGACGACTCGGATTTGAGGAGGGAGCTACGTACCGGGGACCCGCGGGATCGTCCGGCTTTGTAACTTATCCTGCCTCTTTTCTTACTTTGGTATTGACACTAACAGAAAGGGGAGTCTCAACCAGTAAGCACATCCCCGGGGGTAAGAAGAGACGGGTTTTCGGCACAGTTTTAAATACAGTTCACGCAATATCAAAGCGGTAAACATATGGCAGTTTGTATATATAGTGCAACTAATATCAAAGCGGTAGACATGTAGCACAGTAATTAAAAATAAAATCAGATATAGACAAAACAACAATTTAAATGAGCTCGAACTCTTAGACCCTGAACCGAAGTTCAGAGGTTCAGTCCCCAGCAGAGTCGCCAGAGCTGTCACACCTCCTTTTTACGCACCCGCGGGGGCACGTGGGAGTTTTTCCAATTAAAGGACAATCGAGACGGGATTAGTTTATTTAATTCAGAGTCGCCACTTGGGGAAATAATGGTGTCCCAAGTCACCGGTTTAATCCCGAATCGAGGAAATTTATGACTCTGTAATACAGTCTGCGAAACTAGAAACCTGGATAAGGAATTCTATTAACCCGGGAGAAGGTGTTAGGCACTCCCGGATTCCGTGGTTTTGGCACGGTCGCTCAATTGCAATTTTTGTTTCAATCTGATTCCTTTAACTGTGTGCTTTTAATGTTCCGCTTTTAATTTTAAGAAAAATTACGACGTCACGAAAACACATTTCGAGCCACACCGCAGCCAGTACGCCTGTGACTTTAATGTATTTCAGTTTCGCCGAGAGTAAGATTTGGGTCACATAAATGTGCACCCGTATTTTAGGAAAGTGTTTTATTTACAAATCGTGCCTAAAGAGTCTATCGTGTTGTTAACTTTAGGAAAGACCGTAAAATTTGCTAAAACGGTCCTTCCAAATCTATGTGCTCATGACAGTTATTTGAGGGCCCCGCGATTGTGTTTTCAGTGCGGCGAGGCTCATCTCACCCCTTTTTAAGGCCAATCCTAATATAACTATATTTTCTTTACTTATTTTTATCTATTAGTTTTAAATCGGAATGGAATTTATTCCTCATAATGGACAGTCCGAACGAATGATTTGGACTATCTATTCCATTCAGATTAACATTCAAGGCCCACTTTATAATCTGTCAGTTAAACCACCCTAATACCAAAGCTTTGGTTATAGATTCGTGGTAGGAAAATAGCATTAGCATAGCCGAAATCACTGGCTTTCATTTCTTATATTTCGACTATTTGCTCTTACTAGTTTGCTTATGCGGATTTCAGTATTAATAAGACGAGAAGATTGCTAAAAGATTATGTCAATGTATATCATACTTACTATTTTACTTCTGGTAAAAATCATTACGAGTTACAATACACATGATTCCTGAATTCAATCCTAAGCTCCTGATGAATACGGCTTAACTCATGGATTCACAATGAAATTCATACTCCAAGTTATCTGGTTTCAGTCCAATAATCTAATTTACACCTATTCTTTGAATCTGCTTTTCATTACTACAGAATTACAGTGAATCCTTTAGCTATCAATACAAATTCCAGAAAAACATGAGAACTAAGCATATATACAAATGACTTAAGTCATGCTAATCTAATCTAAAACTAGAACTAGCTACCATAAAACAGAACAGCAGGTAAAAATGAAGTTCAGGATAATGTTGCGCTGGAAATTTCCATTCATTTACTCCATTTATACTGACTTGAGATTACAAGGATGTACCTGGAATCAAAGTGCAGAGGAAGATCAGTAGCAACTCAGGCTAACCAGTGGCAACAGTATGCAACCAACAGTGATAGAGCACAACCAACAGTGATAGCAAAACCACCACAACAGTAGCAAAAACAACCACAGCAGACTCAGCAATCCAGTGGCAGTTACAGCCACAGTAGCACAACAACAACAACAACACAGCAACAACACTGGACCAAGCAGCAATACTCAACACAGCAGCAACAAACAAACAGACCAACAGCAACCAATAGACCAAGCAGCAACAACACTGGACCAGCAGCAACAACACTGGACCAAGCAGCAATACTCAACACAGCAACAACAAACAAACAGACCAACAGCAACCAATAGACCAAGCAGCAACACTCAACACAGCAGCAACAATCAAACTGACCAATAGCAACCCCTAAAACTTTAATGAAACAGTGGCCGGGATCTATGTGTGAATGACTATATGCTTTCAATGTCTCTCTATGTATTTTCGAAATGTATCTTTGCTGTGTGTATCTCTATCTTCTTCTCTCCGGGTCCCCTTTCTTTAAGGTCTGTATGTCTCTTCTTATAGTTGAGACCAACAGCTCCTAAGGTTATTCCCCCCATGTCAGAAGCTCCATTTTACCCATACCTCTCTCTGTTTCCAGCACTAAGAATTGTCTAAGTGTGGGCTTTAGTAAATTAAAATATGAAATGCAGAACCTGGTGGAGTGCCCTGCTGTACCAGCAGGCTCCACTAGGCTATCTTATGGGCAGGTGATTAAATAATTGGCCTTAATCTAGTCCTAACAATTATATTCAATTAAGTCCCAATCCAGAATCAAACCAATGACAAGCTCTAATGGTGAATTGCATACGGGCAGATTCAGGGCATGTACAAACATACAAACAAAATAATTTGTTGACGACGTTAAATAAACTAACTATACGAAGCTATTGCAGTATTGAACTTAAACAAGAATTGGCAAAAGAACGGGAATCGACCAAATAAAAGGCCTTATCGGAGGAGAACAGATAAAACAGAAAGAATGATCAAAATCAATAAATTTGAACACACAATTAATACAAAGAGATACAAGAAGGAAATGAAGTACCTCAAGAGAGAATAGGAATCAGACTCACAAATTGCGGCCGCTTGGATTCAACAATTACCATTTTGAAGTCGAACGGACTTTAATTGAGACATTTTCAGACGAAAAATGTCTCAATCAAAGTCTATTAGACTCCAATCTCGTTTAATTCTTGGGCGGAATCCCTAATTTTAGTATTCTAGGGTTCTTGGTTCGGATTTAGGGCTTTTGCGATTCTAGCAAGATTTGAGGTAAATGAAAGCCGGCGGGGGTATGAGGGAGGCCATGGGAGGGTTTGGGGTGAGTTTGGGGTGATTTGGCGTTTGCTCGAGTTTGACTCGAATCTTCAAATGAAGATTCGAGGAGCTCCGGAGTGATTCGAGGTAAACGAGGGCTGGATTTGTAATGGGGGAGGTGAGGGGAGTATTTGGTGTTAATTTGGTGGCCATTGGCCTACCGGAACCGCCGCGAGGCGATTTCCGGCAGGCGGCGCAACGGTGGTTGACGGCGGAGCGAGGTCCGGTCTCTGAAGACCTTTGGGAGATGAAGGGAGAGGGGGGGGTCTGGCTTGGGGGGGGGTGCGTTTGTGAGATTATATATGATTTAAGAGGTTAAATCCTGATCGTTGGATCAAACTTGATCAACGACCAGGATCTCTTCCCGTAGCCAAACGGTGTCGTTTGGTTAAATTATGGCCTGGTGTATCTGGGATTTATTGATTAATCTGGGCCGTTGGATAATAAAATCCAACGGTCCAGATCAAGCGTTACATTCTGATGCTGGGCGGGTATTGGGCTGGAGCGTGTGGGCTGGACGGGTGAGGGTTTGGGCCAATTTTTGGACTAAAATATGGCCCGAGTCTACTCTTCATGATGCATTATATGTATATGTGTGTATATATATATATATATATATATATATATATATATATATATATATATATATATATATATATATACATATATATATATACTAACCTATAACACAACTATTTTTTACTACAATTATCCCACATAATTACATATCACTTGAATGTAAACCGTATAATTTTGATATTAAACGCTAAAAAAAATGCAACACATAATGTATATATTTTTGTATTTTACTAATTTAAACAAATAAGCACGCACACAAAAATGCAGATTTAAGATAAAAATAACACAAATCACAAAAATCATGCCCAACATGAAACTATTTTTATTTTGAATTTTTTGGGAGTACTTCTCAGGTAAGGCAAAAATCACGTGCTCACAGCAGTGTGGGTGAAATAGTTAGAGTGGAGTGTTTTGTTTCTTATCCAGACTAGGATACCATCAACACATAAGGCCTCAATTAAGGTGTCCCAGGTGACACTAGGCCTATCGTGGTAGTAGTCCACGTCACTAGTAAAAGTTGGCCGTCTAAGAGCCTGCCTAATAGTTTGTACATGAGCCCAAACGTACTTACCTCGGACGAAGACTTCTATGGACATCCCGTAGGGAGCATTAGCATAGAACTCCCTAACCAGCATCTTGTTCGCGAGGGCTGGTGCGTCGAACAAGAACTCCATTTCACGGCAGCGGATTTCATCATATATCTCGGGCTTTTCAGTCCGAATGGCTTGCCTGTCAATTTCAATTTCCGGGAGCCAAGCTTTAGTAGCCTTGGCATGGAAGTCAGCTTCCGCCTCCTCGTTTCTGAATCTAGACTCGTCATAGGTCGATTGCCTAGACGAGCTAGATGCATACCGTGATATTTTAGGAGCCATAATCCTGCACAAAAGAGAAACAACCAAAAAATTTCCATAATGTTAGAACATCGGTTGGCTACTCAGACTTCACCATCCGTGGACTACCATAATATTCTCTTTAGTGCTATCATCCCATAACTCCTACAATTAACCAGTTATCTAACAAATTCACCAAGTCACCTCAAGCACCCCACACTTATTTCTTTTGGCAATCTAACATGACCCAATTAAACCTACACCATCTCCAATTTTTTACAACAACAAACAACTAACAAGTTGAGCAATATCTCCCCTCAAAATTCATCATCCAAATACTACAACCATACAATTGCCCACATTGGCTAACCAAAGCACCAACTATATCACCCATCACATTGGGTCTCCAAAACAACAAAATTAATACAATTAACTATATTGGAGACCCAACAATACCAATAATACTACAATAAAAATCATACTAGACTACACTACACAACCAAATTAATTTATATAGAGTCTACTACTACTAGCAAGATATAATACAATTTTTATAATTAAACTAATTAATTCTACCCACTAAGGAGAAAACTAAAAACAAAGAAAAATAGAAGAAGAAAAACTTACTAGTTAGAAGGAGGGGAAGTGTTGAAGATGTGGATGAAGAAGAAAATTGGTGAAGGAGTAAGGAGGATTTGGAGAAGAGGGAGTAGATAGAAAGAGGAGAGAAATTGTAGAGAGAGAGGGAGATATGGGGAGAAAGGGGCGGCTGGAATGGAGAATAAGATGGGGGATACTATTTTAGGTTAATTAAAAGAAGGGGGGGGGGGAATAAAAGAGAATTTTTTTTATACCTGTCCGCCACGGAACTGACCGCGGTTTGTTCGCGGTCGCGGATGTACCGCGAACAGGTGAATATCAGAGGGGTTGTTTTCCCACGGTTCGTCCGCGAACGCTGATGAACCGCAAAAAATCCCTCTCTTTGATTTTTTGGCCTGGCAGCATAATTTATTTTTATATAGACTAATTATAATGAGTACACTTACAACAAGTTCGTGGGTTGCATCCCACGTAGCACCTGATTTAACGTCGCGACACGACTCAATTTAGCGCATTTCAAGGATCACTAGGCCTTTGAGGTTCCTCTAACCGTAGTTCCACCTTGTCCTCGATGTCATCCATGCCAACATAAATTTTTAACCGCTGTCCATTTACTTTGAATGTGCGTGAACCATCAATGGTTTGAATTTCCACAGCGCCCGAATCTAATGCCTCAATTACTCGAAAAGGGCCTGACCACCTTGATTTTAATTTGCCCGGGAACAACCGTAATCTTGAGTTATATAGAAGTAACTTGTCCTCATTTTTGAAGTTACGCTCTATGATATTCTGGTCGTGAATCCGCTTCATCCGTTCTTTGTATAGTCTTGTGCTCTCGAAGTCTAGATACCAGAATTCTTCCAACTCGTGCAACCCGGTCATTCTAGATTTCCCTGCTTCATCCCAACTGAGGTTTAATTGTTTCAGTGCCCACTATGCTTTGTGCTCTAGTTCCACAGGTAGATGACAAGTTTTCCCAAACACCAACTTGTATGGTGACATGCCGATTGGTGTCTTGAATGCTGTCATATATGCCCATAATGCATCATCGAGCTTCCTGGACCAGTCGGTCCTCGTGGCATTCACTATTTTTGTTAATACACTCTTTATATACCTGTTAGAGACCTCAACTTGCTCGCTGGTCTGCGGGTGATATGGAGTAGAAACTCGGTGTTTCACATCATATTTGGCCAACAATTTCTCGAATGCCCGGTTGCAAAAGTGTGTACCCCCATCACTAATGATTGCCCTTCCCGAAACGGGTGAAAATGTTCTTCTTCAGAAATCCCCCCACCACCTTAGCATCATTGGTGGGTAATGCTACAGCTTCCACCCATTTGGACATAAAATCTACCGCAACAAGTATGTACTTATTGTCGTATGATCTGACAAAGGGCCCCATAAATCTATTCCCCAGACGTCAAAGACTTTCACTTGTTGAATTGAATTCATTGGCATCTCATGACGCCGGGAGATGTTCCCGTTGAATTGAAATTCGTTGCAACCTTTCACCCACAAGTGTGCATCTTTAAACATCGTTAGCCAATAGAAACCGGCCTCAAGTATCTTAGCGGCTGTTCGCACTCCTCCAAAGTGACCACCATATGCGGAAGCATGACACGCCTGCAAAATAGAATATTGTTCGATCTCGGGGACGCATCTCCGGATCATGTTATCGAGACATATCCTAAACAAATAGGGTTCATCCCAATAATTAATCTGGCTTTCACAAAAAAACCTTTTCCTCTGGACCGAAGATAGGTCGTAAGGAACAATACCGCTGGCCAGGTAATTTGCATAATTTGCATACCATGGCGCTTCAAGGAGAGTGGTGGTGAGAAGCTTCTCGTCTGGAAAGGTTTCCAGAATTTCTCCACTCTCTTTGACAATTTCAGCTCCTTTAAGTCGTGACAAATGATCAGCAACTTGGTTTTCGGTGCCCTTTCTATCACGTATTTCAAGGTCGAACTCTTGTAGAAGCATCACCCAATGAATTAGGCGCGGTTTAGAGTCCTTTTAATCAATTAAGTATTTTAAAGCTGCATGGTAAGTGTATACAATTACCTTGGATCCTATAAGATAGGAACTGAATTTGTCGAACGCGAACACTACCGCCAGCATCTCCTTTTTCGTCACTGTGTAGTTCAGCTGTGCTCCACTAAATGTTCTACTAGCATAGTAGATTAGATGCATCATCTTGTATTTCCTTTGGCCAAGCACTGCCCCCACTGCATAATCACTTGCATCGCACATTAGTTCAAACGGTTGCTCCCAGTCAGGGGCAATGATGATGGGTACTGTGACCAACCTCTTCTTTAGCTCCTCAAAAGCAATACTGCATTCATCAGAAAATACAAAGGGGTGATCTTTTTCAAGTAACTTATAGAGAGGGTTTGAGATTTTGGAGAAGTCTTTAATGAACCTCCGGTAGAAACCGGCATGTCCAAGAAAGCTTCTAATGGCCTTGACGGATGTTGGTGGAGGCAACTTTGCAATGACATCTACTTTAGCTCGGTCTACCTCAATACCTTTGCTCGAAACCATGCGCCGCAATACTATACCTTCTTTTTCCATAAAATGGCACTTCTCCCAGTTTAGCACTAAGTTTGTCTCCATGCACCATTTCACCACTCTTGTCAGATTGACAAAGCATTCATCGAATGAATTCTCTACCACTGAGAAATCATGCATGAACACCTCCATAATGTATTCCACCATGTCGGTGAATATAGCCATCATGCACCATTGGAATGTGGCAGGTGCATTGCATAGTCCGAATGGCATCCTCCTAAAGGCAAAAATGCCATATGGGCATGTGAAGGAGGTCTTCTCTCTATCCTAGGGGGCTATGGAGATTTGATTGTACCCCGAGTACCCATCCAAGAAGCAAAAGTGTGACCTCCCTGCTAACCTGTCAAGCATCTGATCAATGAAGGGAAGTGGGAAGTGGTCCTTGCGGGTGGATAGATTCAGCTTCCTATAGTCCATGCATATTCTCCACCCGGTGATGATTCTTGTTGAGATCAATTCATTATTCTCGTTTTTCACCACCGTCATGCCACCTTTATTTGGCACACATTGAACTGGGCTAACCCAACTACTATCAGATATTGGGAAAATAATTTCCGCGTCTAGCCACTTTATTACCTCTTTCTTCACCACTTCCTTCATGTTTGGGTTCAGCCTTTTTTGATGTTCCCTGGAAGGTTTGTGCCCCTCTTTCAGGAGAATCTTATGCATGCAGTATGCGGGGATGATCCCCTTTATGTCTACCATGGTCCACCCAATGGCAGTCTTGCATTCTTTCAGTACCTGTATAAGCTTTTGAGCCTGCACATCTAACAAACCGGATGAGATAATAACAGGTAAAGTGGAGTTAGGACATAGAAATTCATACATGAGATGAGATGGTAGTGGTTTGAGCTCCAGCTTTGGTGGCTCTTCTATGGATGGCTTTGCATGAGGGGTCTCTCTTTTCTCTAGATGTAGAGGCTCGAATTCCAGCTCTCTCTCCCAAAACCCCTTACCATCCAGAGATAGCACCCATTTTGTCAGACTTTCACCATTTACCTATTCTAAGTTCATTAGGCATGCCTGAAGTGGATCTTCAATGGTCAATTCCAAATCATCTGTCTCCACTATCACATGTACCACATCAATAAGAGAGCAATTCGCGAACTCACTAGGGCGCCTCATGGATTTTTGCACATTGAATATGATCTCCTCATCGTTCAACCTCATCTTGAGTTCCCCATCTCACAATCAATCAATGCTCTCCCGGTGGCTAGGAATGGCCTTCCTAAAATTATAGGAATTTCCTCGTCCACCTTACAGTCAAGAATCACAAAAACGGCAGGAAACACGAACTTCCCCACCTGGATGAGCACATCATCTAATATACCAAATGGACACTTAACCGTCCTGTCAGCAAGCTGTATTAATATGAAGGTAGACCTGGCTCTCCCAATGCGTAGCCTCTTATAAATCACCAAGGGCATAAGATTTATCCTTGCCCCTAAATCACACAATGCCTTTGCAAAGGCAAAGTTTCCTATAGTGCATGGAATGGTGAAGCTACTTGGGTCAGATAGCTTCTCTGCAATGGGTCTAGAAACCACTACACTACAAGTCTGAGTAAGAGTCACAGTGGCCAAGTCTTGGAAATCAAATTTTCGCGACATCAAGTCTTTCATCATCTTAGCATACCCAGGCATTTCTTTCAAAGCTTCAATTAAAGGAATGTTTACCTGGATTTGCTTGAGCATATCAAAAAACTTTTTGTATTGCTGTTCTTTCTGGTGCTTGGCCAACCTTTGGGGGAATGGTGGTGGAGGCCTCTTCTTCCCAATCACTTGGGAGTTTTCTTTTTCTATCATTCTCTCTTCAACCTGCTGCTCTACCTGTTTAGGTACTTTCTCCGTTCCCTGCTGCACATCTTTATTTTCAGCTACTGGCTGGACTGTAACTTTCGTCAACCCGGTGGACTCATCCAGTTCAATTGGTACTGGAGTGAGTGTCTCAGCTTGCAAATTGCCTCTATCTCTTTCCTACTCAGCATCAAGATCTCTACCGCTTCTCAGATTAACTGCCATCAGCTGCTTTGGGATTTGATCCTTTGGGTTTGTTTGTGTATCTGCAGGAAATGTCCCTTGAGGTCGATTGTTAAGTGATATAGAAATCTCGCCTATCTGCACTTCCATATTCTTGATAGTTGCGTCATGTGCATCCATCCTTTCATTAGTTTTGGCATTTGACCCAATTACCTGCTGCATCATCACTTCCAACCTTGCGAACCCATCGTCATGTCTACCCCCATGCTGTGGTGGAGGTGGATGATATCCCTGCTGCTGATTGTTGAAATTCTGAGGTCTAGGATATGGAGCCATGTTGTTTGGTGGCCTCATACCTGCTGCATTATACTGTAGTTGAGGAGGCCTGTACTGCTGTGGAGCCTGTTGACTCCAGCTCTGGTTACCATGTCGCTGCCCTCCATAATTTGCTACATAGTTCATATCTTCATGTTGGTGATGATGTTCTTGGTCTGCAACCCATGGATTACCTATGGGTTGGCTAATGCAAGATGTGCTTAAACCACCATTGGTAGTGTCTACAATGTGAACCTGCTGCTTGACCCCAGATTCTTCCACCTTCTTTGTCAGGATGCTCATTTGTGTCAATAAGGTTGCCATGTTCTCCTCCATAGTGTTGGATGGATTCAGAGGTACAGAGTGTACCACTGGAGTGATAGGAGCATTCCTGGTCGTCCACCCGGAGTTTTGAGCCATCTTGTCAAGCAAATTTTGGCCTTCTCTCCAAGTCTTGCTTAGAAAACCCCCACCTGCTGAAGCATCTACAATATTCTTCATACTATTTGAAAGCCCCATGTAGAACCTTTGACCCAACATCTACTCACGAATCCCATGGTGAGAACACATAACAAGCATACCTTTGAATCTGCCCCAAGTTTCATGTAATGTCTCTATTGGTTTCTGCTTGAAACTCACAATCTCATCAATTTTCTGAGCTGTCTTTTTAGGTGGATGAAACTTGTTGTGGAATTGCTTGACCAACTCATCCCAAGTTGCAATAGAGTTTATAGGGAGTGAGTTTAGCCATACATGTGCAGTCCCTGTAAGTGAGAACGGAAATAGCAATAGTTTGATGGCTTTCGGTGTCACATTCGGTTGCCTCTGTATCTTGCATATTGAGAGAAAGTTCTTCAGGTGCTGTTGTGGATCTTCAACCTGAGACCCAGAGAATAATCCATTGTTTTGCAACAAGTGTAGCATGTTGTTAGTAATCTGGAAAGACTCAGCTTGAATCGCTGGCACAATAATGGCAGTTGCCAAATTATCCGCTGTGGGTTGTGCCCAGTCAAATAGTGCACCTTCTTGCGCCTCCTGCGCCTCTTTGATTTTAAACCCAACTTGCTGGTTTGGGTCGTTCACGTCTCCCATGTCGAAATCTAGTTTGATTGGTTGCTAAGATTGCTGAATTTGTTTGATTGCCCTGTTACGTGCCCGAAAAGTTTGCTCGGGGTCTGAGAGTCCTTCAATTAGTTCTCCAGTCCTTGCAGATTTTCTAGGCATGCACCTGAGTACCCAATTCAACAACCGTAAAAAATTTCAGTGTAAGGTGTATAAAGAACCTGAATACACAAGAATCTTGTAGTTCTGTCAATGACAATTGATAATTCTGTTAATTTCCCGGCAATGGCGCAAAAATTGATTCACGTCCAAACAACGGTCGTAGTCATTATAACCTGGTCAAATAAGTCCAGAATCGATCCCACAGGGAATTAACCTACCAACTGCAACTTTCACAACCCAAGAACACTTCTGAAGCAAGTTCCCAAACTTTGAGTATCGTTTTGTGAAGGTTTTCTAACAACTAACTTTTGCAAGAATTAAAAGACTTAAAAGAAAGAATTGAATATTGGGTAAATAATATAGAGAAAGACTAAGGTATTGATTTCCCCTATTGATGGAATCCCTTCTATTTATGCTCATACAAATTCTCAATATATTCTATCAATCATGAACGCTATTTTTACCATAATTCTCTCCCGAGCAACTACAATAATTTACTAACGCACTCTCCCGAGCTACCCTAGCTAACTTTAATTTGAATAGTTCACTTAAGATTGCACCCAAGACTTCGTTATTCCTAATCCCGTCTTTATGCCTAAAGTTATAGATTCCTCCAATAACCTAGGTGTGGTGTTGTTCAACAATATACCTAAATATGCACTCTTTTCCAAGTTATGCACACTAAATAGGCACAGCTAATCGGGAGCTCTACCAATTAACTACAACAAAAACGAAGTTGAACAAATAGAAATCTAGTTAACAATTTGTAATCACATAAACGAGAAGTTCATCACCCAATAGGTTCCATCAAAACCTTAGATAAGGAATTAGCTACTCATGATCAAAGAAACAAGAATAATAATTGAATTCATAATCAAAGAATCAATATAAAAGAAAAAAATAAGTTGAGAGAGTTCTCTCATACTAATAATCTTGTAAAAGTAGGAAATAATACAAGGCTTGCCTCTCTTCGGCGAAATCTGGGTTTATATAGAGGGTTAAGGTCTTAAAAATTGAGTTTTTACAAAGTTGTCCTTAAAATCTGCAGCAGCCTCCGCGGTTCGTTCGCGGTCGTGAGCGAACCTCGAACAGTGAATGCCTCTGAATCTCCAAAGGTTCCGCGAGCATGTTTATCTGCGGTTCATTCGCGGTCGTGAGTGAACCGCGAATGAACAGTATTCTGGAATCTCACTTCAATTTTTCATGCCAACTTCACATTAACTCTTCACTTGGCCTTTTCATCATCTTATGACTGCAAAATAGCTCATTTATTCTCCAATGGCTCATATGTACCTATAACACACCAATAAATACTAATAAAAGTATTTTGTCATCATAAACAATATCAATTCAACAATAAAGTATGATTATTTAGGGCATAATTATAGTCAAATTCACCTATTATCAGTGGTCGCTGGCTAGGGTTCCGGCGACCGGAGTTTCTAGATCTGGGAAGATGGTGGGGTATTTGGATAGGGCTAGTGGAATAGGGCGGTAGAGAAGGAATAGGAGGTTCAGGGTTTGGTGGCTTTGGTCGGAGAAGATAAACAGTAACAGACCACCGGTAGGGTTCCGTTGGCCTGTGAAGAGGAGGAAGAGGGGAATGGGGGCGGCTAGGGTTTGGAGTCTTTGAGAGGGAGAGTGTATAATGAGGGCTTTGACCGGAGGGGTGTAGTTATATATTGAACATGTATCATTAATTTTCAGCCATTAGATTAGATGTGATGAATGGCCAGGATCAATTTGTCCCTTAAACGGTACCGTTTGATTTTAATAAAACTTTCCTCTTGTCCGTTGGATCAACTAGATAGACGGTCCTGAATGCTTCAATTAAGCGAAGTCGTTTGGTTTAAGTGTGACACTAATTTCATCCATTTGATTAACTAGATGGACAGTTGTGATTATTTCCGTTAACAATGTCATTTTGTTTAGTAGGCAACCGTTCAACTTTGGTCCGTCTAATTCGATATATCAACGGTCCAGACCTATTCTCTTGACACGTCGTTGTTTGGTATATTATATGGGCACCCAGTTAAATTAAATTTGGGCCAGGTCTGTTAGGGGTGTTAATTGGGCTAGTATTTTGTGAATTTGCCCCAAAATACCTTGTATTTTTTTTTGTATTTCTTTATCTTGTTTTTGTATTTTCCAAATTGTATTTATTTAATTTTTTCCTGTATTTTCTTATATTATATATATTTTTTCCTTAGTTATTTTTTCCAATGTATTTATCCCCTTTTATTTGGTATTTTTGTATTATTTTCTTTGATTTTCTAATTTCTTAGTAATTATCTTACATTTTTTTGGTATTTTTTAATTAATTTAATTTTGTATTTTTGTTTTAATATCCTTCACTTTATTTTCAATAAATAAAAACAAATACTGATACTTTTACACAATAATCAAACAATTTCAATCAAAAACCATTTTTGTTCATTTTGGACTTAATTGCTTGGGGCAAAAATCACGTGCTCACAGCTGCCCCTCTTTGCTTGGGAACACGAAGAGTTTCCGTACAAAGACAAGTGAGCAGTAAAGAGGGATTTTTGCCCACTCGCATATTCCGTGTGAAGCATTTTTGAAATTTTTTACCGCACCCTGCTTCAAGGATTGCCTACATATCCTGGTAAACAGGAATCAGGTCAGTGTAGTTTTGGAATGTCTGGTAGTTTAAACTACTAGAGAGTTGTGACTCTATTGCTGTTGCTTGTTATTGCTGCTTGCTGATGTCCTTATTACACCGTGGTAAAAAGAAAATAAGCTAAACTATGCTATATGTTTTACAAAAGCCTAACTATATCTTTCAACTGATTCTTGTTTTTCCATTTGCATCTTCCATTCTTCGAGAAGACTCTTGCTTGCAACTTGCTTCAAATATATTCCCTTGTTCTTCAGGTGGGCGCCTGATTACGAAAACTAAGAAAAATATTCTCTTGTTCTTCAGGTGGGCGCCTGCTTGCAAACCTTCAAAAAGTATTCCCTTGTTCTTCAGGTGGGTTCCTGCTTACTACAAAAGTAAAGAAAAACTTTCTGCACCAGTATGGGGCTTAAAATCTATCATGCTATTAAATGTTAGCTTAAAAAGAAGAATTTCATTTTGAAAAATATTCCCTTGTTATCCAGGTGGGCGCCTGATTGCAAAAATTTAAGAAAATATCCCCTTGTTATCTAGTGGGCGCCTGATTGCAAAACTTTAAAAAAAAATATTCCCTTGTTATCCAGGTGGGCGCCTGACTGCAAAACATTTAAGAAAAATATCCCCTTGTTATCTAGGTGGGCGCCTGATTCCAAAAAAATTTAGAAAAGTATTCCCTTGTTATCCATGTGGGCGCCTGATTACAAATATTTAAGAAATATATTCCCTTGTTATCCATGTGGGCGCCTGATTACAAATATTTAAGAAATATATTCCCTTGTTATCCAGGTGGGAGCCTGATTGCAAAAAATTTAAGAAAAATATTCCATAGTTATCCAGGTGGGCGCCTGATTGCAAAAATTAAGAAAATATTCCCTTGTTATCCAGGTGGGCGCCTGATTGCAAAAACATTATGAAACATATTCCCTTGTTATCTAGGTGGGCGCCTGATTGCAAACAATTTAAGAAAAATATTCCCTTGTTATCCAGGTGGGCGCCTGATTGCAAAAACTACAAATAATATTCCCTTCTTATCCAGTGGGCGTCGGATTGCAAAAACTAAGAAAAATATTCTTTTGTTATCCAGGTGGGCGCGTGATTGCAAAAATTAAGAAAAATATTCCCTTGTTATCTAGGTGGGCGCCTGATTGAAAAAAAAAAAGTAAACAACGAAAAGAATTCTGTCCCAGTTTGATAACTGGGTGTAATATTCTCAATTTTGAAATGAAAAGTAAAACTTCCCTTATTATTCAGGTGGGTGCCTGACAACTGGTTCTTTCATCGTAGATTCCTTCCTCCATTGTTGCTTTCTTTAGATTGATTTCCCTTATTTTCCAGGTGGGTGCCCCTATTTTGCCAAACTTGTGTTCCCTTGTGTGTTCACATTGGTCACATTCACTTTAAAGTGATTAGTAAGAATTTGAATTTTTTGTCCCTGTTTTAATCAGTGAACAACTTGTTATTATAAAATGGTGGTTAGCAGCTGGCATTCTTATTGGCCTTGTTTCCACTCTTGCATTTGCTTCAGTTTGCTTTTGTGCTGCCTTTTTGTGGCTCCTGGTTGTTTTCCAACAATTTTCTGAACTCAAACTTTTCCTTGCAATTCCCTTTTGTTGTTTCTTCTTCTCTTTTATTACCCTTTGGCTATATGACCTCCATATATTTTTTTATTTCTCTTGTCCTTGAAGGACCCAATCTCATTGTGCCATTTAACTAAGAAGCTGGTAATTAGCTTACAACTGGCAATGTCTTGTAGACAGATTTTAAGAAGAATGAAATGCAATGACCCTGAATTTTGAGGGTAGGAATATTTTCAAAGTAAAAGGAAAAGACTTATCTGAGTAGGAAGGTTGATTCCTTTGATCATGCCATGCATTCGGCTAACCGAACCCGTCTGTCCAACCAAATTACTTGCCAATTTATTTTCTCATTTCCTATAACCCAAACTTTACTTTCTTTTCCGCTTTCCCTCCACAAAATTATTTCTTACTTTCGCCTTACGGTGCCCGTGAGGGTTTTCACCAATAAGACTCTCTCATTTTTCTTTCTCTCAGCTTACGTCGCCTTACGGTGCCCGTGAGGGTTTTCACCAATAAGACTCTCTCATTTTTATTTTTGTCATTTTCTCTATCTTCAAATACCCGAGTGTTGTCCATAATATACTTTTCTTCACTTACTCGTACTGCCATTTTCTTGAAATTAATCAGAAGGTCTTTCTTTGGACCATAATGTGGCTTTTGGATGGGTTTTAGAAAAAACGATATAAAGGCTCAAACTTTAAACTTGGGTTTCAAAATTACAACTTTCAAAATCATATCCTTCATAATGATCATAACTTCTGCCCCAGTTTTAATTTTTGGGAACCTTAGACTTTCTTTTTGCTATAACTGAACCTCAGTGAGGCTACCTACGTACCCTTTCGGGATCAAGTCAAAACATAGTTCTGATCATAAGATCGCTTCATTGTCGCGATTTTGACTTTTTCCCAAATTTTCTTCTTTTGTATATTTTCTTCTTTCTTTTTTTTTTCTTTTGTCATTTTTTCTTTTCTCTGTTCTTTTATTTCAACTTCCTTTCTTTCTTTTTATTTTGCTTTTTCCTTTATTTTGTCATTTCATCATTCATTTTTTACTTCATTGTTGATTCCGAAAGAGGGGTATGAAAGAATAATACAATAAGGCTCAAAGGGATAGCAAAGGGTAAGTGTTTAGATAGAGAAATAAAATGCCTTCATCATTTCAATTTAAAAAATATGACAAATACAATTAGATACATGAAAGGAATCATACATAATATCTTTTGACTGCATCAGAGTTAATGTCAGTCTCTACGCATTTTCCTTCTATATTTGTCAAATATAATGCTCCATTGGACAACACCCGAGATACCACAAATGGTCCTTGCCAATTAGGGGCGAACTTCCCTTTTGCTTCTACCCAATGAGGTAAGATACGCCTCAACACCAATTGTCTGACCTAAATTTTTGTGGACGTACTTTCTTATTATATGCTCTAGCCATTCTCTATTGATACAGTTGTCCATGACATACTGCTGCCAGTCTTTTCTTGTCAATTAAACTCAATTGTTCAGGCTTTTACCCATTTCATCATCATCAATCTCTGCCTCCGCAATGATTCGAAGGGAGGGTATTTCGACTTCCGCAGGTATTACTACCTCCGTGACATACACCAATGAATAAGAGGTTGCACCAATCAAAGTGCGCACAGTAGTGCGATAACCTAACAAATAAAAGGGTAATTTCTCATGCCATTTCCTCGACTCTTCCACCATTTTCCGAAGGATTTTCTTGATATTCTTATTTGTGGCTTCAACTGCTCCATTTTCTTTGGGTCGATAAGGTGTAGAATTGTGATGCATAATTTTAAACCTTTGACATGTCTCCACCATAAAATGACTGTTAAGGTTGGCTCCATTATCTGTAATAATCACCTTTGGAATTCCGAAATGACAAATGATGTTTGCATGTACGAAATCCACCACTGCCTTCTTTGTTACCGCTTTGAATGTCTTCGCCTCCACTCATTTGGTAAAATAATCAATGGCAACCAGAAAAAACCTGTGCCCATTAGATGTTGCTAGCTCTATTGGACCAATGACATCCATTCCCCAAGCAACGAAAGGCCATAGTGCTGACACCGTATGCAATTCATATGGCGGAGAATGAATCAAATCCCCACGTATCTGGCACTAATGACATTTCCGTACGTATATGATACAATATCGTTCCATAGTGAGCCAGTAATATCCAGCCATGAGTATTTTCTTTGCTAAAACATACCCACTCATGTGGGGTCCACAAGCTCATACGTGTACCTCAGTCATGATTGTAGTAGCTCGTTTTGCATCTATATATATTAACAAACCCAAATCCGGGGTCCTTTTGTATAAAACCCCTCCACTGAAGAAAAATCCACTCACCAATCGTCTTATGGCTCTTTTCTGATCCCCTGTAGCTTGCACCGGGTACACCCCCATTCTCAAATACTCTTTGATATCATGGATCCACGGTTCACCATCAAGTTCTTCTTCTACTGTATAACAATAAGCATTCTGATCATGAACTTGGATTTGTAATGGATCCACATAAGCTTTATCTGGATGGTGTAACATAGATGATAGAGTAGCCAAAGTATCAACAACTTCATTGTGCATTCTTGAGATATGTTTAAACTCTATGGATTGAAATCGATGACATAGTTCATGTAGACAATGTTGGTACGGTATGAGTTTCAAATCCCTTTTCTCCCATTCTCTTTGAATTTGGTATATCAAGAGATCCGAGTCACCCATGACCAAAATCTCATGAACACTCATGTCTATTGCCATTCTTAATCCCAATATACACCCTTCATATTCATCCATATTATTAATACAAAAAAAGAGGAGTTGAGCGGTAACCGGGTAATGCTGACCCGTTTCTGAGATGAGTACAAATCCAATTCCAACTCCTTTGCAATTGACAGCCCCATCAAAGTATATCTTCCAGCCCAGCTTTTCTTATTGTTCCAATTCTTCAATATTCATCGTCTCCTCATTAGGGAAGTATGTTTTCAGTGGCTCATACTCATCGTCGACTGGATTTTCTGCTAAGTGATCAGCAACCGCTTGTGCTTTCATCACAGTGCGGGTTACATAAACAATATCAAACTCTGTGAGAAGAATTTGCCATTTATCAAGCCATACCGTGGGCATAGGCTTCTGAAAGATGTACTTCAATGGGTCCAAATGAGATATGAGATAAGTGGTGTAAGCCGATAGGTAGTGTTTCAACTTCTGCGCAACCCGGGTCAAGGCATATGTTCTTTCTAATTGAGTATATTTTACCTCGTAAGATGTAAATTTCTTACTGAGATAGTAAATTGCTTGCTCTTTCTTCCCTGTTTCATCATGCTGCCCCAGTACACAGCCAAAGGAATTATCCAATACTGTCAAATAAAGGATCAAGGGCCTTCGGGGTTCTGGAGAAACCAATACAGGCGGATTGGCCGGATATTCCTTGATTTTATCAAATGCAGCTTGACATTCATCAGTCCATTTTACTACAGCATCTTTCTTCAATAATTTGAAAATAGGCTCACAAGTTGACGTTAGTTGGGCAATAAATCTGCTAATGTAATTCAATCTGCCTAGCAAACTCATTACATCTTTCTTGCTCTTTGGCGGAGGCAACTCCTGAATAGTTTTTTATCTTAATGGGTCCAATTCAATACCACGTCGGCTTACCACAAACCCCAATAATTTCCCTGATGGTACTCCAAAAGCACATTTTGCTGGATTGAGCTTGAGATTGTATCTCCGAAGCCTTTGGAAGAACTTCCTCGGGCCTTTAACATGATCGTATTGCTTCCTAGACTTGATAATGACATCATCCACATAAACTTCAATCTCTCGATGTATCATGTCATGAAACATGGTAGTCATTGCTCTCATATATGTATCTCCAACATTTTTCAATCCGAACGGCATTACTCTGTAGCAATATGTTCCCCACAGTATGATAAAGGCTGTCTTTTGTGCATCTTCTTCGTCCATCAGGATCTGATGATAACCCGCATAACAATCCACGAAAGACCCAATCTCATGTTTGGCAAAATTTTCAATTAGTATGTGGATGTTTGGCAATGGAAAATTATCCTTCGAACTTGCTTTGTTGAGGTCTCGATAATCAACACACACTCTGGTTTTTCTGTCTTTCTTCAGAACAGGTACAACATTAGCTAACCAGGTGGGATATTTGGTGACCAGTATGACCTTTACCTCAAATTGCTTATTGACTTCCTCTTTTATTTTCACACTGATGTCTATCTTGAACTTCTTAATTTCTGCTTGATGGGCTGACATTCTAAATAAATGGGCAACTTATGTACTACCAAATCAGTACTTAGCCCTGGCATATCGTCATATGACCATGCAAATATGTCTTTGTACTCATGTAGTAACTTTATCAAGTCCTCTCTGAGTGAGGCTTCCAAATGAATACTAATCTTTATTTCTCGAACGTTTTCCTCATCTCCCAAATTAATAGACTCTGTCTCATTCAAGTTTGGTTTGGGTTTCTCCTCATAATGGCTCAGATCTTTACTAATTTCTTCCAAAACTTCCTCATCTTCATACTCCACTTTATTATCGTATTCAATTTCTTGTATTACTATTTGATTATCAAGACTGGACTGAGAATTCCTTATGCATGAGACATCATTGAAATCAGTAAAAAATGGACTCTACAAGAAAAGAAAAGAAAATAAAATAAGGCTATCAAAATGGAGGAAGCAAGAAATTGCATTTCATTAAAATTTTGAAAGATAACAAGGTTTGACACGTCCGATTGGACGAACATAGAATCTGTATCACAACCTTGAAATAAAACAGATTTAAGCTAACTACCACAACTCCCTTCTAGTCGGAAAAGGAGTAGCTTCCTAGTTATTCAGCTTGATCTGGGATCCAACAAACTGGACGTCCATTTTACTTGTGCCCTCAGCTGCCTCTACCATGTTCACATCTTCGAACAACCTCTCAAATCTTTCTAACAGCTCCTTGTCTGGCCTTATCTCTACTCGGATGGGCATGACCGTTGCCGGACGTCTTTTTGTACCAAGCTTGACGAGTGAATGAGAGAGTTTAGGGATAGGCTTAGGGAGGGTCCATCCTTTCTTTTCAGTTTTTGGGCTCTTTTTATGTCGGTAATGGTTGGCTTGAAACTCAATCCGAAAGTGTCAATGATACCCGGAAGAGATACTGGTTGTGTTATTCCTTGCAGTGCAGCTCCTAAACCCTTCCCAGGGAGAAACCCATTTTTCAACATCTCCGTAGTAACCATGACTGACGCGGAAGCTATCTTGGGCATTGGAATGTTTTCGCCTTCAGATATTTTATCCATAGATATAGTGTCCACCACTTGGTATACCCAAGGACCTTTATCACCCTTGACTTCTTCAAACGGCGTAATGATATTGCAGGAATTATCTTCACTATGCACCACTATTTCTTGATGATCCCATTCGAATTTCACCATTTGATAGAGTGAGGAAGGTAGAGCCTTTGCAGCATGAATCCATGGACGTCCTAGTAGGAGATTATAGGACACAACAACGTCAAAAAATTAAAATTCCATGGTAAACTCTACTGGTCCGATATTGAGTTCCAATGTGATGTCTCCAACAATGTTCTTCCCGCCTCCGTCAAATCCTCTCACGTATATACTGTTCCTATGGATTCTTTCATGATCAATCTTTAACTTGCCCAAAGTAGATAAAGGGAAAATGTTGGAACTTGACCCAAACCAAAACGTTGGTCACCACTGACCTCGCACTTCACCGTAAGATATAATGCCATGTTGTGTTCTGTCCCCTCCAACGGTAGTTCTTCATCTGAAAATATTATCCTGTTTGCTTCAATGATTTTATTTGTGATCTTCTCGAAATGACTTCCCGTTGTCACTTATCATTTCTGCAAAAAAATGATACTACCAAACGTTAAAATCACGTAGATTTTAATCTCTAACGAAGTAAAAAACCATAAAGGTTTTAGTCTCTAGAAACATTGGATTAAATACAAGTTCAGAAAATAGTTAAATTTCTTAAGCTTGTTAGTATACTGTATTTGTAAAATAATTCTAGAGAATATAGAAATAATGCATAAACAGAAACAAAATTCAATCTGAGCTAACTGAATTCACAGTGTTTCTTTAAGGAGTTTAATCCTCCTAGTACCCAAGGTTGTGGATTATTTCCTCTCAAGATATAACGGATTATGCATTGGTGTAGCGGTACTTTAAACCTCGGTGTTTCAGTGAACACAAAGTTTGGTAGCAATTCACACTTATTGTTGCTTTCTTTGAAGTTAAAACAATGCAGAATAAATGCGGAGCACTTAGAAAATCGTATGAAAAATCTGAGAGAATGGACTGGTATTTATAGCCAATGTTGAGCTCAAACTGAAGAGGTGCAACTCTTCAGAAGGGTTTATGTAAAACGACCATAACATAAATGCCATAAAATAAATAGCTATTTACGCAATCGAAAATTGAAGAGGAACCTTAACTTTTCCGTTACAAAAACAGATAACGGATAACGATTAATATTTTGTTGGATTTAACATTAATTTTCTGTTTGTAAAAAATGGATATTTAATAACATTTCTGTTAATATTTACTATTAACAAATAAATTTGGTGCAAAAAATTAATCAATCAAAATCTGAAGCGGAAGTCGAGCGACGACGACGACGACGGCGCGAGGCTCGTTTTCTTCTCAACTCTTTAAGAGCTAGAAGAAGAGCAATTAAATATATATACCCATCAAAAACCTTTTCCTCTTCAAATATGGGACAATATCGTCAAGGAGGAAAACTCAAATATTTTATTTTTCCTCCATTTTCTGTTCACCCTCTTTTAAGCTACATTAAAGCTAAACAAAAGAAAACCAAAATGTTGTTCTTCTTAAATGGAGTGAGAATTGCATCAAAGAACAGGGTGTCTCGAGTGTGAATTGCAAGAAGAAAATGAGATATTTTGACGAAAGGCAAAAATATCCATATATTTAATGTGTTGACATGAAATAATAAGTTCAACTATGTAGTATATATATATATATATATATATATATATATATATATATATATATATATATATATATATATATATATATATATATATATATATATATATATATATATATATATATATATATATATATATAAATTGTGAATATAATTTGAGGATCTAGTTCGATTTTTTCTTCGCTTTACTTTTTTATCAAATCAAACAAAATAAAAAACTATCAGTTTTCAAAAATTCATATTCAAACCAAACCCAAAACAAAAATATTTAGCCGGTTTGAATCGATTTTCGGTCTGGGTGAATTTTTAACCAAACCGTGAATACCACCATTATACATACTTGAAAATCCCAACTAGAGGTAAATTTAGATGAGAGCACCTTGTGTGAATGAGAATTTGAAACCAAAACTGCTGCGGGGTTTAACTAATGTTGCTGTCTTTTGAAAATGATGAGGAAATGCTTTTCTGACTTGCTTAGATTGCTGCGATTTTAGTGCATGTGGAGTATTACTTGCAAGAGTTTTGATCTTTCAGCAATTTAATACTAATGCCACCAATGTTGTAAAACTATGATTATTCTTTTCACTGCTGTAATGACACTGCTCTATAGATTGGTTGAAAAAAACATACAACAAAATCTAACTGTTATACCTGGTGTGCTAACCGATTATTATACAGACTGTACAAGAGAATCAGGGGAATCACTATATATATACAAAATAGTTATGAAAAATGAGCTGACTACTGGAAATTTGCCAGCAGCAACAGTCACTCTCTCCAGCACATTCCACTGCTTCGGCTGCTAATGGATGTCATGATAATCAATGAATCCTTTATTCCGGTCCTGCATGGGGATACACATCGAAATAAGACTGAAAGAGGATCATGTCGTGGACTCCTAGTTGTTCCTTAACAGCACAATTTTTGTAAATTCAGCAGTTCTCCGGTGTCTCTTGACAAGATGTCCGTTCATTAAGCCTCCTCTCAGCAGCTATAGCAGCAGCAACAGAAGGTGGCAAATGCGTCAAGCTCCCAGTTGCCTTATCATCAGTGGAAGGTGCCACCCTGAATAAGGATTCAACATCTCTTAGTGTCAAAACGGGCTGATCTTGATTCTTTCTGTTGCCACTAACAAATGAACCGAGATTCCTGCTCTTATTCAACTTATATAAGCTCTCCTCAACTGTGTCTTTCACCTATTATTTTATTATAGAAACCAACAAAAAAAGAGAGTTACAAATAATCCCCTTTGCAGGATACTATGTAGCAAAAATAGGTTGATAAAAGTATAACAAAGAATCCCTGGAAGCATCCAGTGCACAGATAAATATAGGTCATCTCACCAACACAAGCTTTAAATTCATATCAGAAGACCGAAATTGGTCTCCATACAAAGTCACTTCAGCAGTTTTAAGGTTCATTAACTTTTTGCATATGAATGGAGATGACACATCCATTCAAGATTCATGTTGTTAGTAGGAGATTTAGGTTATATTTAACATGACAGACAGCTCAACTGGAAAACAACACAAGTACAAGTTTTAGGTCAATCATCGTACCATGAATTTTAGACACAAAACTGTTTCCATACAGAGTTAGATTCAGACTCCCAACTCAATATTAACGAAGGTTAGAATAGAGAGACATACTATAAAACGATGAACAAGAGTCTTATGTGCCTGCCCAATTCGATGCACCCTGCCAATGGCTTGTGCTTCTGCTGCAGGATTCAGCAGTGGTTCAACAAGTATAACATGCTGGGCTTCCAGAAGATTGAGGCCATTGGCTCCATGTTGGATTAGGAGCAACAACACTTGAATGGATCTGGTTTCTGGGTGCCCCGCATGTCTTTTGCTAGTTTCTTTGACATTGCTGTTAAGGCCTCTGAACTGGCTGATGGCAACATGTGCTTTCCTGTGGACTCCGTACTATAAGTTCAAAATTTGAAACTGATGATTCATGGCAAATTCTGAAACATGCAACATGAAATGTTAAACCATAAAACCAAGATCTGCTTCCTTCACGGATTTTTGGATTGAACTAAGAATGTGGCGACTTCGTTCCAATTATTAGTTTTCATATGATGCCCAACACTGCTTAAAATCATAATAGTTTCATAAGCAAGATACAATTCATGAGCTGATCCAGACTATGTCATCGACTATTGATATTTGGCATATTTATCTATGTTTTAGTATCAATTATTTTCCACTTTAATGTCCTCGGATTGTTTTAGCTGTTAAAAAGACCTGATTTGGCTTAAATATTGATATAATGATTAGAAAGAAAACAAGGTAAAAGGAAGCAATTAGGGAGATTTGCACCCCTAGGATGTGGCGTAGTGGTGAATGAAGTGGGTAAGAACCAGAAGGTCTCACGTTCAAATCCCGACGGCATTTGTCCAAGCCTTGGTGGACAGAGTTACCTGGTACCTGTTGTTGGTGGGAGGTGGAAGGTATCCCATAGAATTAGCCGAGGTACGCGCAAGCTGCTCCGGACATCACAATTATTTTTTAATTTTTAAAAGAAGGAAGATTGGATTGAATTTGAAGATTTGAAGAAACTGAATAAGTCCCGGGGGGTATGGCTCGCATGCGAAAATTCTAGGCTTATACTCTGAGGGCTTGTTTTGTCCACACATAATTTTTAGCACACAAACACTTCCTAGCCTATTTTCAGCCGCATCTTGACATGGAAGACGAGATCACCATTGTTGATACAAGATCAAGCTTGGAAAAGCCTCAAGTCCATTCTAACTGAAGATCTAAAGGGTTTTTCATGAACTTTTCTTATTTTCTTCTTCTATGGATTCTCTCTTGTTATCTAACTTTGGGTTTTTGAGTAGAATGATATTGGCTCGTGTCCTTATTCCTATATCTAGGGTTTGATGGAACCTTTTATTGGGTGAAATATTTGGCTGCTTCTTGATAAATAGGCCTGAATCTGTTTTTATTTGCTTCAACAACGAATTTCTTGTGTTTGATTGAAGAGCTCTCAATTGAATGTACCCTAGATTCTTGACCTGAACTTGGGAAAGGAATTTCAAGATTGGCGTTAGTTGAACAATAACATTTCAGATTAATTAAGGTATTAATTAGTTTGATCTAAAGACTATAACTAGGAATAATTCGATCTTATTGTGATCTTTTGTGAGCTGGCTTACAAGAATCCTTGAATTAACTTGGGAGAGTAATTTGAGGAAATTGTTGCGCTAGTAATTGGGAAGTTCTAGCGATAATCTAGTGACTCGTGATCAATAAAAATAATTAGACAAGATCCATAGAGAAGCGGTTGCTATTTCATTTCAATAACTGGGGAATTCATGATCCCAGGTCTTTTATTAATTGACTTCTACTCCACATATTTTTAATAGTAGTAAATCTTGAATCATATTAGTTGGTAATCGTTCAACTTAGTTTACTCAATAATTAAACCATCTAAAACTAGTCCTAAGCTCTCAGTGAGATCGATCCTGGACTTAAAAGCCAGGTTATATTTGTAAAGACTATAGATCATCTCATTAAGGGTAAAATGAGAATTTTAAAGTCAATTATTTCTAGATATATAAAGGATCACTCCTTTTAGGACAGGATAAAAAAGAAAGTGCATCACATAAATTGGACAGAGGGAGTAGGAGGATGCAGAAGCAGAAGCAGAAGAGCAAGAGTGGATTAATGCTAGTTCTGGGCCGTCTTAATCCTCGAAGTTGGGAAGACAGTCCAAAGGTTTAGCTGATTTACTACATCAAGTATGTGGAAAAACCACACTTCCGCAGTGTGAGTTGTTTGGTAAAAACTGGATATTTTAGCATGACCTTTCGCAGATTCTCACAAGAGTTATTTATTATATAGTCAGAAACTTGCTCTTTGATACATTAACTCAAGTATGGAACATTAAAGATGGTCCCTTAGGATGAAAAAGGATGAATCAGGTTCATAGTTTTTGCTTAGATCATATTTAGAGAAGAAGTTGATCCTCATAAAATTTATAGTATCTTCTGTCCGGGGAATTGGGAATAACGAGCAAAATTGATTTCCACAGGCAATATCCTCTTATGGACTGGAAGGAAGACTCAAAACCTTAATACAACGGGTTGGAATTGGATAGCCAAAGATCATAGAGGGCTTTCAGGCAAGAGAGTGGACTTATAGTTTGGTACCATATGAAAGAATATAATCTTCCAACCAAAATTTTAAACAATGATTGATTAACCTAAGACCATTATGCTGCATATTTCTCTAATAATCAATTATATTATTTCACATGTATAGTACTGTAAAGATCAGGATACAACCTGGAGAGGTTCCACGAGATAGGAGAACTCTTTGCATAGGAATTTATTTATGCAAGATACGATAATCATTACCAGTTTAGAGTTTCACAGCTAGATCCTATGCTGAAGTAAAGGCATGTCATCCTCAAAGATACGTGCTGTTATCATAAACATAATTTTCCATTTTCTTTAAAAAGAGATTTAGACATATTGCAGGAAAATAAGAATCAATCACATGGTTGCTCATATCAGGAAGAATAAGTGTTCACTTTTGTTCCCGTTAGATATGTAGTCTTGTTCCACATTGAAATAGGAGTAGAATGTCCTTGTATAGTATAGTTATAAATAAGGACCTCTTGTATTATATTGAACATATAATAATATATCATATTTTCTCTTGTGCCTTCTCGCATGGTATCAGAGCTATCGTGAGAGATTTATCGCTGTGCATAAATTCCAGCGATTCCGGGAAGTAAAATCAGTCACTGGAACCCTTTTTTCCGGCGACTTTCAAAGTTATTTTGCGTCTGCTTTGTCTCTGTCAGTGTTGCGTAAGAAATCCAACACTACCACAAGAGTAGTTATTGTCCGGCGACCAAACCCAAGTGAAAATCTCCGGCGATATTGTAGCTGTCCGAAGAAAATTTTCCGGCAAAGTTCCGACATCGTGTGGGCCACTTTCCGGCCATTTTTTGGCGACAACTCTTCCGGACAGCTTGTTCCCCTTACAATTCCGAGCCTACCCATCCAGGTTACACCAAATTTCGGCCACTTTTATATTATTCTGGCATGAATAGTAATTTCAAAAGTGGACTTCCAGCTATTTTTTTAAAAAGTTCCTTCAGAACAGTTGGGTCGTCTATTAATTCCGATCCTACCCCTACTGTTTTTATTTCATTCCGACCACTTTGAATTATTTCCGGCCGCTACAGTAATATTCTGGGAGCTACGGTATTTCTGGAGTGAACAGTATTTTTCGGTGCAAAACAGTGTTCTGTTTTCCTGCTGTAAACAGTGTTTTCTCAGCAATTTCTTCAGTTTTCCCAAAAGAGTTACTAATTTTTACTATTTCAAGTTAACCTTACTACTATTAATTGTAGCGACATGGGAACCGATGCTTCAAATAGTCGGATGGTTTCTTTAGTGGATTATTTTGAGTTTCTTCGGTACAAAGCAGATAAGCAGACATCTTCTGAGATAGCTTCCGTTGTTCAGACAGGTAATAGCGTGACTTGTGTCTCTCAATCTTCATCCTCTGAGTCTTGGGTCATTGATTCAGGTGCATCGGATCATATTTTTGGTAACAAATCTCTTTTCACTACTATTTCGTATTTGCAATCTCTTCCAAGAGACACAATGGCCAATAGGTCTCAAACTATGGCAACTGCAATAGGTCAATCAAGCCCAATTCCTTCCTTACCTTTAGATTCAGTTCTTTATGTTCCTAATAGTCCTTTTAATCTCATAGTTGTTAGTCGCCTAGCCAAATCACTTAAATGTGCCGTTTTATCTCTTGATGACAATGTTTTTATACAGGAACGTAGTACATGGCGGATCATTGGTACCGGGACGTGAATCAAATGGATTTTATTACCTTATATTCGCTAAATCTCATGGACTCACATCTTGTCTTCCTTCAACAACTTGTCATGTTACTGATTCACCAGATTTATTACATAAACGGTTGGGACATCCTAGTTTGTCAAAACTTCAGAAAATGGTACCTGGTTTATCTCACTTGTCATCTCTAGATTGTGAGTCTTGTCAGCTCGGTAAGCATACTCGCTCTCATTTTCCTCGACGTATTGATAATCGAGCAGAGTCACCTTTTACTTTAGTCCATTCAGATGTTTGGGGTCCTAGTAGGGTTAGTTCTACCTTAGGATTCCGCTACTTTGTTAGTTTCATTGATGACTATTCTAGATGCACCTGGATATTTTTGATAAAAAATCGATCTGAGTTGTTTTCTATATTTCAGACCTTTCACGCTGAAATTCAAAATCAATTTGGGGTTTTTATTCGCACATTTCGTAGTGATAATGCCCGAGAGTATTTGTCTTTCCCATTTCAGCAGTTTATGAAATCTCGTGGGATTATTCATCAAATATCTTGTCTGTACACATCTCAACAAAATGGGGTAGCTGAAAGAAAGAATAGACATCTTATTGAAACTACTCGTACCCTATTCATACAATCTCATGCTCCGTTGCGTTTTTGGGGATGCAGTTCTTACATCTTGCTATCTTGTTAATCGTATGCCATCTCCAGCTATCCAGAACCAAGTTCCATTCTCTGTTATGTTTCCCCACTTACCTTTGTTCTCTTTTCCACCTCGCGTCTTTGGAAGCACTTGTTTTGTCCATAACCTTACTCCAGAACAGATAAGTTAGCTCCCCGTTTTCTTAAGTGCGTATTTCTTGGTTTCTCGAGAACGCAAAAGGGGTATCGATGTTATTCACCTAACCTCCAGAGGTACGATGTTACCTTCTTTGAATCCCAATCATACTTCACAGGTTCACATAATCACTGAGGTACTACCGGTCCCTTCTTTTAGAGATTGAGGCACTATCTCCCATCCATCTTCCTGTACATCTTTGGCTCCACCACCTATAGCTCCTAATCCACCATCTATAGCTCCAGGTCCAATTCCTCCACATACGCTCCGCCACTTTTGACTTATCATACCCGTCCACATCCATCATCACGCCCAGGTGATTCACGTCCTGCATCAGATTCTGCACCTACTACGGACTTGTCCCCTCTTAGTCAACCAATTGCACTCCGCAAAGGTGTACGGTCCACACTTAATCCTAATCTCCACTATGTTGGTCTAAGTTATCATTGTCTGTCGTCACCTCATTATGCTTTTATATCTTCTTTGTCCACTGTTTCTATTTCTAAGTCTGCAAGTGAGGCACTATCTCATCTTAGGTGGCGACAGACTATGAATGACGAGATGTTTGCTTTACATGCAAGTGGTACGTAGGAGTTTGTTCCTCTTCCTGCAGGTAAGTCTACTGTTGGTTGTTGTTGGGTTTATGCAGTCAAAGTCGGCCCGGATGGCCACGTTGATCGGCTTAAGGCTCGTCTTGTTGCAAAAGGATATACTCAGATTTTTGGGCTTGATTATAGTGATACTTTCTCTCCCGTGGCTAAAGTAGCATTTGTTCGTCTTTTGCTGTCCATGGCTGATGTACCAATTAGACATTAAGAAGGCTTTTCGCCACGGTGATCTTGACGAGGAAGTTTATATGGAGCAACCACCTGGTTTTGTTGCTCAGGGGGAGTTTAGTAGTTGTGTATGCAGATTGCGCAGGTCACTATATGGTTTGAAACAGTCCCTTCGAGCCTGGTTTGGTAAGTTCAGCACAATTATTCGGGAGTTCGGCATGACTCGTAGTGAGGCTGATCACTCTGTGCTTTATCGACATTCTGCTCCGAATCTGTGGTTTGGTAAGTTCAGCATAGTTATTCAGGAGTTTGGCATGACTCGTAGTGAAGCTGATCATTCTGTATTTTATCGGCATCCTGCTTCAAATCTCTATATTTATCCGGTGGTTTATGTTGATGATATTGTTATCATAGGCATGATCAGGAAGGTATTACTAAGTTGAAGCAACATCTCTTTCAGCACTTTTAGACTAAGGATCTGGGTAGATTAAAGTATTTTCTAGGTATTGAGGTCGCTCAGTCTAGCTCAGGTATTGTTATTTCACAACGGAAGTATGCCTTAGACATTCTTGAGGAGACTGGAATGATGGGTTGCAGACCTATTGACTCTCGTATGGATCCGAATGCCAAGCTTCTGCCCGGACGGGGGAACCTTTTAGAGACACTACGAGATATATGAGGTTGGTTGGAAAATTGAATTACCTCACAGTGACTAGACCTGACATTTCTTTTCCGGTGAGTGTTGTAAGTCAGTTTATGGATTCTCCGTGCGATAGTCACCGGGACGCAATTGTTTGTATTCTTCGGTATATAAAGTCAGCTCTAGGCAAATGATTACTATTCGAGGATCGAGGCCACGAGCAGATTGTTGGGTACACAGATGCTGATTGGGCTGGATCACCTTCTGATAGACGATCTACATCTGGATATTGTGTTCTAGTAGGAGGTAATTTGGTCTCGTGGAAGAGCAAGAAACAAAATGTAGTTGCTCGATCTAGCGCCAAAGCGGAATATCGGGCCATGGCTATGGCAACGTGTGAGTTAGTTTGGGTCAAGCAGTTGCTCAAGGAGTTAAAGTTCGGAGAAATCAGCATGATGGAACTAGTGTGTGATAACCAAGCTGCTCTTCATATTGCGTCAAATCCGGTGTTCCATGAGATGACTAAACACATTGAGATCATTTGTCATTTTGTCAGAGAAAAGATACTTTCAGGAGATATTGTTACAAAGTTTGTAAAGTCGAATGATCAACTAGCATATATTTTCACTAAATCTCTTACTGGTTCTCGTATTAGTTACATGTGTAACAAGCTCGATACATATGATGTGTATGCACCGGCTTGAGGGGGAGTGTTAGATATGTAGTCTTGTCCCACATTGGAATAAGAGTAGAATGTCCTTGTATAGTATAGCTATAAATAAGAACCTCTTGTATTGTATTGAACACACAATAATATATCATATTTTCTCCCGTGCCTTCTCACAGTTCCAAGGAAAGCATATACTTTTGAACTTCAAAAGAATCAAACAAGAGTGACTACAAACAAATTATTACCTTCCTCCTTTCATCCGCACAAAAGTTATGTTGTTAGCTGCAAACGCATGCTCTAACACATCAAGCACGTCATTCCAACTGCTAAAGACTAGAACCTTTGCTGCTAGGTTCGAGGAAGTGATCCATAAAATTCTCCTGGTGACAGCTTCAATCTAGAATACAACTTCCATCAATTAATTGAAAATGCACAACTAGAGGAAGTACCTCTTCTACTGTTTATAAATTGTAGTATAACTTACTGGGAATACTGTATCTGCTTCCAAGGTCAAAAAAAAAAATTGTTGTTACATACATAATTTCCTGCTGCCACTAAACGAATGACTCAGTTCCATATTCGGTTCAAGTGCAGTTTAGTTGAGGCATTATGTATTAAAAGTAAAGCTAATCAAAACTGCCACAATATGCAATGATTTAGACATATTTTACTCAAAACAAGTTAGTTGGCTCTCCGTCTACCAAGCACTCACTTTTGTCCCAAGATACTTGATACAACTTCTTAAATAGCAGAATCCCCCCCCCCCCCAACACACACAACATCTAATCTGATGTATATTATACTATTCTAAATTAATTAATTTGAAAACTAATTTTCCTTCTTTAGCCTTCACATTTCAAATCGTTATCTTAATCTCTTGTTTACCAAATTTTATAAAATAAATTATAAGAATATTTTACTCCTAATTTTTGCAATATTAAGACTAAGTCATCTAATATGAGGGAGAAGGGAGTAGATGAAACAATATTGGGGCAGAAGTTGTTAGGAAATTACAGTTAAATGATAAATATAATTTGAATCCTGAGGATGAAAGTAAGGAGTACCTTTGTGCTATATGAACCTCGGACAATTACAGATGCTTCAGAATTCTCAGAGACAGTAGAAGAAGATGGATAAGACTTATTCTGACTGTCATCAGCATAAGCAATATTTCTGCAGTCAGTATGCTGTCTACAAGTTGGGCACATTAACCAGTTAACTTGAGGCTTTCCATGGAGGGCTAAACTTTTCTCTGTCATTGCAAACAGACCTGAAATGCAACCATCAAAGTTAACGCATAGTACCCACCCTTAGCATTCCTTGCATAACAAATGAATGTTATAGCTTTTTATTGAGTTAAAGCTACATGGATATGCAGGTTTTGCAACTCTCTACGACCCAAAAGAAAAAATAGTTTGCCAAAGTTGTGGTTAACTCAGACGGTGTCTATAGGGAAATCAGAAGGTTATCCTCTCTTTTCTTTCCTGCAACCCTCAAAGCCCCTCTATTTGAGGGGCACCCAAAAAAAAACAGAAAAGCACATTAGGATAAAACAGATAGTAGGAACAAAATTACTTCACACGAATGTGAAGTACAAAAACTGAGCAGATAAGATTGGCATATCAACTGTAAAATTAGGTTGTCAGATTACATATAGTCACACGAGTAAATAAACATAGACTTGTGATAGCGTCCCACATCTAAAGCATGTAAATGTGTATTATATAAAGTATCTATATTCCTAAGCATAAGACACTTCATGTGTCCTCCCAATCTCCTCTTATATCGCACATGATATCAGAATTCTTATAAGAAAAAAACTAATTCTTTTATTGTCATTAGTTCCCTCTCCTCCAAAGTCAGCGCTATGGCGCATTAGCTTCAGCTCAGTAGCATGTCCCGGAGAAAACATCCTTCCAGCATCTCACTCCATTTGTGATAGTTGACCTTTCTTGAGTACTGTAAATCATAGAGACTTCCACAGAACTTAAAATCCTCTTACAAGCAGAACTGCAGAACCAAAAAGTTGCATTCTTTGTCGGTTTCATGCGAACTAAAGAATCTAGTGCCTCACATGCTCACCAGTCTCATAGTTCCCTAAGGTTGACTAAAGTTCCAAGTTGGCCAATATGAATTGCAATAAACTCGAACGAGACTTGGGTGACCGAAACCTATTTCAACAATGTTCTGGAGACTGCTTTAGATAACAGTCACCTATAATGTCTTGGAATCAGTGTAAACCTAACGAAGAGCAAAACAAAATGGAAGAAAAGATTGACACGGACGACTCTAACTAGTTGGGATTAAAGTTTAGTCGTGTTGGTACACTCACATTAACTCCGGTGTTTGGCAGAAGTGTTTTAATTTGTCTAGAGATTTCTATGTCATTGTGGGGACAAGCATGAGATTTAGAGGATATTTAGTCAGAGAACCTCTAAATTGCCTCAGAGAAGAAATTATTGAGTATTTGAACGATAATAGTAGCCTGTTTGGCCAAGCTTCTCCAAAGCCAAAAGGACTTTTTTTTCCTCTAAAAGTGTTTTTTCCGAAGTTTCAGTGTTTGGCCAAGCTTTTAGAAGAAAAAAAGTACTTCTGAGTAAAAGCAGAAGCAGCTTAGGAGAAGCAGAAAAAAGTAGCTTCTCCCCAAAAACACTTTTTTTAAAAGCACTTTTGAGAAAAATACACGTAGAAGCACTTTTTCAAAAAGTGTTCTGGAGACTGCTTTAGATAACAGTCACCTATAATGTCTTGGAATCAGTGTAAAGAAGAGCAAAACAAAATGGAAGAAAAGATTGACACGGACGACTCTAACTAGTTGGGATTAAAGTTTAGTCGTGTTGGTACACTCACATTAACTCCGGTGTTTGGCAGAAGTGTTTTAATTTGTCTAGAGATTTCTATGTCATTGTGGGGACAAGCATGAGATTTAGAGGATATTTAGTCAGAGAACCTCTAAATTGCCTCAGAGAAGAAATTATTGAGTATTTGAACGATAATAGTAGCCTGTTTGGCCAAGCTTCTCCAAAGCCAAAAGGACTTTTTTTCCTCTAAAAGTGTTTTTTTCCGAAGTTTCAGTGTTTGGCCAAGCTTTTAGAAGAAAAAAAGTACTTCTGAGTAAAAGCAGAAGCAGTTTAGGAGAAGCAGAAAAAAGTAGCTTCTCCCCGGAAGCACTTTTTCAAAAGCTTGGCCAAGCACTAATTGCTGCCCTGAAATGCTTTTCAATTAAATTAGCCAAACAAAAAGTGCTTCTCACCAAAAGTACTTTTGAGAAAAGCACTTTTGAGAAAAAATACTTCTCAAAATAAGCTGATTTTTGAAGCTTGGCCAAACAGACTATAGAATAGAGTGGACATAGAGGATTCGTATAGCCGATCTCAACTAGTTTGAGACTGAAGTGTTATAGTTGTGTATCGACAGTGTAGAAACTAAGAACAGCTTCCATACTTGAAAATAACAGCTTTTAACTAATATCAACCCACGATATACAAATATTCCACCCCATAATACTTTAGAAGCATGTTTATTTTACAAATAATAGTATAATGTTGTTTCTCGTTTGCTCAAGGAGGGATAATCTTCTTAACCAAATTGTCATCGACTAAGGTGGAAGATACTCACTCTATCAATAAAGAAGGAAAAGGAGCAAATGAAGAAAAATAGTTAAGTATATGTACTAAGCTTATTAAAACAATAATTAACTTATATTAGAATAGTGAGAAATCCCATTTTCTTGGCATATGCTATTTGGTCGAGTCCTTGAATTATCATGTACTCCCTGTGTTTCAAATTAAATGAGGTAGTTTGACTCGGCACGGAGTTTAAGGAAAAAAAGAAAGACTTTTAAAATTTATGGTCTTAAAAGCTTAAGAGGTAAAGCTTTGTGGGGCCATGACTTTTGTGTGGTTATAAAAACTTCTTATTAAGGGTAAAATGTGTAAAATGAGGAGTTTAAAGTTGACTTATTTCCAAATTCAAAAATGTGTCATTTATTTTGGAACAGACTAAAAAGGAAAGTACGAGGGAGTACATTTTATCAAGGAGAAAGTCCAGTTTCTTGAATGGTAATATGAAGTGCATATAATTATAACTTACAGCATTCCAGCTATAGCATTTATAAACCAAGGTTCAGCAAATTTTACTATTGATAAGTACAAATAAGTAGTATAAAATAGTACATTTATAATTACAGTGACTTGAAGCTGAAAAGAGGGATACCAGATGATTAGAAACTTACATTTACAACAAATGACATGCCCACATTGGAAAACCATCTTTTGGTTATTGAGCTTCTCTTGACAAACAGGGCATGTATGTTCCTCTGTTCTAGCTTGGTATTCCGTTTTTTCTTCTGCATGGGCCGCTGAGTGCATTGTGGCTTGAGCTATAGTTGAATTTTCACTACTTGCACAATGATTATTTTGTTTAGATTGAACCAAACCCTGTGAAAGATTAACATCCACAGGACTGTGAACACACATAATCAGTTCGAACACCTAATGCAGATAAGAAGCAGTTGTTTGTAAACTTGACACATGAAGGGGAGATGCCGCTGTATATGATTCTACTGCCGAACAATTAGACATCCAAAGTCACTAGTAAGTTGGCTTTCTCTTCGTATATCAGAGAAAAGAGTAACGAAAGGTGGAAAATGCCTGTATCCGCCTCTAAAATATTAAAAGGGGAAGGGGAAGAGGAAGGGGGGGGGGGGGAGGGGGGTTCCACAAGCCAAAAGAAACACAAGCACAAACATAGACTCAAGTGTCTTCTACTTCTTCTTCTTCTAGGGTATTTCAGGACCATTTAGGAACAGAATATTGTGGCAACATTAGGAGTATCTAACTTATTTTCTAGAATCAAGAGAAAGGAAGCTCGTGTTTTTGTGCGAAATGTCAGAAATGTTGCTAAATTTGGAACTTTATCAGCAATAACAAACCTACCAAAATTCAAAAATGTACCATAAGAGAGACATGATGCATTACTTGGCATTCACTAGTCACCATCTATCAAAAAGAACACTCACAGTTGCACCATATTTTCAATGTCCTAAGCCTTTGATATAGAACTGGGAAAGGCATCTGTCTCTCCTTGAAATGCAACATGGATTGACCTAATCTATCAGTGCATAAATGACAGCATTCTCAAAAGTCAATTGTCTCATCACAAAATGTTGCACTAACTTGATGATAATTTAGAACTCCAACCACTAGAGTTGCTTCTTTGATTAGACAACAAACTGCTTGGGATTAGTTCTTAGACCAAACTGGTTTAATTGCAAAATACACATCCGGGTGACTTTTCCTGAATTTCATAACAATTCATATTAAACATAGGAAAACTCTGAACTTTCTGTTGTTACCTTCAAGTAGCGAAGTTGTCCCTTTGTTCTTGATAAAGAAGATAAAAAGAAAAACTTTTCGCTAGACCATTCAGCATTGGCTGCATCTAATTCTCCTTGATCTAAGGCATCAATAGATATGTCATTCTCATCCTCTTTTAGGCGTAGTCGAGAAGTTGCCATCATAATCTCATCATGAGCACGTAGAACATGTGCTTGAGCTGTCGACAGGAGCCTTGCTTGCGCATACTCCTTTCGCATCCCCTACAAAGAACTATAGAGTGAAATACCTTACATAAAGATACACATGTATTCATGTCGTCAAGATGCTGGTCGTGAAGTATTTCTCTGGAACAGACTTTAATAGACCATAAGAATGGAATCTCCAATGGAAAATCAAATAAAAAAGACAACAGTTTTGACAAGGGCATTGATTTAGAGATACCTCAAGAAGCTGCAGCTGCTTTTTGGCTGCCAATACACCTTCAGCATCTAATAGGCCTCGGGAGTTGATTTTAATAAGGCCCAACACTACTTCCAAATCAGATGGAGCTTTCGACACCTATTATATTGCACAATCATTAAGGATTGCCTACGTCAAAGCTTCGAACTATGCAGGTCTTATCCTGACTAATGACAGGAAAGGGAGAACCAAAGAATGAGAAAATACACCCAACTCGTGCTCAAATCTGAAATCTAAATTTTCCATATCACGCCAGTCAAAAGATACAGAAATGTTCATATATATTATATTGGGGAACTCAATTTGCAATTGTAAATTCAGAATGTGTGGAAGAGGCGACACATTTAACTTGACATCATAGTATTAAGTATTAACTATCTTTTCTTGCAATTTAAAGAAAACTGTAGCAGAATCTCTCTCTATGAAATACATGATTCTTGATAAATATGTACTTTGTTACTACAGGGTGGATGTGAGAGGTTCGGACCAAGTCATACAAGGTAAAAGGGAAACCACTCCGGCTGAGCACCACTAACAGCAATTTCACCAGAGAAGGTGAAAGAGGAATAACAGAAGTAAATAACCAAACTCTGTTGCCTTCATTAGAGTATTTATAACCACATTAATAATTGGATATAGCTCTAGCTTCTTCCAGTCTTTGGCTCAACATATTCTATATTACTATGAACACCACAGTCCGACAAAATTTGACAAGAGCTTTTAACTTCTTCCAGTCTTTGGCAGTCCGCAGTCTATATAAGAACTTGACAGAAAGGCAGAAGTGCAAAGGCTGCTGCTATAGCCAAAGCGAAAACAATCATTCTTTTCGGCATAAGCAATATATTATCATTACGCACCATAATGTCCTCTAAGTCCCTCTTCTTTCCAAAATCTTCATATTCCGCAGTAGCTGAACCTGAATTCTTGTCTGTTCGGGCTAGAGTTGTATAGAAACGATTCAGTGCAAACTTCTTCTTCTGCAGATCTACAGCCTCCTCGGCAGATGTAATCACCTCTCCACGCTTTCCCTTGTTAAGACGAAAAAGCCTGGCCTCATAAACCTGGAGAAAGTACAATAACAATATCACTAAGCCACAATAACCTGGAGAAAATTCTATACACATCACAATATTTAGTTACCTTACAAGATAACTTCAGTAGTCAAAAAAAGGAAGAAAAAAGATACAAGAAAATCAGACCTGGAACAAGTCATTTAGTTCGCAGTGAACACATAATACCCCATCGGCATCAGCGTAGCATTCCGGACAGTATCTAACACGAGTAATATCCTCCTTCCTAGGATTGCCCATTGTCTTGTCAATTTCAAAAAGCTTAACAAGTAAAGATTCCCTTGAACTTTCCAATGAATCTAAGCCACTCTGAATATAAATCTTCAAAGCAGTTATGCTGTGGAAACTGTACCAAAATAACAATGTCAGAAAGTATATTACTAGCAAAATGATAAGTAACAAAAAGATTGGCAGTTCTACCTCTTGAAATAACAATTGAAAGGACACACTTACAAACATGGAAATACTTAAAAAAACAAAAGAAAGCTGATTTCTTTATGATTTTAATGATAAAAGAGGAAAGCTGATTTTCTTATGAGGACCCACTAATGGGCCCCCAACCCCAAAACCACAAGAAAACACTAGAAAGGAGCAAAAAGGAGCATTCCGAAATATTATATATGCCCAAAAGTATGATCAACGCCGTTTTTGAGAAGAAAAACGTAGAAGAACCACTTCATGTTCAAAAGCCATAAACTACTCATTCTCTAAAGAAAGTATCTGGTAGATTATGCATTTCTATAGTATTAACCGAAATACATACAATAGTAGGATGGTTTTCTATGATATACATCATTGACGATACATCAAGATGGTGCCAAACATTACAATGTTCACAATTGAGCTTCTAAACAGATTTTTTCATGAAGGTATTGAGCTTCTAAAAAATCAGATCAACTATCTATACGAAAGTGGAATTTTTTTTTCTTTCTTCAAAAGTATAAGCAAATAAAAAAGATCTCTTGATTTTCTATGCCGGCGTGAGATCCAGACGTACTATAATTTCCTTGAATCGCATAACTCCTCTTCTATGGTTTTCAAAAGAGTTAAGTAGAACAAAATTAGCTTCTAACTGAAGCAAAAGGATTTCTTTCTCTTTTTTGATAGGTAAAGCAAGAGGACTTCTTAGAACAGAAGAAGATATGGAATACAAAGTTGCATTTATTACATGGTTAGTAATTAAGGAAGCATGTCTAACACAAGAAAATTTTGCACAAAGCATCCAATTATGTTGCAACTTGCAAGGTACTATCAATGTGGAGAAAAGGCAGAAAACTATTGGACCACTATTCTTGCACTGTCAATTTACAAACCGGCAACAAAAACTATTTCTAAACACATTGGGAATTTATTGGGTGATGCCTGATAAAACTTATGAACTGCTGAGTTGCTGGAACGGGTCAGGGATGACTAAAAGACAAACAAAATGGCGGAGTACCATCTCTGCATGCATATGGTGGAAAATTTGGAAAGGAAGGAACTCAAGACGTTTCGAAGACAAACCAAGCTCCAGCCAAAAGATCACAATGAATTGTGTTTTGTTATTTTTATTTTGGCGTAAATATGTAGATGATGCTGAATCAATGTTAGTATAATTCCCTACAGGAGTAGGTTTGGGATACCGTCTGAAATTTTTGGTATTTGCTACAGATGTACATACTTTTGCAGCAAATACAACCGTCGCCTCTCCGCCTCACTTCTGTCTAACCAACCACTTCGTTGCTCCTTTTCCTTCTCCCCTACTTTACCCCACGGAATAGGTCTACATTTAACATAACAAACATGTCCAACAGAAGCTCGTCCATATACGACATATTCAAACCTCTTGAAGCTTCGGAACGTTTCTTTTACATTCAAACGGCATGATTTCTCCTTCATTTTTCAGCTGAAACTCATTCATTGCTCACAAATGTCTCCATTGAGGTTTGTCTCTGATCACTCAGTCCCATACCTAAACAAAGTAGCTACAAGCGCTTGGAGGCAGAAGTGTGAGGCATTCTTTTCTTCATTGGGAAGTTGCAGCAGATATGTGGAGAATGTTCCTCTCAATTTTTGGACTAGCATAGGTCATGCCTAATAGTAATAAAGTTGCCTATGAAAGCCGGTGTTCATGGAGAGTTGGCAAATCTATCAAAAGAACTTGGCTTTTGATACCTGCTTCTATTTTTTGGTGCATCTGGACCAAAAGGAATAACAGATGTTTTGATGGGATATCAACTCCAAACCATATTCTTAAAGCCAAATGTTTAACTAATCTTTTCAGGCACCTGTATCTAGCTGTGATCATTTTGTGGACTGTGTCCGCTCTTTAGTTTTAACATAGGATTTTTGTTGTTATTCATGAGCAATCCCACTCTATTTACTTGTATTCTCTTTTTATATGCATCTTCTTGATCCTTAATCGAAAGTCTCTAACTTCATTAAAAAAAAAGGAGCTACAAGCGCTTGGATTATTCTTGATGAAGTGGGGAACTTTTAATGACCCTTTGGAAAGTCCACTTCATGCTATACAATTTTAGAGTGGAGGGAAGATCATGAATTGGGGCAAGGAAGCACACAAGAATGCCTTGAACGGCTTCTGGAAGCTACCCAAATTCGTCGATATGACAGGCCCTTGTCCCAGCTTCGTAGTGACGAAAGGCCTTCGTCCCAGGTTTTGGGGAGATGAAACACCTTCATGGAGTTGAGCAGAAGCCACCAGTGAAGAGACCGCCCTCCACAAATGGTAACCATGGAGACGAAGGAAGCGGTAATCTTCTCAGACCGGGAAGACGGAGGGCATTCGTGGAGTCAAATGGAGCCTGGAAGGAACCGACATTTAATGACATTTTAAGCCCTTTCAGTCGTTATTTTGGGCAACTAGTTTAATAGTTAGTTAGAGTATAAATACTCTAAGATCAGTTCATTTTCTCTTAGCTTTTGATGAATATTGATATCGAGTTTTTGGTTATGAACACTGGTGAGTATTTTCTCAGATTATATCTTAATTGCTTCTATGACTTGCCCTGGGATTCGCAAGAGTTCTAATCTCTTGAGGATCCTAATAGTATAGGTGCTTTGTTTGATTTTTCTAGAGGTGATTAAGGATGTTTAATTCTAGTTATTGCTAGTTTTTTATCAAACTTTGCGTCTATCTTCTATCCCTTTAATTGCTTTCCATTAATTTCTTGTTCCTGAGTTGAATTGTTATCACATTCTCTTAGTTTGGGTTTATAGAGGAGGAACAATCCTAGAAATTCCCGTTGCCTTTGACTACATGTGCACCAATTTTGAGAACTTGGAGAACTATAAGTCCTCCTTATAGTAGGAACTATTTGAGTGAAGAAGCAAAGTTAAAGGATGATTTTTTTTTACTTCTCTAATTTGTTCTGGACATAGATGGTATCCATAGGTTTTGATTAAATGTATACTCTTGGAGGATCATTAGTGCTTCACCCCTTATGCATTATGGACCATTTTGGTGAAACCGCATAGTTTAGACACTATTTTGGGTAATTTTTTCCTACATCTTTGAGCTTCATGGTCACTGCAAAAAGAAAAAAGATCTATTGATATAATTCCTATTGAAGTGCTACTGCAGCTGCTTGATTTTCTCACCTTCCAAAAAAAATAGCATTGTTAAGAATGGACATTGGGCCTAACTCAACCCCAAAAGCTAGCTTGTGAGGTGAGGATTGCTCAAGCCATATAAGGAGACCAAGGACCTTAAATCCCTCCGATGTGGGACAACTCAACACCCTCTCTCACGCCCAGGCCTCTGGAGCGTGGACAACATAAATGGGGTCCCAATATCAGTAACAATAATTGGGATGGGTCTGGCTCTGATACCATGTGAGAAAGCACGGGAGAAAATATATTATTGCCCAAGCCATATAAGGAGACCAAGGACCTTAAATCCCTCCGAAGTGGGACAACTCAACAAGCATGTCCACTGTAGCATAGCCATATCTTTACACGCTGGTCCTGTGGATAAATGTGAGTTAACTAGCTAGGTTGGGGACCCAACAGTGCAACTTGTGACAGGCCTCAATGGTCCTCACCCAGCCGTACAACTACATTATATCTACGAGCCCTTATGTTTGCAAGCCCTTCCTCAACAACAGCATTCTTCATGCAACTAAAGCACAAGGTGAAGCCATGTCCTGTGCTCAACCTTACAAGTGGCTCATATGTCACTTGCTCAAAAAGTAATGCCAGAACTGTGATCTACTTTCTTTTCTCTTTTTTTGAACTCTTACCTACTTTGACACCATATGTTAGGCCTCACCGCCACAAACAGATCCGTTGCATTTACGACTTCAACACAAAAGTGAAGCTTATACTGTGCTTCCAAACTATATGCATGTCATTGTAAGGGTGCAGAGATCCCTTGAAAGTCCGCTTACTTTCTTTGATCTCTAACAATAAGGGTGAGGTGTCTGACACAAATTGGAAACAATATGAGCAATCACTACATTTGTTCAGCATTTACAGCATTTATGTGTTACCGGATGTTAGCAAACAAAACTTTAGCTACTGATTGAACAAAACAATCAACCATTGTACCAAATAGGACCACACTAGAGAAGATGATTCCAGGAAAGGAAAAACTAGTTCGAAAGAAACTTGAACGCTTATTTACATATAAAACAACTGCAGATTTGATAACAAGAAAAAATCCAGCAAAGATGCAAGAAATTGTAACTATTCATATATTGCAATAGTAATGCTAATTCAAATGTCTTTCTCAACAATTGTCATCAAACAATAATGATAACAAATTATCTTGATGGATAACAAAAGACTATGGAGTAAAGAATAAATCCATCACTAACCAGGAAGCAACTTTTGATGCCCTAGAGGTGTTTAGCGTCCCAGACACAGCTTCTCCTATTTTCCTGATCAATTCATTTGAGGAGTCCTTGTTTTGCTCGATATGATGTAAAACTTCCAACCACCAAGCAGAATACTGGTTCTTTCTATCACTAAATGCGTTACATACCTTCAAATATAGGACATAAAAGATTGTAAATGGAAATTGCAAAGCTTGTATAGACACAGAGACCAAGTACAAAAGAAATAGAAAAACAGTTGAGGGGTCTAAACTGTAGACATCCCATAATTTACTGATCCAATAAATACATAAATAATCATCTCAAGACATCCCAAGCACTTTGAGTTTAGTAGCTCATATCCTGATTGTAGACAAATGTCAAAACGGTCTTCTACGAACACCTGGACTAATTGGTGTCACAACTCTAAAAATTTCACTAAAATTAGATACTTCTAGTCTATTGATGCCAATAATTAGGCAGTCTACACCTCCTAAATAGAGCGAGAGACAGATGAGAGAATTATAAGTAGTAACTAGTAACTACACGAAACAAATATAGTCAAGTAAATTGTGACACTTTATTTGTGCACTACACTATTGAACAATAGTATTATCTAGAAAATTTTGATTATTTAGTCACCAAGATAGTAAAATGGACATGTGAAAGCTCATTACCTTGTCTATGCAGAAGAAAAATCAGTATGTTCCCTACTTTTAGGTATTCTATTGTCAACCAGTCAGTTTCATATTATATGCACATTGAAGAGCAAACTGAAGATTCTCCTTTCTTTTTGACCAACACACTCTGCCCTTGCTGCCCACTAATTAGCTAGTTTCAAGAAGCTTAAATATTGACCTAATTAGATTTTCTTTTTGCTATGTAATTGTCTTAAGAGTTTGGGAATTGAAAAGCAACAAGAACGAAAAAAACCAGAATGACTAAGAGAACTCTACACACACTTTTTAAGACACTTCCTGAATGTGACAGATCAACATCTAGTTCTGAAATACTACACAATTATTAGAGTCTTCGTCTTAATGTGAAAAGGATGTTGTATAGCTTGTCTATATGGATTGTCCTCTAAAATTCCGTCTTTGCATAAAAGATTAAGCTGTTGGTTGAAATAGATATTTTCTTTTTCAATTTTCAGCTGTTGGCTGGAACAGATAGACAGTTTCTTTTTTTACTGTCTCCACCTTGGAGGCTGAATATCTGTGAGAGTCAGGAAGTGTGAATATAAAAAACTGTCTCAAGACCTTTTCTAGCACATTCCTAGTTAGATAATTCCCTCTCATCTAAGAGCTCAGTTGTCTGACAGAAGCATCCAAGAAGAGGAAATATTAAACAGCATCCTTAAACAATTACGGCCGTCTTCTATGCAACAGGTCTGGTTCAACACAATAAGTATAGCCAAAGGTTTTCCACATCTATGAAGGCCTGTCATGAATAATTTACCTGATCATATGACTTTTTGAACTCTTGTTGGGCCCCTGCCAGCTTCAAACTAAACACGGATAAGAATTTTTTCTTCAAATTTTCACATGCTGTTCTCAGTGATTCATAACTTGTACATGTGGACAACTTTATCTTAGTCTCAGAATTTTCGTCAACAGAATCTTTTGCCAGTGAATTTGACATTAAGTTGGATGGATCGCCAGAGCTAGCGACTAAAATGCTTTCTTCCTTAATTTTGTCTTCCCCGTGTAGAGCACCTTTATCACTTTGTCCAGCATCTTCAATGTTGGATACTTTATCTCTAGGGCTTCCAGGTGCAGATTCAAGCTTTTTCAAACTGTCAGAAGTGAGTGGGAGTATCTCAGCAAGATTATGAATAATATGAATGTTTAACAAGGGATCCACCCGGAAATCCTCGGAATGGTCTTCTGCTAAAGCGAGTGCTTCTTGGTACAATGATACGGCTTGAGAATAATTTTGATTAATTATAGCAATACCGGCCAGTGCATTTAATGCAACAACTAATCTCCGGAGGGCTTCCTCTCCTTCTACCTTAGTCTTACTCACCAGAACCTACAGAAAGTACCTCTTATATACGCATTTGACTGGCAACAGCTTCTAAGAAAATAACAGTTTTCTGATCCTGAATAATAACATACCGACAGAATCTCCTCCATAGTCATGGGAGACTGTTGTAGTGACCGCAACCCAGAACTCCCCACCTGGGGGTGGCAACAGGCTTGGCGTAGTTTTAGAAGTGAGTTAAAGAGCTTGGCAGCCTCTATATTTGTGATAACAACATCTGATGCAGCGTCCTCCAACTGGGAACCTGCAATGGAAGGAAATCTCAGAACACATTGCTTACGCTAATACTATGATTGAAAAGAATATATATATCCACCAGGTGCTTTTCTCTTGTATATATCATTTTTGAAACTTTCAATAAGCTCACGAGCGTCATTCACACAAGTCTCATGCTGCCTTTGATAAAAGTGCTCTTCAATTGGTGAAAGAGAAAGCCAAGAGACACACTCTTCTTGGGGCGGAAGCTGCAGTTCATCAGCAACATTCATCTTTGATGACCTCCACATTAGGTGCTTAAAGAAATCATGTGTGAAAGCCATCGCTCTGGAATCTCCCTTCTGGAAAGCAAAAAAGATATCTCTGAGATAGAGTAATAACGAGGGGAGAAGAGGATAGAAAGAGAAGAGAAGGGGAACTTATAAACGTTAATTGCATAAATAATGCATTCAATGACTGCTTAAGAATGACTAGACCACAAACCTCATAAGGATCACGTATAATATCGGTCCACCACCTAAAAATATTAAAAGGACTTGCATTGAGGAATCTCAAAAGACCAAACAAGTCATCAAGTTTCCTTTGTATGGGAGTCCCTGTAATGCACCACCGATGAACTCCATGTAGTCTTAGTGCCATTTCAGTTGCCGCAGCAGCATTAGTCTCAACCATTTGAGCTTCATCCAGACATATCCTCCACCATAATATTCTGGTTAGTAGAGTAGGTATAACAGGATATCTGCAACATGAAACGCCACAGAGTTATCCTCAATCTGGAAACAGCTGAAAGCCAAAAAATGAGATATAAGAAGACCAAAGCAGCAATCTGGTTAGATTTCCTAGCCATAAATTGGTCCTAGATAACAAGGTCAAAAGACGGAAAAACCAGCTAAGATCATTACTCGAGAATATCTTTACAGATGGAAAGCTCCACGCCATAAATATGTACACAATCATCTTTTCAAGGATCTGTTAGCCTGGACAGTTTACCTTACTTTCAAGCGAGATTGCCTGGAAATCATGCCATGAACCAAACACATATCTATGATCCTTTAAACACATATCATAACATATCATAAGTGTTTTTTGAGAGCATTACTTTATTTTATTTTTATTTTTTTGAGAAGGTAACTATTTGTATATTAAAATATAGTCTTCACTAAATTTGTGAAGCCACCCATAATTACAAAAGGAGTGCCCAAAAAAAGATTAAAAGACTTATAATCTTTGGTCTTCTCACAAGGAATCTAGAACATCAGAAATGGATTCATGATCCTCCAAAAACTTTCCTTTACACGAAAAATAGAAAAGAGCTAAACATTTCATCTTTGTCTTCCGGATGTTATTGGACTTGTCTTCAAAACATCTCTGATTTCTTTCTTCCCAAATTGTCCACCATATGCAGGCTGGGACAATTCTCCATCTCTCTTTATAACTAGAGAGGTTGCCCTCTTTATTCCAGCAAGCTAGAACATATGGCGAGATCATGATTAGAGTTGATTCCACTGAATAGCTCCAAAGTATTGTAAAACTTAATTACTCTGACAATCTCCCAATCATTTAGAAGTCTTCTGAAGGTAAAATTCCAACCTTGATTAGTCCATGCCTCATCTAATGTTGCTTATTGTTGTTGATTCAAGGTATATATGTCAGGAAAGAGTAGCTCCAAAGGTCCTTGGCCTAGCCAATTGTCATCCCACAAAGAGATCTTTGTACCATTTCCTACTTTGAACTTGGATTTGTTAATCACTTTCGGCACAAATTCCTAATTGACTTCCGCAAACTGACACAATATGGACTTCTCACTAGTTTTGTTGTCCATTTTCCTTCCATTCCATACTTCTCCCTAATGACATCTCTCTACAGTGATTGCTCATATGACGCAAATTTTCATAGCCACTTCATAAAACTCTGATTTTGAACTCTCAGGTTTTTGATTCCCAAGCCCCCGGTCTTCTTTCTAGTAGTAAGAGAGTTCCATTTAACCAGATGGAACTTCTTCTTCTCATTGTTGCCTTCCCATAAGAAATTTCTTCTTAATGCATCAATTCTCTTCACTACATTGACTGGAATTGAAAATACAGACATCACATAAGTAGGCATGGCATCAAGTACAGAGTTAATCAAGGTTAGTCTATCCCCCCACCCCAATAGATAGATATTGTGGCATCCCCAAATATACAGTAGGCAAGTCACCTCACCAAGAATATCAGTAAGACTTTGTAGCTCCATTACCTCATTGACCGGATAAATGAAGCTTTTGTGCCAATTTATGTGTAGCCCAGAAGTGGCTTCAAAAAGAATGAACGATCACCCTTAGTACTTTCAATTGTTTTCTATTAGCTTCACAAAACACCAAAGTGTCATCGGTATACTGCATCTGGGAAATCATCTATGTTGCTATCAGCCCTACAATTCACCTTGAAGCACCTGATCCAATTGTTTGTCTGAGCTCTTTTCACCATATCATTCAATCCTTCCATGGCAATAACGAACAGGAAAGGGGAAAGGGGATTCCCTTGTCTCAGACCCCTCAGAGAACGGGAAAAAACCAACTGGTGCTCCATTAATGAGTACTGAAAAGCTCATAGTAGAGATGCAAAATTTTATCCAGCTAATCCATCTTCCACCAAAGCTATTTTCCTGAGGGTTTCAAGTAGAAAGTTCTAGTTCAGATGATCATATGCTTTCTTTATATCCAACTTGCATGGTATCCCAGGTTCATTGCTTGTTTTCCTTGTATCAATATTAGCAATTAGAACAACATCCATGATATGTCTGCCTCTTATGAATGCCATTTGTTGAGCATCCACCAGTTTGTTTACCACCTTCTTGATAGGTCTGAAGTCTGTCAGTTCTTTGGCCTCCAACTTCTTAGGAATCACAGCCACAAAAATAGCATTAAGGCTCTTTTCAAATATTCCTTGGTCATAATAGTTCTGACAACAGGAGCTACCATTTCTTTTTTGACCAAATCCCAGCAATTAATGAAGAAGACCATTGAGAATCCATCTAGGTCACGTGCTTTATCTCTAGCGCATGCCTTTACACTATCCCATATCTCCTGTTCTCCAAATGGGCTGTGTAGCATTAAGTTATCTTCTGGAGTAATCATCTGGTTGTTTCTGATGGTACCTAGTGGCCTCCACTCCTCTTCTTCTGTGTAGAGGTTTTGGTAAAATCTGATAACCTCCCTCTTGATATTTTCAGGATCCTGCAAAGATTACCCTTCTACTATCAACTGATCAATATTGTTATATCTCCGGTGAGCATTAGTGAAATTGGTGTTCCTGTCTCCCTCTTTTAACCAAAGGACCCTGGATCTCTGTCTCCATGCTATTTCTTCATGGTTTGCAATCTCCTCAAACTCCATGGACAATGAAGTTTTTGTGAATATTTCCTCCTCTGTCAAGCTCCTTTGGTCATGTAACTCTTCCAACTCTTCAAGTTGGCTGAGGATACTTGCTTTCTACAATGCTAAGTTCCCTTGGAGAGTTTTGCTCCATTCTTTAAGCTTTGCCTCCATTCTAGAGTTTAAAAGCTAGAATGAAATCAGGCCTTCCTTCACAGGTAAAACAGTTCCAGCATTCTTGTATTCTATCTTTGAATCCTTCAGTCTGCAGCCACCAGTTCTCAAACTTAAAGTATGATTTGACCGGATCCCAACTACCACATTGAAGCATCACTGGGAATGGTCTGAAGTAACTCTATGGAGCAACGATCGTTTTATGTTTCTAAAGTGTTCATTCCAGTCAGCAAAAATCAAGAATCTATCCACTCTAGTTGTTGTTACATGCCTGTCATCTTTACTCCATGTGTACTCACCTCCTGATAGTTAGATGTCTACAAGTTCAACTCTGATGGGAACCTTACAGTATTGAAGTCCCCACATACCACCCAAGGTTCACTAAAGAGACCTTTTGCACCTGCCAGCTCTTACCAAACTTCCTCCCTCTTTCTTCTATCATTAGGAGTATACACAGCTGAAAGATGCCATGTGTATTCCCGAGTCTTACCTGAAAATTTACAGGTAATTGTATGTGCTCCCATACAACATACTTCCCCCTTCCATATTCTACCATTCCACATTACTACAATACCCCCTCTAGTCCCACTAGCTTCTAGTTGTGCAAATTTCACCCATCTATTACCCATAATTCTTTTACTATCTTCATGATATCCTGTTAGCGGAAACGTAAAAGAAAGAACACAAGATTTAACGTGGTTCAGATCAAAATAATCCTACGTCCACCAGAGAACAATTGCCTTTCTATTATTTACAAAGAAAGGGAGATTTCCCAATTACACTTAAGAGAATTTCTCTCTTAACTCTCTACTCACAACAATATATTGTATTGTTTTTGGGATGGTTTCTACAAATGAAAGAGTGCATCTATTTATAGGGGTAAGGACCTCCTCTTGATGTCATTGGTGACATCAAACTACCTCCTCTCCCATGACATCAAAGGAGGAAGTTTCCTCCTAGCATGCATGCCAACTTTTTCCACCAACTCTTCCAATTGCATGCCATTGTTGACTAAATCTAAACCAACATTTTCAGCATGCCATTGTAGACTAAAACATAAACCAACATTTTCAATCTCCACCTTGGTTTGCATTTCGAGTGTGCGTGTGAACAACTCTGGCCAAAACTTCTAAGCTTACTGGGCAATCTCGTTGTAAGAAACAAGAAGAATCAAACCATGGTTGAACATACCACTTCCACCTAACAACTGTTCTCTTCGGAGTTGCATCAGTTGATGCACACCCCCGCCAAGTCTTTGCGGTGTGCAAACTTAGCGAGCGGGACTATCTTGGTCAACATATCTGCAGCATTATCGTCTGTGATAACCTTCACGACCTTGATAGTTCCCTCTTCAACAACATCTCGAAGGAAATGAAATCTGACATCAATGTGTTTAGTGCGCTCATGAAATCTTTGATTTTTCATTAGATGAATGGCACTCTGACTATCACATCTAAGAGTTGATTCCAGCTAAACCAAACTCAATTCCGCCACTAAACCTTTTAACCAGATAGCTTCCTTCACCGCCTCCGCTGCTGCCATGTATTCTGCTTCTGTCGTAGACAAAGCGACAATCGACTGCAGAGTCGACTTCCAACTAATGGCACTGCCAACGAGGGTAAAGATGTATCCGGTTGTGGACCTTCTTCGGTCAAGATCTCCTGCATAGTCAGAATCCACATAACCGAGAATTGAAATACCTCCACCACTTTTTCGAAAAGTCAGACCAACACTAGAAGCTCCTTTGAGATATCTCAATATCCACTTGACAACTTCCCAATGCCTCTTTCCTGGGCTGGACATGTATCTACTTACCACACTTACAGATTGAGCAATATCTGGACGTGTGCATACCATAGCATACATAATGCTACCAACTGCACTGGCATAAGGAATCTTTGACATATGCTCCACCTCATCCTCGGACTAAGGCAATAGTAACTCTGAAAGTTTAAAATGAGGAGCAAATGGTGTACTTACAGGCTTGCACGTCTGCATATTGAATCTCTCGAGAATCCTTTCAATATACCTCTTCTGAGAAAGATGTACAACACCGTCTTCTCTTGAAATCTCCATACCAAGGATTTTCTTTACAGCTCCTAAATCCTTCATGTCAAATTCCTTACTCAATAGTTTCTTCAAAGCATTTATCTCTGTAATGTTGTTAGAAGCAATAAGCATATCATCAACATACAACAGTAAATAAATCATTGATTTACCAGACATATTCTTGTGATACACACAACTATCAAATGCACTCCTTAAGAATTCATATATAATCATGAATGCATCAAACCTCTTGTACCACTGTCTAGGGGATTGCTTCAAACAATACAAAGACTTCTTTAGTTGGCATACGTGATCTTCTTTTCCCTCAGCTAAGAAACCTTCAGGCTGATCCATATAGATTGTCTCTTCTAGATCACCGTGTAAGAAAGCGGTTTTGACATCAAGTTGTTGAAGCTCCAAGTCAAATTGTGCAACCAATGCTAGTAGCACGCGAATTGAGCTATGCTTCACGACTGGAGAGAAAATCTCATTGTAGTTAATTCCCTCCTTCTGACCGAAACCTTTTGCAACCAATCTCGCCTTAAACCTAGCATCTTCCACTTCAGGAATTCCCTCTTTCTTTCTGTAGATCACTTGCATCCAACTGTCCTCTTCCCCTTTTGTCTTTTCACTAAGACCCATGTCTGATTCTTGTGAAGTGACTCCATCTCTTCTGTCATGGCTAACCGCCATTGTGCAGCATCCTTGCAAGAAGTTGCTTAAATATACGAGGAGGGCTCCGGATCCTTAATCTCTTCTTGTGCAGCTACGAACGCATATGTAATCAAGTTTGCTTGATTTATTAGGCGTTCCGGTTCTCGTGTCTGCCTCTTCTCCCTCCCCTTCGCAATTGTGTATGGTTCATTGACAACAAGCTCTTCAAGATCTACATCTTCTGACTCATCTTTAACCTGAGTCTCTTGATCCTTTTCCTTGGCAAGCACCACCGGAGGCTCCACCTACTCGTTCTTGTTTCCTGAAAACTCCACGGAAACTTTACGGGGATCAAGTATAGAGGATTCATCAAAGGTGACATCTCTACTAACTATAAATTTGAGTAAAGATAAACACCAAAGTTTGTACCCTTTTACTCCATCCACATACCCTACGAATATGGCCTTCTTAGCCCTTGGTTCAAGCTTTCCTTCATTAACGTGATAATAAGCTTGACACCCAAATACTCGTAAGTATGAATAGTTAGAGGGTTCACCCTGACCATACCTCATTCGGAGTCCTAAAGTCAATCGCCGATGTTGGAGATCGATTGACAATATGAGCAGCAGTGTGAACTGCTTCAACTCAAAATACTTTGGACATTTTGGCTTGTATGAGTATACAACGAGCCTTTTCAAGAAGAGTTCTGTTCATTCTCTCGGCAACTCCATTCTGCTGTGGGGTATGCCTGACAGTCCTATGTCTTGAGATCCCATGAACCTTGCATAATTCATTAAACTCTTCATTGCAAAACTACAAGCCATTGTCTGTGCGAAGATACTTGATTTTCAGCTCCATTTGATTTTCAACCAAAACCTTCCACTCTTTAAATGCTTCAAAAGCATCACTTTTTGCCTTCAAAAATACACCCAAACCTTTCGTGAGAAATCATCAATAAAAGTGAGAAGATACCTCTTTCCGCCCTTCGATGGAAGTTTAGAGGGACCCCATAAATCCGAATGGATGTAGTCTAGCACTCCTCTTGTCTTGTGTTTGCCAGTGCTGAAGCTGACCTTCTTCTGCTTCCCTAGAACGCAATGCTCACAGAAGTCGAGTGTGCTGATCTTCTCACCTTCCAAAAGGTTACGATTGCTCAGCATCTCCAGTCCACGTGCGCTCATATGACCCAGTCTCATGTGCCATAATCTTGCCTTGTCATCATTAGATAACTGCAAATGTAGATGCATTTGCAGAGCCGACAATGGTGCTCCTGGCCAATGTGTAAAGGCCGTTCTCCAGCATGACTAAAGAACCTTTAGTCACCTTCATAGTTCTTGCTTCGCTCGTATACATGTAGCCTTGTTCATCCAGAGAACATGATGGACTTGTGCAATAGTCCTTACGACTCCATCATGACGGACTTGTGTAATAGTCCTCACGACTCCATCATGGCAGCGAACTCGAACCGAGCCAATGCCAACTATTGCACAAGTTGCATTATTACCCATTACTACGATTCCTCCACTTTTCTCATAGCTGCTAAACCAGTCTTTTAGAGTACAAGCAGAGTCTAACACCCATTTGTTTCCATAATTACTATTATTACACGATGTTGTTAGTACATAATCATTATCAAAATCATGTACTTGTTCAACTGTAGATGCACTCGCTTTTTCTTTGGACTTTGACATTGGGCAATCTCTTTCGAAGTGCCCCTTCTTGCCACAACCCCAACACTCTATATTCTTCTTGTTCACACGAGACTTTGATCCGTACTTTGATTTGCTCTTTCCTTATTGGCTAGTCCGGCCTCTCACAAAGAGCCCACTTGCCCGGTCATCTCTGTCTCCTTCGATGTGTCTCCGCACATTACTAGAGTTAAGTGCTTGCCGCACTTGCTCAAGCTTGATAGGCTCCTTGCTATACATCATTGAATTCTCAATATCACGATATCCTGAAGTCAATGAAAATAGCAAAGCACATGCAAGCGTCTCCTCCTCCCTTTTAATTCTTGCAATCTGTAAGTCCATGACAAGTTTATTGAACGCATCTAAATGATCTTGTAACGAAGTACTCTGACCCCATCTTAAATGTGTGAAGACGCCGTTGTAACAACATCCTTGTTGTCACTGATCGGTCTTGGTATAACCCTTCTAGCTTTTCCCATAACTGTTTGGCCGTCTCTTCGGTACCTGTACTCACTTCACAAAGCACGTTAGGTGCAAGGGATAGTTGGATTGCACTCAATGCATCCCCTTCAATCTTCTCCATGTCGGGAGTTGATATATCCTTAGGATACTTTCCGTCAATAGCATGGATTGAACCTTCCCTCCATAGTAACGCCATCATCTGGATCTTCCGGATGTTGAAGTTGTTGCGTCCATTGAATCTATCAATTTCAAACTTCATGGAACTCATCTTTGCTTGTTCTTCCTCCTTGGATCGTTATAGAATCATGTCGCTCTGATACCAATTGTTAGCGAAAACGTAAAAGAAAGAACACAAGATTTAACGTGGTTCGGATCAAAATAATCCTACGTCCACCAGAGAACAATTGCCTTACTATTATTTACAAAGGAAGGGAGATTTCCCAATTACACTTAAGAGAATTTCTCTCTTTAACTCTCTACTCACAACAATATATTGTATTGTTTTTTGGATGGTTTCTACAAATGAAAGAGTGCATCTATTTATAGGGGTAAGGACCTCCTCTTGATGTCATTGGTGACATCAAACTACCTCTTCTTGATGTCATGGGTGACATCAAAGGAGGAAGCTTCCTCCTAGCATTCATGCCAACTCTTTCCCAACTCTTCCAATTGCATGCCATTGTTGACTAAATCTAAACCAACATTTTCAGCATGCCATTGTTGACTAAAACATAAACCAGCATTTTCATATCCCTTTCTATTTTAGATTCTTGGAAACAAAAAATCTCTGCCTTCCAACTGACTATCAAACTTTTAATCAATCTTCTTTTTCTAACTCTATTAAATCCCCTACCATTTCATGATATAATGTTCACTAACAATGGCTATGACTGATAATGCATCCCTCCCTACTTCTCGTTCCATTACTCTTGAAATTACTTTTAATATCAAAACCTTAAAGCTATTTGAATCCTTTTATCTTTGGAGTCTGAACCACCTGTGTAACTTTTTTCCCGTTGTTTGCTTGCCTTCTGTTGTCAATTTTCATGAAAAGCTCCAGTGCCTCTCTCTCGCACCCGCTAAAATCCACCCCAAAATTCTTTTCTTAATCTGATGATATACTGATGCACCCAAATCGATGCCTCAAATTCCAGATCTTTTTATACCTCTAAGCTTTGAACGTTCAGAGGCACTGCTTCTTCGATTGCTCAATCCACAAACATATCAGATTCTTTTGATTGCATGTGCATGTTGTTGTAGTCCTCTAAATCATCTCCCTTTCCTTCGTGCTCGGCAATAATCGACATGGAATTATCCCCAAGAATAGCTTCTTGTTGATTTTACTTATCTCCATAAATGTTCCTTTTTTCTTCCTCTTCTTCTGTGTTGTCGTTGTTTTTGTTGTCCCTGGGCTCCACTGCATAAGTGGTTATTTGATTTCCCACAGAATGTTCAATGTGTATAGCTACTACCTCTTCATTAAATGGATCTGGCCTGGGCTTTGTATTGGGCAATTTGAATGCCTTTCTTCAGACATAAATTGGGCCAAAAAAACTGGGCCCAATTCCTTTAATTTATATTGCTGAGTGACCTTGTTAGATATGACTAAAGAGTCATGTGGTTGGTCACATGACTGTTTAGGAATAGAATGTACTTGTTTCGAGCTCCCCACGTGTCCCGTCAAAACTTTATAACATTGGGCCCCTCCCCCTGATATATGCTTGTCCTCTACTGTCTTCTCCATTTGCACCGATGTACGTTCTCACCGGCGCTTCACACCAGATCTGGATCTCGAAGGCTACCCCTTCAAATTCTATCTTCAATGCTTTTGGGACTGCGGATCCATCTCCTCTAACCTTTATTCTTGCTCATTTCAAGTGATTTTTTAGTTCGGTCTCCTCCTCAGCCCCAACTTCTTTGAATACTTTTTGGGATCATAGATGTAACTGAAGCCCTACTAGTATAATCCATGCATGGTTCATCGTCTTATTACTTGCAACTTACCCCGCCATCGGATTCCACCATTGAAGCTTAACTTTGTGTTTCTTCGAGTATCAGGTGCTTCTCGATACATGGTCAGCGATTAATTTCGAAGAGAATTCGAAAAGAAATCGATTTTGGTCCACTCATAAATATTAGTTCCATGTGCTTGCTTCCAAGAATTAGATGCCCATCTACGCATTTCCGATAAAGTTGTAATTTCGGAACTTTCTTCTGGTATGAACCCCACCAAGCACTTGCCTAACAATGTGTGTTAAATCACCAGAGATGTGTATGGTGTCTCCTTCTTGTTGGACAGCCGCTTCATTCATTTCTCTGTTGCCCATTTATGATTTCTGACTGTGTTTGAGTAAAGAAGACCTTCTTCAATGATTTTCGGAGCATTAATGACATTCCTCCGTACCCTGCTATTTATGAACCTTTCAATTTTTGCTGCAATATCTAACCATCCTGCATAGAATGCCACCTCTGGAACAATAATAACTGACGTCCCCCTGCCTTGGATCCTACAACAACAGCAACAACACTACCCAGTATAGTCCCACAAGGTGGGGTCTGGGGAGGGTAATATGTAGACAAGCCTTACCCCTACCCAAAAGGGTAGAGAGGTTGTTTCCAATCGACCCTCGGCTTAGAGAAGGAAAGGGAAAGCAACAACAAAAACAAAAACAAAAGAGCATTAGTAATTCCGGCAGAAATCGCATAAATAGTTATCTAAACATAAGAATTATACATAAAATGGCAATGCAATAATATCAAACAGTAGCTACCATAAATAACTACCATAAGGGGGACACAATCCGATGCACGAATCATCTATGAGTCGCCCTGACAAGCCTCACCCAACCCCGGGAAAGGAGTACGAAAAATTCTAGGAGCCCCTATCCTACAACCCTGATACTAGACCTCCAGACTTTTCTATCAAGGGCCATGTCCTCGGAAATATGCATCCTAGCCATGGACCCTAATGATGGTTATATAACAACCATGTTTGTTGTAGTTCCTCGCACCGAATATTTCTGAGTAAGGATCCTTGGTTTTTCATCTTTTCACATAATTTCCTTTCATCTTCGATGCTTCCTTTAAATTTTCGCACAACCACACCAACGTCTTCCTGCTGAATGTAATCCTTCTAATTAGGTTCCTTCCTTGTTCTGTCCATTCGTACCATTTTTCTGTCCATTCGTACCATTTTTCAGCATTGGATGAGCATCTCACAATTTCATATGACTTGAAGCCCATTGCAAAATAGATGATGTTGTTCTCCCTCATTGCAGAATTTTCACGTTAGTATGGATGAGTAAAGGACTTCAACTAAAAAGAACAAAATGAATTTTAATCAGTGATCACAGTAGGTGAACACTGGGTTTTATGAAAGAAAAGGAGGATTCCGATGAGAAGGTACACCGGAAAGAATGGTTCTACAATCCTAGGAAGTAGGAAAGAGAGCATTCTTGGGGAATGTGCCTGAGAGCATTTTTTTAATCCACTTTTTTGTTTTTTCAGGTATACTCAGCTAGAGCATTACTTTATTTTCCACCAAGGTTCCAAAGATAAGGAAAAAAATACAAAAGGAGATTTGAATATAATGGCTTCAGACATCGCCTAAACACTAAGTTGCTCGGACTCGGGTGCGGGTATCCGATACGAGAACGGATCCGAGTATCAGATTCGGCAAAATCTAAATTTTAAAATTCGGGATTACGGATCCAGATATGGATATGGGTGCGGGGATTCGACTAATAAAAAAATAGAGCTATAAAAATATGATAAATTTTGAGAAATATTCTGTGAAAAATTTACATGAATATTATAGAATTCAATCTTTCATTCTCCAAGATGAACATTATTCTTTCATTCTCCTAAATCTGTTTTATTTTTTATTTTGAGAAATCAAAATCTCAATTTTTCTCTCAAATTTGTCGATGGACTCCGGTCAAAGTGTCTGAAGTCAGTTGACCGTATCCGGGACGTATCCCGTTCCTGCTCATGTCCCCATCTCGTATCGGGACAAGACGGGGACAACACCAAAATCGAAGAGTCCACGCAACTTAGCCTAAACATAAAGGAAAAACATGGATACAATTTATCGTGTCCCCAAAAAAATCCATGCATCTCCTTGCAGTAAAAGCCTCAAGTATTTAAAAAAAAGTATAAGCTGTAAAACTTCATGCTATATTTTTGCAGTTCACATCAGCCTGGAAAAGGGGCAAAAAGCACCAGTTGCATCATTAATGCACATCCATGATCATTAGTGACCACACATCCATGGTCATTATCATCAAATGTTAAGCAATGAAGTTAATAAGTTTGATAAGAAAAAGAAAATTAAGGAAAATAAAGAGATGGACGAAATTAAGAAAATACAACCAGCATGCCCACCATACACAGTTTCAGACCCAATGACCTGGTCCCAGCAATAGTCAGTCAAATAATTTTCAGAAGTTATCACACAGCAAATAAAGGATAGGTACTGGGGGACAGTCACCAGCCAGATAGTGTATAAGAAGCAAAAAATGGAGCATTTGTCACCTTTACAATAATAATATGAACATATTCAGGAACTAAAAACAAAAAGCAACATCACAAACCATGTCTGTCTATAACCAAACCGATAGAACTCCCTTGAATTTAGGTCAATCAAAGAGAAGGAAAATTCTTCCCCGGTAAGGACCGACAAGGTCGGAGATCTATAAAACATACTTTTCGATTTAATAACAGAACAGGTAACATTTCTGGAGCTAGACTCCAGCGTCAATTTTTAAGCTGTAGCATCATGTAGGAGTCTGCTGTGATGCCTTGATTTCAGCATTAAGAACCAACAGAAAGTCAGCAAAAGCAGCACTTCCACCTTAAGACGACTCTCTATCCAAGCAAAATCATAAAAAAGAAAAAGGAAATTGCAGGCTGAAAGGAACCTTTTCTCAAATCTCATAGCTCGACGATCACCTTCATGCCTGTCAGAGTCGTGTGATAAGTCCTCTTTCAGTACGTCATAAGTTGTCAAAACAATGTCGGCACTAAGAAGCTCATTTATATCTGGCAAGGGCGTCTGTGATAAAGAGCTAGTCCTCACGCCTTCATAAATGCATGTTTTCAGTGCACCAGGATTTGTATGACTAGCAATAGGAAGGAATGTGTAAGCAATCAAGATGCACAATTTGAATAAGCATTCAAAAAAGACTGGAATTATTTTGAGCATAGTGTGGCCAAGAATGGCAAGAAAACTAGCACTAGACCTATTTCATATTGTCATGGAAAACAACATGCTAGTCATCATAAGAGGAGAGTACATTAGGGAGCAGAGTAATGCCCCCCTCAAGAAGAGAATGTACAAGCCAATCAATAGGCAAAAGGAAAAAAAATCCCTTCTTTCACAGTTTCCTCTGGTCACTCCCATAAGTTCAGGAAACAGGAAAAGGAAGAAAGCTTGACTGAGTTCTCTGCAAGACAACTAAAGCACAAAATTGGATTCAAAAAGATCAACCACATCAGACCAACTAGCCCTTTATTATCAGTGATTACTTTTCTTGTATCAACAACTGGTCATCTAAATATGAGATTTTAGATCTACTCTTTCCAAATTTTCAGGGGATCTTCAATTTTTTAAACAGTGGTATTGAAGCTTTTATTCAAATTTAAGTACCAAGATGGTACTGACAGTTATACAAAAGTCTAGACTTGTATAGATAACATTAATACATAACATACGATTCTAACAAGTCCATAAAAACAGTAGCAAAAAAAAACACTTTGTACGGGCTACAATTTCTAAATTCACCTTCATTTATGTGGTGAAGTTCAATAGCAGAACTTCTGGTATGCATACCACTGATAATGAGCAGTGCACCAATTTGTAACACTTCAAGATTTCAGTTAAGCTTAAGATCTTTATCAGTCCATATAATCAGTTAAATAACTAGACAGAATTGTCAAAATACACAGGATGCAGTCTGCTGTTACCACCCAGTATCTCATAGTTCAAGGTCCAAGACAACTCCAGCCATGATATTGCATAACAGGATTACAGACGCTCAACACTTACCATGAATATGTGGACTAAATGTTACGGACAATTTCCATCACGTGACATCTATGATACAAGAAGAAGTATGCGTCCTGAAGTGATTGGAGGAGAGAACTCTGGAGCATGATATGCCCTGAATTGATTGCAGGAGAGAATGATCCAAGGAAGGAAAGCGAGACATAATGAGACAGGATCACTAAGCTGCCCAAGCTCTACGAGGATGCATGGATATCAAATGGTTGTTTTATTAACTGACCGAACATATAATCAAGTAATGCCATGAGAACAAAGCAACTAAAACAACACTCCAGTAATATATGAAAACCATCTAGTGGCGCTTACCTACAAACTATAATTCAAGCCAATAAATTTACTATAGACTATTGCCTCAAGGTTTCAAACTCAGTAAGCATAGTTTAACACAATTATATCCTTTAAAATCATTAATAATATCGCTCTGAACATGAAGGGAGAAAAATTATCAGTAATATACCAATATGAGAAATGACTAGACACAGTTTTGTTGTAATACAGAGATTGAAGTTTGCCATTACCACCCACCATCTCATAATTCAAGGTCCAGAAACAACACCAGCCATAATGTTGCACAATAGGATTATAGGTGCTCAACACTAAGCCTAAATGCTGTGGACAATATTCATCAGATGACAGCTATAATCAAAAGAACTGGAGCATGATTTGTCCTGACCGGAAATCCCAGAGAATGATTCAAGAAAGGAAAGGGTGACATCAAAAGAGAGGACAAGAAAGCTGCCCAAGCTCTAGTGCGAGGATGTAGGGATATCAAACGGCTGTTTAATTCACTAACTGAACATATACTGAAGTAAAGCCGGGAGAATAAAGCAACTAAAAGTCAAAAAACAACAACAAATTATGAAAAACATATACTAGTGCATATCTCAAATTTTGTGCTGATGATTCAATTAATATGTTGGATTTGTTACCTTTTCAAAAAAATATACTAGTGCATATCTGCAAACTGATTCAAGACAATAAATTTAACTATACTCTACTGCCTCTTGGTTAAAACCATTCCACACTTTAAACTCTCTAATAACAAGGAGCTCTGAACATGATATCAAGAGAGTAAAAAATTTCCAATGAAACATCTACTGAGCAAAACATAACAAAAAGCTCCTCCTGATGACCAAAAATACATGCATATACAAACTTCTTTGGTTGGTAGCATCTGTGTCAACTGTTTTATATAATGTTCTACCTTCCATTAAATATACTCTACTGGGAGGAAATCAAAGGAAAGTAATGTAATTCAGGAGGGTAACATGAATAAATGACATGTTCGAAATGGAGCAAGGGAAAATGAAAGGATAAGTAAGAATACCGAACAATTTCAGCATGCCACTGGGGTAATATAGGAGCTGGACACACTATAAGAGTTGCACCTGTGGCAACCGGCTCTACGGTAGCTTGGATCAGTTCTGAGCACGGTTTGCAGATATAGCCGCCTTCCATCTCAACTATTTTAACATTGTTTTTGCGTTTAGCTCGCTTGCACATATTGACAGTTGGCTGCTGTCCATTTAAGATTGCTTCGGATTTTGCATATTTCTTTTTAGGTGAGTAGCCGACACAATCTGCATGTTGCCACGCATCACAAACATCACACTGAACCCACAATCCATTATATATGATGCTTTCACTCACAGAACCACATATACACTCAACACGCTCTCTTTTCAGTCTTTTCAGACTATTTTTCTGACCCTCATCACACAGCAATTCACCAGTAAAATTGCCAACACAAGATGATGGCACCTGATGTCCAAAGATACAGGCAAGCAGCTCAACAGTTTTTCCCAGCCCCATCTCATCTGCAATATGAAAATAACAGAAGAAGCAACCCAAACGAAGTAAGGCTTTCAATGACTAAATTGCCAAAAGGCATTGTTAACAGTTGAGGTACGTAATATTTGGAGAATTGCCTAACATCATATATATTGAAACATTCAAGCATGCACCAATTACTTATACGGAAAATTATATCAGAAAATAAGCAAAGCATCCCTTAATAACTCAATGATAAGGTAATTAAATATGAGGATAGTGTTTCAATCAAAAAGAAAAGAAGGGGTTAAAAGACCTCTTTGAAAGCAACGGGACATGTTTTTACCGAAAGCAATCACATGTCAGACAGTAAATAATATCCACATTTTTTAATCGGTAAGGTAAATTCCATTAATTAACAGCACCGAGAAGGTGCTTAGATACGTATAGAGGATCAGCCAGCAGGAAAAAAAAAGGCAAAGATACCGTATGATCCTATCTATCCTAGAAAAGATTCTATGTCATCCAACACATTTTCAGCACCAAGGGATACAAAATGAAATTGTTAAAGGACAGAAAGCAATAACGTAAAATGGTGGATCAAGGATGAACTGTCATTATTTCACTTACCAGCTAAAATACCACCAGGAACAACTGGAGGAGGCATCTCTGGATGCAAGGATACATTTCCACTGAAAAGTAACATCAAAAACTGATCATTAGATAACTCTGCCTAAGTGGTTGAAATGTATGACCAATATAACTTAACAAAAGAGATATTTAAGGGAGATATCAGTTCAATCCAAGAAAAGTTCTTTTTTCACTTTTGACGCCTTATGCTTGAATTAAGAACAATATAGTTGTGAGCTACGGAAAAAAGGAAGAAGACCCAATCAATAATAAGCCCAGCCGTCAGGAAGAATGAAACTATCCGTTCATGCGACCTTTTCAAAAAAGGGGGACCAATGGATTCTTGTCCTGGAATTATGGATGTAGCCCAATTCAAAGAAACAGAAAATGATGATAAACTGATCGCCCACCTTTTGAATTCATAAAATGCAAGATAGCAAAACCAAATTCAGTTAGTGCCAATAGTTGTAAGTGTCCATTTCACCACAAGGGGATATTGGATGAACCATGGATGAAAAATACTTCAAAGGATGGTCAATTCAGTGAATCTGATGGTAACATTCTGTTCATTAAAGAGAGAGAAACATACCAAAATGGATTGTAATATATTGTCATAGAGGTGTCAATTAAACCCAGTCGCATACATATAGGAGAAATAAAGTGATTTGTTTTGCTTTGCAAAGAGCTATCAAAATTTCTTTTCTCCCTCTGCACCATCCAATAAGCTGCACGACGCTGGTAAGGTCTAAGCTTAGGAAGCAAACCAGGGAGGTTATCGTCCAGCATTGGCTCCTCCCTACAGGAAATATCATGAATGCAAGCCAAGTATGAGGAAATTTGTAGCATAGCCTACCTAAATGTAAACTTTATGTCGAACACTCACTTTGATGGCTTAATAGCTTCATAGAAACTAGCTACATCAAACCTAGAACATTTCCTTGAAGCAGAACTTTCAGCCAGCCCTGAAGCTAGACCAACATCCGAATTTGCTGCCACTTCGTATCCATATCTAGCCTCTGAAGTCACAACCTCCGGACGTAGCCAAGCCATCACATGCATCATGCTCTTTTTCCATAGCTGTCTGGATGTATCAAGAAGTGATTCACACGCGTCAAATGCACTTTTTAAAATCTCCACCCTCAACCGTATAGATGCTAAACAACTTGGAACAATATGCCCCGTAACAGGCCTCAACGTCAAGAATTTCAAACTAGCCAAATGGACTAGCCCTGATATACCTTCATCAGGTCCATCGAAATTTCCCTCCACCAACACAACATTTTCCGCCAAATCCTCCTCCTCCTTTTTCACTACAATTTCCAAACGTATACTACTAGCAGATAATACAGGCCAATGACCTAACTTTATCCTACTAAGATACTCATTAACATTACTCACCCTAAACCTCAACATACACCTCGAATCCCGGCAAAACTCCTCATCTAATACATAATGACCGAACTCTTCACTAACATTCAAGTCAGATAAAACAATTTCAGAAATATCCATATGTTCATCAGATAACCAATTAGACCTATCAATTTCAACAAAAAATGGCACGTCGACTTCAAAAGACTCATCTTTGTTCGCAGTTTCAGCATCCGTTTTTCCGTTTAATTGCACAATAGGAATTTCTCCTTCCAAAATTCCTACCGAACGATTTGGCTTAGATTTCTTTCGACCCATTTCTGTAAAAAGTACATACAAACAAAAGAGCAATGTGATTATAAGATACTTAATAGTTAATCCTTTGCGTCTTATTTTCTAATAATAGCCAAGAACATGTACACATAGCAATGACAATTGAAGAGTTGTAAAATGAACTTGAGTGAGCTACTCACGCTAAGGAAACAAAGAGTTACATAATTCAATGGCTTCTCGGAAAACTGATAGCAGTTGAATAAGTTTTTTTTTTTTTCTTAAAGTGAAATAAGCTACATAATTTCTGCGGGAAACCTCGTAGAAAACTGAAAAAATAACTGAAAGGGGCAAAGAGTGAAACCTCAAATTCCCGCGAGTGGAAACGTTGAGCTTCGAGTTGTAAGAGAAGGTTCGAAACCTTTGATTGATTTGTTTCCGTATTGGGAGAACATAAACGGCTAAAGTGACGGTACTGTTCCCAAAAAACTTGAATATAATCGACTGTCTTGTTAGCGTCGGTCGTCTGTCTCTCGTGACCGCCTGTACTGCTACCCTATGAGGATATTCTGGTCATTTCAAATTTTAAAAATAAGGACCATTAAAAGAAACAAGAATAACAAAATGGTCTACTATACATTGGTGTAGCATTTGTACGCACTCTCCTATTATGTTGGTAGTAAGTTTCTATGACTACACGTCATGAGAGGAACCCAACTCACATCATATGTGGGGACACTGCGTTAAGGGGAAAGAACCGAACAAATTCACGAATTCAGGAATTCCCTGCCCTACCAGCTTCGAATATCCCTGATAGGGCAAAGGGTGTTGCAATCCAAATTCTCCACTACTCTCAAAATCGTCGGGCACTGGCTAGGAACAGCTCATCCTCATCCCTATACTTCGTCACATCGGGCCCACAAAACCCATGCAAGCAAATCAACGAAAGGGTACCTAGATTTAGGAACCATAAATCATTTGGCACAGCCGAAAACCTCCTGACTGGCGACAACTTCAAGAAAAACGGCTGGAATCGAATGAAAAACTATAATACGCGTGTGACACAAACCTGTGTGAAATATTGACATTACGTGTCCACGGCGTTGAACCATCTGATGTGAGCAATGTTGACCAAGCTGGGACTTCCACGAAAATGTTCACCATAAAAATAAAAAATAAAAAGATTCAACCCTGCTTGAATCGCGATGGGTCGTCATTTCGATAAGTTTGAAATAACGCCCTTAAGGCCAAGGGCCTTCACCATAAAAGAAAGATTTGCCCTGATCGAATCGTGACGGTTCATCATTTCGATAAGTTCGAAATAACACAATTAAGGCTAAGGGTCTTCTCCATCAAAGAAAGATTTTACCCCTGCTCGAATCATGACGGGTCATCATTTTGATAAGTTTGAAATAACACCCTTAAGACCAAGTGCCTTCGCCATCAAATAAAGAAAGATTAGACCCTTCTCGAATCGTGACGGGTCATCATTCCGATAAGTTCAAAATAACACCCTTAAAGCCAAGGGCCTTCGCTATCAAAGAAAGATTTGACCCTACTCGAATCATGATGGGTCGTCATTTTGATAAGTTTGAAATAATACCCTAAAGGCAAAGGGCCTTCACCATAAAAGAAATAAATATTCGACCCTGCTCGAGTCATAACAGGTCGTCATTTTGATAAGTTCGAATTAACACCATTAAGGCCAAGGGCCTTCTCCATCAAAGAAAGATTCGACCCTGCTCGAATCATGACGGGTCGTCATTTTGATAAGTTCGAAATAACATCCTTAAGGCCAAGGGCCTTCGCCATCAATGAAAGAAAGATCCGACCCTACTCAAATCGTGACGGGGCGTCATTTCGATAAGTTCAAAATAACACCCTAAAAGCAAGGGCCTTCGCCATCAAAGAAAGATTCGAACCTACTCGAATTAGGTCATCATTTTGATAAGTTCGAAATAACACCCTTAAGGCCAAGGGCCTTCGCCATCAAAGAAAGAAAGATTTGACCCTGCTCGAATCGTGACGGGTCGTCATTTCGATAGGTTCGAAATAACACCCTTTAAGTCCAATGGTATTCTCCATCAAAGAAAGAAAGATTCGACCCTGCTCAAATCGTGACAGTTCATCATTTCGATAAGTTCAAAACAATACCCTTAAGGCCAAATGTTTTTGCCATCAAATAAATAAAGATGTGACCCTTGTCAAATTGTGACGGGTCATCATTTTGATAAGTTCGAAATAACACCCTTAAGGCCAAGGGCCTTCGTCATCAAAGAAAGATTCGACCTGCTCGAATCGTGACGGGTCGTCATTTCGATAAGTTTGAAATAACACCCTTAAGGCCAAGGGCCTTCGCCATCAAAGAAAGAAATATTCGACCATGCTCGAATCGTGACGGGTTGTCATTTCGATAAGTTCAAAATAATACCGTTAAGGCCAAGGGCCTTCGCCATCAAAGAAAGATTTGACCCTGCTCGAATCGTGATGGGTCATCATTTCGATAAGTTCAAAATAACACCATTAAGACTGTGAGCACGTGATTTTTGCCCTAAGCAAATTGTTCCCAAAATTCAAACAAAATGATTTTTCTTTTATTTTTATAATTTTTGTGCATTTTGGTGTCATTTTCTGATAATTCTTACATTTTGTTTGTTCATGGTAATTCATATAAAATATAGAAATACGCATTTGCATTAGGAATTTAATTTCACATTTTAGTATTAAGTAAGTATTAATTCAGTTTAGAACAATTTAAAGAAAATTAAAAAAAATAATTCACTCTAGCATTTTATTGTTTTAACTAAAAATTGCTACAAAATAGTTTTAAAAGTAATTTTAGGCTGTTAATTAGTTCAGTTTACAGTTTTATTTTTATTTTTGCATTTTTATAAAATTCAGAAAATACAATACAAAAGTAAAAATACAACTACAACAACAACAACAACAACTACCCAGTATAGTCCCACAGGGTGGGGTCTGGGAAGGGTAATATGTACGCAGGCCTTACCCCTGCCCGATAGAGCAGGGAGGTTGTTTCCAATCGACCATCGGCGCAAAGACAAGAGGAGAAAAGAAAAGAAAAAAAAACAAAATAAAAACAAAAGAAAAAGGACAAGCATTAGTGATGTTAGCATAAATTACATAAATATATGAGTAAACAAATACAAAAAATATCCTGACATATAGAAGGACAGGTACACGGGAACAAAACATAGGGCATTAGTAAAACCTTACAATAAGAAAATAGTATGCCATACAATATATCAAGCCTATATGGGTGAACCCCACACCCCGGTACCACCCCGCGGGAGGAGAGCGTGTAATACTAGAAGTCCCTATCCTACAATCCTGATACTAGACCTCCAGGCGTTCCTATCGAGGGTCATGTCCTCGGAAATCCGCATGATAGCCATATCCTGCCTAATCACCTCTCCCCAATACCTCTTGGGCCTCCCTCTACCGCGACACGCGCCAACTACCGTCAGCCGCTCGCAACTCCTCACAGGGGCATCGGGGCTTCTCCTCCGCACATGCCCGAACCACCTGAGTCTCGCTTCTCGCAGCTTCTCATCCACTGGGGCCACCCCACCTTCTCCCGAATAACTTCATTCCTAACCCTATCCAACCTGGTGAGCCCGCACATCCACTTGAGCGTCCTCATCTCTGCGACCTTCATTCTCTGAACATGAAAATTCTTCACCGGCCATTACTCTGCCCCGTACAGCATGGATGGTCTCACCACAGCTCTATAAAACCTCCCCTTGAGTTTCTGTGGCGCTTTCTTGTACAAAAGTAAAAATACAAAAATACAAAAAAAAAAAAAAAACAAAGCAAAAGAAATAAAATACAAAATAAAAAGAAATAAAATAATTGAGTAAAATTGGGCTAATATGCTTAACACTGAGCCCAAATACACAGACCCTAAACAACCAGACCAGTTCCGTCACCTACCCGTGTCCAAAATCATGGGTGTGAGATAATTAAACGACTTAGTATTGAAGTTGTGCTACGTCGTTCTGAGTTCAAAAGTTAAAGAAGGGATCTTAGCCCTTCATCTAATCACATCCAACGACCCCAATTAATTAACATATTACATAAAAACAATGTCTAAATATACCTTAACCCTAAAAATTATCTCATCATCTTCATCATACCCCTCCTCATAGCCGTCGCCCTCGCCGGAACTCTCACCGGCGGAAAATGCCACTTTTGCCAAACCTCACAAACTAACACTACAACACCCTCTCTTATTCCTCTTCCCATCCCTATATCTATTTTCTTTAAAATCTCACGCGAGCACGTGATTTTTGCCCTAAGCAATTAAATTCTAATATAAATATAAAAATAATACAAAAATAGTTTTTGGGGTGCAAATTGTGTGATTTAATTGAAATACTTGTATTTTTTAAATAAAATAAAATTGAAAATTGCAAAAGAAATCAATTAGAAAATATCATCAAAATATGAAAATTCAGGAAAAATCAAGAAAATACAAAAAATATCGGAAAAATAGAAGAGAAATGGAAAAAATATCATAAAATTAAGTAAAAATAGAAAGTAAAAGAAATATAACAGTTGAAAATAAATAAAAAATAGAAAATATAAAATACAAAAAGAAAATACAAGAAATAATTAAAATACAAGCTAAAAATACAAAATACAATATAGTTTGGGCTGAATATATATATATATATATATATATATATATACCCAAGCCCAAAATATACCAAGGCCCAAAAGACAAGCCTGGTCTGCCCAGACTCGTGACCAAACGACACCGTATAAGTCAAACAAATATTAACCGTTGATGAACTGAATCTAACGGACCAGATGAGGCGGTTCTATTGAAAATTAAACGACGTCGTGAAAGGAATTGATCTGGGCCTTTTAATATGGATGATCAAACGGATGAGACAATGTACATATTTGTTCAAAAGGAGATTCATATTCACCACCCATATCACTTCTTATCGTTTTGATTTTCTTGCTAAGTTGTGTTGCAACTTCATTTTTGTATCGCTTAAATGCGTCTATTGCTTCATCTTTACTATTAAGTCAATAAACATAGCAATATCGAGTATTATCGTCAATAAAAATTATGAAATACTTATTTCCACCGCGAGGTGATATTTGACTTTATGTCACAAATATCTGTGTAAATTAAGTCTAAAGGATTTGAATTCCTTTCAACTGACTTATAAGGATGTTTAACTGTCACGACCCCAATTTCGGTCGTGATGACGCCCAACAACAATTGCTAGGCAAGCCCGACCATTGTAACACTCTCAACCCAAGTATGAAAACTCATTACCAATTAATTGAGTTATTATAACAGTTAACAAGATTAATAATCTTGATGGTAAATAGAAACAACACGGAAAGCCATATTAATACTAATATAACTCCCAAAAAACTGGGGTCACGAGTCTAGAGCCTCTAAATACAACCGAGTAGCGAATCCTCAAAATACATAAGTCTATGATGCGGAAATATAAATGGATAAGGGGGAGAATTCGGGTCTTGCGGACGCCAGACAGCTACATCGATAACTCCAGAATAACTGTGAAAGAGAGCAAACCGCTCAACTAAGCTTCCAGAACACCTGAATCTGCACACATGGTGCATGGAGTAAAATGAGTACTTCCAACTTAGTGAGTAATAAACATATATAATGATCGAGGATGAGAATACACGAAATACCACAATGTAAAGCTACAGACAACAGTTTAGCACAATTAACGGTAAAAATGGCAACAAAACAATGACAGGCAAATATCAATGTATGGATGCAATGCAATGCACATGACCGATGCGGCGCGCAACCCGATCTATAGGGTACTCGCGCTCACTATGGGGGTTCAGACTCCGGAGGGGCTCCTACAACCCAAGTGCAATATCATCGTAGCACTCGCTGCGGCGTGCAACCCCATCCACACTCAATCCAGAATATGCATGTGAGCCACACGATAAGTCGAGTTAAAATACTCAGTTCCAAATATTAAGATTATAGTGTAAGTTTTAAAACCTTAGAAATATGTCTAAGTATTTCGAAGCAGTATTTAACTCGGGACTGAATTCGTATAACATGTATCATGAAAGCAGTGATAACAATATTTAAAGTATTCAAGTAATCGGCACACAACCCAAATATCATAAAAAACCAAGTAAAATGTTTACTAATCAATCTTTAGTCAAGAACACACTTTGAACATCGCTCGGGGCGGACTAAGCCATAGTCCCCAATCATAAATGACCTCACACTCGTCATAGAGTACGTGTCTTACCTCAATATAGCGTCACAATGTGATATACTGGGGTTTCAAACCCTCAGGTCATCATCTACATCTATTACTCACCTCAAACCGGCCACAAGTCTAGTCTGCTATGCCTTTTTCTCTCGAATCAACCTCCTCACACGCCGAATATGATCAAAATCACAAGGAATACGTTACAATAGGCTAACGGAACATAACCCAATCAAAAGAACTCGAAAAACACCAAAAATCACGAAGTTGACAAAACCCGAGCCCCGGGCTCACTTCTCGAAAAATTAAGAAATTCACATCATCGGATTCCTTGTCTTGCCACGAGTTCGTACATATATAATTTACCAAAATCAGAGCTCAAATGCCTTTTCAAATCCCAAATTTTCATTTCAAAACCCAAGCCCCAGTTCTTCAAATTTTCACCCAATTTTCTAAGAATTAAAGGTTGATTTTTTAATAAAATAGCGTTTCTAGGTCACGAGACTTACCTCCAATCAATTCCCATTAAAACTCTCTTCAATTTCTATCAAAAATCTCTTGAGGTGGTCAACAATGGAGGAAAATAATGAATGGGTCGCGGATAAAATAACATAATAAACTCTTCTACCCAACTATATTTCCTTCTATGCGAACGCGAGGGCCCTCTCGTGTTCGCGATGCACAACTTTCCCTTGACCAAAAATTACCCTTTGTGAATGCATATGATCTCCCGCAAACGCAAAGGATTGGGCCCCTGAACCTACGCGAATGCGGCCCTCAAAACTTGAACGTGATGAACACCTAAGGGCCCTTTGCTTATTACTACGCGAACGCGGGCCCAGCATCGCGAACGCGAATCACCGGGGCCTCAACTTACGCGAATGCGTGGCCCAAACGCGAATGCAAAAACCATTTTCCCGACCTCCCAACTTACTCTACGCGTCCGCGACACACCCTATGCGAACGCGAAGAAGGAATCTTCTGCAATTACACAACTGAAAAACCAGTAATTCCACATGTCCAAAAATGATCCGTTTGATCACTCGAAATCACCCCGAGGCACCCGAGACCTAAACCAAAGACACAAAATTTCCCAAAATATCATACAAACTTGTTCAAACCATCAAAACACATCAAACAATACTAAAATCATCAATTCACATCGTATTCAAGCCTAAGTTTCTTCAAAACTTCCGAAACACACATTCAATCAGAAACCCGACCAAAATGCCTCCAAATGACCTGAAATTTTATCTGCACATCCAAAATCACCTAGCAGAGCTACTTCAACTCTCGGAATTCTATTCCGACCCGCGGATCAAAATCTCACCTACCAGCCGGAATTTGTCAAAATACTAACTTTGTCAACTCAAGCCCAATTCCACACCGGACCACCAAAATCAATTCCGATGGCGCTCCTAAGTCATAAATCATCCTCCGAAGCTAACCGAATCACCAGAATTCACATCCAAGCCCTCTAACTAAATAGTCAACTTTTGGTTGACTTTTCCAATACAAGCTTTCCTTTAATAGACTAAGTGTCTCATTTCTATCTAAAACTAATTCAATTCAACTAGATCACCCCAAATACCGATAATGAAGCATAGAGAAACATAATATAGAGGAAACGGGGTGGTAACTCACGTGACGATGGGCCGGGTCATCACATCAACATACTTAGATTCCACACATACTTGACATTTTTATTTGTCAAATTCAAACTTGGGAAATACTTCCAAATTAATCATTTTTCATAAGGTCTTATAATTTACATGGTCCAAACGTATATGCCATAATTCATTTAACTCAAGCAAGTAAGACGAAGCTGGAATTTTATTATTATTTTCAACAACCATTACATTCAGCTTGAAAAGGCACTCAGTGAGGTAACCTTTTCCAACAAACATTTCATTCTTACTTATTACAACCTTATTGGAAACAACAATACATTTAAAATCATTCTTAACAAGAAGTCCAGTAGAGACTAAATTCTTCCTAATCTCGGGAACATGAAGGACGTTATTTAAAGTCGCCACTTTGCCAGAAGTCATTTTGAGAAATATCTTCCTACATCCTTCAATCTTGGCCTTTGAAGTATTTCCCATAGAAATTGTCTCATCGGGTCCAACATGAGCAAAAGTAGCAAAAGCTTCTCTAACACCACAAACATGGCGAGTGGCTCCAAAATCAATCCACCACTCTTTAGGATTTCCCACCAAGTTGCATTCGGAAAGCATGGAACATAAGTCATCAACATCATCATGCTTTTCAACCATGTTCGCTTGACCCTTCTTCCTGTCTTTCTTTGGAGCACAACACTCTATAGATTTGTGTCTGGTTTTTTCGCAGTTGTAGCAGTTTCCACTGAACCGCTTCTTGCTTGGGTTGTATTTCAGTCCAGAAGCCTTCTTTCTCTTTTTGTTCTCTTCAACAATATTTGTTCCCATTGTTGCTGAGTTTCCACGGCCTCTCATTTCAGCATCTTTATTGTCCTTTTAGATTCTCAACCGAACAATGATATATTCAAGGGACATCTCCTTGCATTTGTGTTTCAAGTAGTTTTTGAAGTCATTACACAAATGAGGCAACTTCTCAATCATTGTTGCTACTCGGAACACTTCATTGATAATAAGACCTTCAATGAAATTTATGTTAGTAAAAATACTAACATTACTACTTTCAACATCAATATTAATTTGATTTATACCTTCAGCAAGGAGATCGTGAATAATCACTTACAATTTCTGGACTTGGGTAATAACAGACTTGCTATCTACCATTTTGTAGTCCAAGAATTTTGCAGCAACAAACTTTTTTAACCCGGCATCTTCAGTTTTGTATTTCTTTTCAAGCGCAGTCCACAGTTCCTTTGACATTTCCACACCACTATAGACGTTATATAAAGCATCCTCAAGTCAGCTTAGAATATAATTCTTGCACAAAAATCTGAATGCTTCCATGTCTCAATCACGAGAAAGCGTTTAGTTTATGGAGTTTCATCGGACATCACAAGAATATCTTCCTTGATGAGCTTTTGGAGACTTAGAGTAGTCATATTGAAGAACATCTTTTACTGCCAGCACTTGAAATCAATAACGGAAAACTTTCCGGGTTTCTCCGCCGATGCCAATGTTGTCGGTGTCGTTCGACTTGTTGAGGCATTGGCAGTCACCATTAGAACAACTTAGTTCTCATTCTCATTAGTCATTTCTGTAAAAGAATGACACAAATGTTAAAATCGCATAGATTTTAATAGAGTACAAAACCACAAAGGTTTTACTCTTCCAGAAACAGTAAGTACAAATACAAAAATATATTAAATTCCTTAAGCTTGTTAGTATAGTGTATTTGTAAAATAATTCTAAAAATATAAATAAATATAAACAGAAATGAACATTAACAGAAATGAACAACGAAATATCGGAAAGCCAATTTCAGCCCACTGAATTTACAGTGTTTACTTAAGGAATTTAATCCCCTCCTAGTACCCAAGGTTATGGATTATTTTCTCCCATGATAGAACGAATTACACACTAGTGTAGTGGTACTTCAAATCTCAGTGTTTCGGCAAACACAAAGTTCAGTAGCAAATCACACTTACTTCTGTTTTCTTAGTAATTAAAATATGCAGAAGAAATGAGGAGAAACTCAGAAAATTCATAGTAAAATTTTGAACAAAATAGTATTGTATTTATAGCCAAAAGTTGGGTTGAAAGCTGAAGAGGTGCAACTCTTCAGAATGGTTGTTTCTACAAAACTGTCACAGCATAAATGTCATTACATAAATGGATATTTACTCAACAATAAAAAGAAAAAATAAAGAGAAAAAATTGAAGAGGGTAGTTACTTTTCTGTTACCAAATAGAAAAACGGATTGGATTTAATATTAATATTTTGTTATTAAAACAAATATTTAACAATATTTCTGTTAATATTTTACTATTGACAAATAAATTTGGTCCAAAAAGTAAATCAATCAATCGATCATTTGACCAAATTCGAAGCCGAAGCTGAAGCCGAAACTGTAGCTGTAGCCGAAACCGAATCGAGCGAGCGACGACGACGACGACGACGCGAGGCTTGCTTTCTTCTCAACTATTTAAGAGCTAGAAGAAGAGCATTTGCTTATATACCCATAAAAAACATCTTCCTCTTCCAATATGGGATAATACCCATTTACCAAGGAGGGAACTTAAAATTTCACTCAAAATTTTTATTTCCCTCCATTTCTCATTCACCCTTTATGTATTTAATATATTAATTAAATACATTAAAAACCTAACATCATCTTTTACGATTTTTCCTAAAATATTAGATGCGTCTTTTCACAAAAAGAGTTGCACATTATCAATTAACACATTAAATTTTGAACCACTCTATTAATAAATTCCAAGAAATCAAATGTTAGATGAGTTTGAAAGCATATAAGAATATAAAGGGTAGTTTGGTGCACTAATTCCCGCTATGCACAGGGTCCGGGGAAGGGTCGGACCACAAGGGTCTATAGTACGCAACCTTACTCTGCATCCTGCAAGAGACTGTTTTCACGGCTTGAACCCTTGACCTCACGATCACATGACAACAACTTTACCGATTAAGCCAAAAAAACATATAAGAATATAAGGTTGCATATATTTTTACAAACCGATACAAATTTTTTGGGTAAAAATTGAACCAATAGTCAACCGTAAATACCCCTAGGTTACAAGATTAAAAAAAGAAAGAATTACAGCCCATGTCACTTCGCCTAACAGCCCAACTGAAAATCCACATTTGAACCTCTTACCTTATTTAGTCCATATTGTATATAATTTGAAAGAAACTTTTCAGCCTATAGTCCACTATTAAAGACATACTTTTAGGGGTTTTATTATTTTCTTCTTTTTTCATTCCCTTCTCTCTCAGCGTCTCTCACTTCTTTCTTTCTAACCAACATAGATCCCTCATCATCTCTTAACCTAGCCCCCGCTATTCCCCATCTTCTACCCCCACACAGTTCTGCCATTAATGGCTCGAAGTGAAGAAGGCTGAGGCTCCTACTTCGTCGTCCATAGTGGCAAGCTAAAGAATATTGAAGATTTTTTAAAGAAATATGAAAATTCACACAGATCAGAAAATAAATAGCTCTCAAACTTGATTTGCACAGAAAATAACCACTAATATTGGAAGATTTTGAAGTTTGAAATTCTTGTCGTTATTATTATGACCTTGAAGTCTCGAATCTGAAACTGGGTTTGGATAAAAATCATAACTATATAGCAGTTTGTATCAACACTGTATACTAGTGTATAGTTGTGTATATGGATATACAAACACCTCTTATACACTATTATACATGTTTATACAAGTTATACAGTATTGTATAATTATGTATAAATGCGTATATTTGTGTATAATATTGTATAATTATATATTTTTTCAATTTATAAGGATGTATATACATTGTTAGTGTGTAAGAGGGCTCTACAGAAGTTTGGCACTTCATTCTCTTCTTATTTTTCGTGTTATGTGTTGTATGAGCGTTGGAGAGATTTTACAATTCATTTACCAAATTTTTATTTTTCTTTTATCCTGTTGGATTGCTTTAACAATTGTACATAAAAGCGTTTGAATTTCTTACCTTAAGATAGTATGTATTACTCATGATTTTTGAGTTGCGTTGTGGCTGATTTGCTTATCAAATGCTTAATAATTAAAGGAAATCAAGAGAATGAAAATAACTCGTTGCATAAAGAAGGAATAAAATAAGATGTCTTTCGGAAATTAACCTATTATTTTTTGGGCTATAGATTTGTAAAGTGATATTTATGCTATTATGTTGCAAGTTAGGTGTGTGAGTTGTATTTATACGAAATTATGGAAAGAGAAAACAAAAAATCAGGTGTTAAACCTATGAGGAAATGCTACGTGGCCTCCTATCTTTCACTGTTTCTATCCCAGATATTTACAGGACGTGATTGAGGAAAACTATGAAAAAATTGTGTACAGTAAGTTATCACATAGTACATCATTTTCCCACGTAATAAGTAAATTACTTGTACTAATTAATTAGCTAACAAAGAATTGTGAAGATTGAGTTCCAAGGAAAAGGGGAAATGGCAGTAGTTACAGTGTTAAGGGGCGTCTCTCATGGCCGCTTACCACTACTCCCCCACTCTCAGGTTTACTTCTTTTACCATGTGGGTGTCCTCAAGATTTTGAGTCTCACTATTCTTGAGAATAAAAATTGAATTTTGTTGCAGTTGCCAATTGTAAGCGTCACAGGTAGACCAAGAAACCTTGGTTATTATGGGAATCATCGTCCTAAGTTTTTGCGAATTTATGCTCGTTATTCACAGGCTCAGGATCTATTCACCACTCGTCTTCAAGGTACTTCTTTTTCTGCTCTCTTGATTTTTCCCCTATTTCATTTTATAAGCTGTTCAATTCCCTTTCCAATTCCCACAAGGAAAAAAATATATAATCAAGTCATTAGTCAAGCATGCTATCTGAATAATGATAATGAATACAGTTAGTATGATCAAAAGAGGGATTTTGCCCAATTGATTAGTAGCAGAATTACAAGATTCTGTAAAAAGCTTCTCTCTTTATTTAATGGGACTCTAAGGGGCCGTTTGGTTGAGAAACAAGTTATCCCAGCGTTAATTATCCAGGATTGTCATTCCATCCTCCCATAGTGATAAAATTAACACTATTATCCCTGTATTAGCTATGCCGCCCGCGATCCCAACCAAATATGGGATGAACTCATCTCAAATTTAATACTTGGATTTATTATCCCTCGTACCAAACGAGCCCTAAGGCAGTTGCATGATGAAGCTGCTGGCATCTTTATAATTGAGGGGCAAAATTACATAAGAAAGTACGAGTTTATGAGTTTCTTGATTGGGATTATGTTGTCAATTATCATAGAAAGAACTACCCTAAAAGAAAGAGGGTATGATATATTGAACTTTGCTACTTTACTCTATTAATTTGCAGTAGTCAGTCCTGATGCATTTTGTTTGGGATTGTTCCGAGTTTTGATTTTGGCAAAGTTTTTAGGTGTTATTACTCAGCTATCATTAAGAAAAAGACATCAGTTTGGCACCTTTCTTATAGGCTATGAAGTCAGCGAGCATTTGGAAGATGCTTTGCATTTCAAGTATTCTTAAATAGCTTAGTTATATAATTTGGTAATTTCTGTCATTATTGAGCTTAACTCAAATTGTTTTTCCCCCCTTATCTGGTAGATCGTCTAGAGAACTTGCCCAAACTTGTGGAGGATATTGTCCAAACATCTCTAAACACAGGTCCTCGTGGAGCTTTAAGGCTAGCTCAGGGTGTCCAAGCTGTAGTTGGAGTAGGCAGCGAGTGGCTGCAAGACGTATCTAAGGTAACAGCTGATATACTCTACCCTAATAGTTGATAAATTTTATTATAAGTAATTAGTGAAAGGATTTTATGGTGTTGTTTTGTTTTGTCAACAAGGGGTAATTCACAGTTGAATGTATGCTGTTTCCCAAGTCTCAATATGGTGCATGGTGTTCTGAACTAAATCACTATTAAATGTATAATACTTTTGGACTTGTGTGGTAAAATCATTTACCAGCTCTGGTCGTAGTCATTTCTATTGCGAAGCTTCTCTGGTCAAACTCCTTGAGCTTTCAGAATCACACTAAGGCAACTTGTACCTAATACTTTTAAGAAAAGTTTATCATTTCCAGATTTTGGTGACTTTGCATTGCAGTTATCCTACTGGTCAGAGGACATCCAAAATTTATTTACTAAAGTTGCTGGGGTTTGTTTTCGAGTTACCAGATATCTCCACAATAAAAAGGGAAAAAAGAGAATTTGCTTGTTCTCTTTGAGTTGTCTTTCTCTTTCCCAATAATCTAATGCACTGAGTGCTTCCATAGATTTAGACTCTTAACAGGTGCCAATTTCTTTATTAATTTTGTTTTACCTTTTAGACAGCAAACTCATCCACGGGACTATCAACTCAGCTGCAGCTTGGGCTATTATCTCCCCTATATTTGAGGAAATTGTTTGAACGCATGGGTGCAACTTACATCAAATTAGGTCAGGTAAGCATGACACAAGATCGTCTTAGTTCCCTTTGAGGTGAGAAGTATTGCAACTGAACATTTCTTTAATGAGGTCCTTGTGATGTAAAAAGTTATCTCTCTCTCTCTCTCTCTCTGGGTGTGCCTTCGTTATTTTTATAGCGATGCTAAAGTTATTCCTTTATTGAAATTACACCCACTCACGTATTGTCATGCCCTTTCATTTACATGGCTATGACACACGGCTTATATTTTTAACACATTATCATACCATTTGCAGTTTATTGCCTCCGCACCCACGTTGTTTCCACCAGAGTATGTTCAAGAATTCCAGTATTGTTTTGACAGGGCTCCTGCAGTTCCTTTTGAAGAGATCCAAACAATCTTGCGTGAGGAACTAGGCAGACCAATTGATACCGTGTTTGAGTATATTGATCCCACACCACTTGCCTCTGCATCAATAGCCCAGGTTCATGATTTTTTCCCTTCAGTATCTTGCATTTTATTACATTTGATCATTCCATTCCTACAATGTTTTATCAGTTGATCTCTTAAATGACTTAACTATGCTAAATCTCCAGGTGCATGGTGCAAGGATAAGAGGCACAGGAGAGGATGTAGTGATAAAGGTTTTGAAACCTGGAATCGAAGATATTTTGGTAGCAGATCTGAACTTTGTGTACATTGTAGCACGTATCCTGGAGTTTTTGAGTCCTGATCTAAGCCGTGCATCTCTGGTATAATAATGCATATAAGTTTTTAACAATTTACTGGGGCTGCTGATATGACTATTTTTTCCTCTAGAATTTGTACTCTAGTTGTCTTTTGATTAATACATAAAACTAATTCTCAACTTCTTAAGAAGCACTCCCCTGCAACCATCTTTGAGATTTTGGAGCAGTGGTTCTTGAAACACATATACTACTTTCTGGCAAAGCTTCTTAACTAAAGCAATGGGCATCTCTGACATCATAACTCAAATTTAAACCTGTCCAGTTTAAATCCTTTTAGGTCATTGGTCGGATTATACATTGTCATATTGCAATGTTCTATATAGTTTGCCAATAGGTCGAAACTATGGTTCTGTTGCATCTATTACTTTCATACTACTATTTTTCGAATCATACTTCTTTGTGGTTCTAATTGTTATCTATTGCTGCTCTATTTCAATTTTGAATACAAGTTGTTGTGAACTTGTGGACACTGGAGCATGTTTCCGTATAAATAACATTTTTGCTTTTGTATTTGTCTCACTCTTCCTCACCATCCCGCCCCAAACTAATGGCGTCAAGCTTTTGTTTCCTAACATGCAACTTTTATACAGGTTGCTATTGTCAAAGACATAAGAGAATCAATGCTAGAAGAAGTTGACTTCAAGAAGGAGGCTGCAAATGTTGAGTCATTCAGGAAGTATTTAGAAGCCATGGGACTTACTAAGCAGGCCACTGCTCCAAAAGTCTACCCTCAATGTAGTACTAAGCGTGTTCTGACAATGGAGAGGCTATATGGAGTTCCTTTGACGGACTTAGACTCCATTAAGTCACTAGTTTCTAGTCCTGAGACCAGTCTTATTACTGCCCTAAATGTTTGGTAAGACTTCTTTTCTTGTTTTAGTCTGTTTGGCTTTTTTGTTTAGTTTATTCTGACCAGTAGAGTTCGATTTCTTTGGCCCATATGCAGGTTCGGAAGTCTACTCGCCTGTGAATCCTTCCACGCAGATGTACATGCTGGCAATTTGTGGCAACTACGCGATGGGCGTATTGGGTTCCTTGACTTCGGTACCCACACATCTCGTCTCTTTCCTTCCTTCTTTTGGGCATTTTTGGCTACTAGGTTTGGCAAATGTTGTCAGCTACTTCATAATTTTATGTGTTTCTTCCTGGTATATATAATTCTTTTTTTTTTAATCTGAGCCCAAGGCCATCGTGAGAATCATTTAAAAGAAATAAAGTGTAAGAGAATAGTTGTCAGATAAAGGCAAGAAGGAAAATGCACTAGAAATAGAACTTATGACCTACCGGATATTCTGCTTAGTTAAGTGGATAGTTGTTTAAATTGTCATGTAGCAAGACACCAATTTTTGCACAAAGTTCTTACTATTAGTTATCTACGTTATGTTTTGTAAAAGCTTATCTCTACAAATGAAATGCAGTCTATGTTACCTTTCCCAAAAAAAAGAAAAGTAAAATAAAATAAATGAAATGCAGTCTTAGGAGCACCAACTTTTGCTTCAAATAGTTTATCAACTTGGACAGCAAAGCAATTTCTGACTCATTTGCTGATTGAGAAACTGCTGACTGGTTGTCGTGTGTTCTTTTTCTAATTAAGGATTCAAAAAACTTGCGTCTTTTCTGATCAAGCTTTAATAGGTTTTTTAGCTCTAGTTTTCATCAAGAATGTTGTTACCACCTAGTTTGATTTATTTAACCACTTGATGTTTTTTTTTTATTTGCACCGGGTGTCCGAGTCTCTAAGAGCCCCGACTAATCCCGTGGGTGCACAGGCCCTCGGCAAGGAGTTTCCCGCAAGTGCACTACGGTTAATTCAGGTTTTACCTAGTCCGATGGCCCTCGTGGGTTTCAAACTTTGAGACCTTGAAAGGGAGCAGACCCTAAGGCTCAAGTCAACCCTAAGGCTCAAGTCAACCCTAAGGCTCAAGTCAACCCTAAGGCTCAAGTCAACTGCCACCAGGCTTGTGCTGACTCTACGTTAAGTTTTCCCTATGATCGGGTTGTGGGATGCTAATTTAAGCTAAATATCGAAAAATGGGCATTCCAATTGAGTTAGAACTTCCCCGTTAACAGCTTTTCCAATCAAATGGAAATATAAAATAATTAAGGATTTTCAATGCAGGAATTGTTGGTCGAATATCTCCAAAGACATGGGCTGCTATGGAAGTATTTCTGCAATCTATAGCAATTGAAGATTATGAGTCGATGGCATCTGCTCTAATTGACATGGGTGCTACTGGAAAGGATGTGGATGCAAAGGCTTTTGCGAGCGATTTGGAGAAAATATTTTTGTCAATTCAGGTAAAATATGATATCCAGTATAAATTCTGTAGATTCTGATGAAAGTTGTAGATACTGCTGTTTGACTTGTCTGCTCTTAAGGTTCATGTATATACTTGTTCTTGGGTTCGGATAGGATGGCTGTCTTGTTATAGAACTCTCTTTGTTAGAAATCCTTGACAAGTAAAAAGATAAGAGAGAGGAAGCTCTTCTGGGAAATAGAAGTTATTAGTCTTACAAAATCTTGATTTCATTGGACTGAGCTTAATTTTCTGACCCATATTTTATTTCTACACAGGATTTGGATACAGAAATCATTGTTGCTGCTGCAAGGGACACAAATACAAATGCAACCGCTGTCGCTGCCAATGTAGTATTTGATGAGAGGCAGATGAATGCTCTATTTGTGGACGTGGTAAAACTATTTTAGCTCTAGTATTAAACTATACATATTCGTTTCTACAGTTGTAGCATTGTGCTTCAAAATTATGACATAACTAAAATCAGAAACCCTATCACTTTTCTGTGTTTGCATGATTAATAAAAATGATGGAACTCCCTTATGTCTAGAACTATCAATACCCTCGTATTCTTCTTCTTTCTCTGGTACTCAGCAATGTCCTAATACTAAGTTGATAGGATGTGAAATGAAAAAGAGTTCCATTTCTTATTCTAGAAACTTTTTCGCTTATTTTCTGATCCTTTCTCTTCAATATTTGCAGGTTAGAGTTAGTGAATTTTATGGATTGAAATTTCCTCGTGAGTTTGCACTTCTGTTGAAGCAACTTCTCTATTTTGACCGATACACCAGATTGTTAGCTCCAAATATGAACATGTACCGAGATCAGAGGATAAAGCTTGTGTCTGATCGAAGACAAAGGAACATATACCAATGATAATTGTAAGTCGCAACCCAACAAATTGTTGCACGTCCTGAGATTTTATAGTATACTGTATATAATACCAAACTTTGACACCAACTTTACACAATAGAGGACAAAATCATTGTATCTATCATATTTTAGTAGCATCGTGTAAACTGCTTACCTCCCTCTATTTGGGGATGAAAGAAGACTTTTATTTCATACACTAATGTTACTAATGAACTCTAAACATTTAGACCTTTTCAACGGACGCTCAACCGTTGTCAGTTCTATATTAAGTGCAACAAGGACATTTCATATTCAGTTATCCTTGCATTACCAATCGGTTAACTTCCATGGTTTTTGATCAAAGTACCTCAAGATGATGCGAATGTAGCTTAGAAGGTTGTTTATTCTTTATATATATATATATATATATATATTTTTTTTTTTTATAATGGCAGGTTATGGAAGGGGAGTTAAGGCGTAACTGGTAAAGTTATTGTCATGTTATTTAGTGACCAGGAGGTCACGGGTTGAAGCAACCTCTTGCAAAAATGCGGGTAAGGCTGCGTACAATAGACCGTTGTGGTCCGACCGTTCTCCGAACTCACGCATGGCAGGAGCTAGTGCATCGGGCTGAGAAAAAGGAAAAAAAAAGAGAGGAAAATGACATTGTATATCTGCTCTCAAAATAATAGCCGAAATACACACACACAAGAACAACAACAACAACAACAACAACAACAACCCAGTAGAATTTCACAAGTTGGATCTGGGAAGGGTAGATGTACGCAGACCTTACCCATACTCCGGAGGGGTAGAGAGGCTGTTTCCGAACCTTCAGCTCAAAGAAGAAAATAGACAATAGAATATGTGACAACAACAAAAATCAGAAAGATAATATAAGCATAGTAGGAAATAAAAACTAGATGGAAAAGCAATAACAACAACCAGTAATAGGGCAACTGTACTATTAAAAAAAAAGGGAAAAATAGTGTGGACACAAACTTGCACCACTAATAATCAAAGACAACACTCTAACAGGCTAGCCCCACCCCCGATACGAAGGAAGGAAAACACTCGACTTCATCCTAACCATCAACCCTAATGTTCGGCCTCCACACCTTTCTATCTAGAATCATGTCCTCAGAAATCTGAAGTCGCGCTATGTCCTGCCTAATCATTTCACCCCGATACTTCGTTGTCGCCCTCTACCTCTTCTCGTATCCGTCAAAGCCAATCATCACCTCCTAACCGGGGCATCTTGGCTTCTCCTCTGCACGTGCCGGAACCATTTAAGCCCCGCTTCCCGCTTCTTGTCTTCTATGGGAGCCACGCCCCCTTCTCCCGAATATCTTTATTCTTAATCTTATCTAGCCTAGTGTGCCGACATATCCATCTTAGCATCATCATCTCAACTACTTTCATATTTCGAATATGAAAATTCTTGACTGACCAACACTCAGCACTATATAACATGGCTGGTCTAACTACTACTCTATAAAACATGCCCCTTAATCAATACCAATACCGATATTAGAAATTTCAAGAACTCGACAAACAGATTGAAAGAGAACTTCAGAACAACTACCTGTTTGAAAACATTAGACCAATGGAGCTTGATGCTTCAATTCCACATATGCTACATTACCCTCATTTTAAGCCACGCCACTTGCTGCTTTCTAGACAAAGATTGTCTATTTTACCACAATTTCTAAGAATTTGCCAATCTTTGGAAACAATTTAAAACTTTCATCAATCCCTTGCATTTTAATTTCCTAGTCGTGTGAATCTCTATATCTTACTTATGAAAAACGATTATATCGTTGTAGATACTAAAATTTTAATAGATCAAGAGAAATCCTAAATTCAAGATAACTCTTGAAATATGAGTCTATTAGGGTTTCTTAGTGGCTATTCCACCCAAACTCTAATTCATGCCTATAAATAAGGCGACATATATCCTTCAAAGAGGGCTCGAGAAGAGGTAGAGGACGGCTTAAGAAGTATTGGGGGAGGTGATAAGGCAGGATATGACGAGGCTCCTGATTTTCGAGAACATGACACTTGATAGGAACTCGTGGAGGTCGAGTATTAGGGTTATAGGATAGGAGGTAGTTGAGTTTTGCCTTATGTCATAACTTCGTGAGAATAGTTTGGCAAGGATACTATTTTACTTTCGCGTTATATCATCCTTTTATTTTCATGTTGTTTCTATCTTTCATTTCATTTATATATATATATATATATATATATATATATATATATATATATATATATATATATATATATATATATATATATATATATATATATATATATATATTGTCTTCCTTTGTCTTTTTGTCTTCTTTAGCCGAGGGTCTTTTGGAAATAGTCTCTCTACTCCTTTGGGGTAGAGGTAAGGTCTGCGTACACATTACCCTCCCCAGATCCCACTAGTGGAAATTCACTGAGTCATTGTTATTGTTGTATATCCTTCAAAGAGGATCTTAACAATTCCATAAACTTTCGGAATATGCACAAAGAGATCAAATGTGAGATCTTCGAAATTCCATGTAATTCTTGGAATATTCATTAAGAGATCAAAGACATGTCAAATAAGTCTTGCTAAAAGTCCTACTTTCGAAAAATACTCCGTTAAGGCCCTCGAATCACATAGAATAAATTGGAGGGAAGAATCAACGGATAAACAGAGCTGTAACTTGCAATGTTTATCAATAAAATTCTTTTTTCTTTATAGTTGTTTGTGATTGCAGTTTTATTTTTCTTTGCATAAATTTGTTACAAACAAATTGGCATGCCTAGTGGGACCAGTCCTGCCCTTCATCTCTTCCTCCTGCAAATCAAAAACTTCAAGTTGCAAGATTATCTATTGTGATGGTTAGGTATTTAAGTGTCATCTTCAAGTTTCAGCAAGCCTACACCTCAAGAAACCTTGAAATAAGGGGCATTTGTAGATACTGAAATTTTAACAGATCAAGAGAAATCCTAAATTCAAGATAACTCTTGAAATATTAGGAGTCTATTAGGGTTACTTAGTAGCTACTCCACCCAAACTCTAATTCATGCCTATAAATAAGGCTACATATATCCTTCAAAGAGGATCTCAACAATTCCATAAACTTTCGGAATATGCACAAAGAGATCAAATGTGAGATCTCCGAAATTCCATTAAATTCTAGGAATATTCATTAAGAGATCAAAGACATGTCAAATAAGTCTGCTAAAAGTCCTACGTTCAAAAATACGTCATTAAGGCCCTCGAATCACGTAGAATAAATTGGAGGGAAGAATCAAGGAATAAACAGAGTTGTAACTTGCAATGTTTATCAATAAAATTCTTTTTTCTTTATAGTTGTTTGTGATTGTAGTTTTATTTTCTCTCCATAAATTTGTTACAAACAAATTGGCACGCCTAGTGGGACCAGTCCTGCCCTTTATCTCTTCCTCCTGCAAATCAAAAACTTTAAGTTGCAAGATTATCTATTGTGATGGTTAGGTATTTAAGTGTCATCTTCAAGTTTCAGCAAGCCTACACCTCGAGAAACCTTGAAGTAAGGGGCATTTGTAGATACTAAAATTTTAATAGATTAAGAGAAATCCTAAATTCAAGATAACTCTTGAAATATTAGGAGTCTATTATGGTTACTTAGTGGCTACTCCACCCAAACTCTAATTCATTCCTATAAATAAGGCTACGTATATTCTTCAAAGAAGATCTCAGCAATTCCATAAACTCTCGGAATATGCACAAGGAGATCAAATCTGAGATGTCCGAAATTCCATAAAATTCTTGGAATATTCATTAAGATATCAAAGACATGTTAAATAAGTCTTTCTAAAAGTCTTACATTCGAGAAATACGTTGTTAAGGCCCTCGAATCACGTAGAATAAATTGGAGGGAAGAATCAAGGGATAAACAGAGTTGTAACCTGCAGTGTTTATTAGTAAAATATTTTTTTCTTTATAGTTGATTGTGATTGCAGTTTTATATTTCTCTGCATAAATTTGTTGCAAACAAAAAAAATTTGCGTCGAGAAAATAAAATCAAGACCGAAAATATCGCAACAATTATAGTATTTTATTTGAAATATTTGAGTGTTAAAAACTCTCTGAATCCACTCATTCTTCATAAATCCAAGGGCCTTTGAGCTTGATCTTGAATTTTATTTTATTTTAATCCAAGTGCTTGAGGCCTGATCTCGATCTTGATGTATTTTTGTGTGAATGGGCATGCGTTACATGTCATTGGGCTGATCATCACTGGAACTTACAAAAACGCATTATTGGTTATAAATTTGTAGATTCCAAACACACTGGAGCATATATTGCAACTACTGTTCTTCAAATACTTAATTTTTATGGACTCGTTAATAAAGTTTTAACTATCACCTTAGATAATGCTTCTGCTAACACAATCGCGACAAATAGCTTAAAATCTAGACTTTGTCCAATTAAGCCAATAATTTTTCATGTTAGTTGTGCATGCCATATTTTTAACTTGGTTGTAAAAGATGGTCTTAATTTATTTTCTGATGCTTGTAATAAAATACAACATACTTGTGGCTATAATTTTCATGCTCATAAACAAAGTAAAATTCATGAATTTGCTCAACAATGTGCTAGTGCTGGCCTTTCATTTAGAGAAGATCCAAAAGATGTTTGTACTAGGTGGAATTCTACTTATGAAATGCTTAAAGTTGCTTATGATTATCAGGTGCCTATCCAAAAGGTATTTAATATGCATAATGCTTACCCTGCTGATCAAATAATTGATTCTGGTTGGGATCAGAAAAGTGAGCTTACTAGATTTTTAGAAAAGTTTTATTATGCTACAAAATAATTTTTTGGTATATATTATCCTACTGTTACACAACTATTATGGTATATTTATGTAATTGCTGTTGTATTTGGTAAGTATAAAGCAAATCCAACTTATGCACCGGCCATTAAAAAAATGATTATAACATTTAAAAAGTATTTTTTTCCTATTCCCGAAGTTTATTTAATTTCTACTATACTTAACCCATCTTTAAAACTAATAGGTGCAAAAGAAATTATTCGTAAAATTTATGAGAATTTAGAAATTCAAGAACCATATCTCGAATACTACCAAGCTAGCATATGTTCTTATGCTAGATCAATGTTTGATAAATATAAATCTATAGATACAACTAGTACTGAAACTGCTCCTTCTACTTCTAAGTCTGGAGCAGAAGTTTTATGGGAAGATATGGATGATATAACAAGTTTTTTTTTGAAAATATTAAAGACGAAGAAGGCAAAGATCAACATTTGTTATGGTGGAGGGAGCGTGGGAAGGCTTTTCCAACACTTTCAGTTATGGCCCGAGATATCTTGGCTATTCAAGCATCATTAGTAGTATCGGAGAGCGCTTTTAGCGCAACAAGATTTCAAATTGGAGATCATAGACATTCATTAGCGGAGGACAGTCTGGAGATTTCCGTATTATTCAGAGATAGGATTAATTCAAAAAGAAGAAATCTTGGTTTTGAAAAACTAATCACTGGGGAAGAAGAAGAATACAACAAGATACTTACCAGTAGGAGCGATGATGACATGGAACTCATGGAACATCAATTAACATTGCCAATTCCGATAGAATGTCCAAGAGATATTATTGATAAGTTACAAAGAAGCTATATAGGAGCTTACAAATATTAGTTTGATAATTTATAATTGGCTGCTAAGAGGCCTAGTTCAAACAGAACCCTTTCAAGAAGATGGCTATGTAGATTAGGTGCTCTTCAAAAGAAATATATTTGTATTTGAGATTTGAAAGTTCTATTAATAAAATAAAAGCCTCTAAGCATTGAATTATTGTTATGAATTATCTTAGTTATTTAATAATTATATTATAAATTTATATTTACTAGAATATTTTATTACAAGGCTTTTATTTTAATATTTTAGAATTTTTTACTTAGTAATTTTCGTAACATTTAAGTTTATTAAATAAATCAAAAATCTAGCCGTTGCAAACTTTAAAAATATATTAATTTTCAAAAAATTAGACGTTTTTTTATATATAAAAAATACACTTAAGATCCACGAACCCGTCCCGTCCTGTTCCGTCCCGTTTGACTAGCGGGACGGGATGGGACGACCATTTCGTCCCGTTTGTTCCGTTCTGTTTTGTCCCGTCCCGCCATCGTCCTGCTTAAATATCATCTCGTCCCGTTCCGTTGGACAGTCCTAGTTACTACCTCTATGCATACTCTGATTCTTCTTTTCAATAGTAAATAAATTCAAGGGCCTTTGAGCTTGATCTTGAATTTTATTTTATTTTAATCCATGTGCTTGAGGCCTGATCTTGATCTTGATGTATTTTTAATCCAAGAGCTTGCAGATTGTTCTTGAATCTTGACGTATTTTAATCTAAGGGCTTGCAACTTGTTCTTGAATCTTTATCTTGATCTTTTAATCCTTAGAACACTTGAATGCGTGTAGCTTTTAGATAAATCTGTAGCGTTTGATCCACGAGCTCCCTCTTGCTTCTTGTTATAAGTTTTGGTGTCTTTTCTGAGTTGTGAAGACCCTTATTTATAGTTGTGGAAGGGAGGAGTCATGATAAGAACAATCTCTTTCCGACCAATCAAATTGAATTGTGACATGGTCGTATTTGATTGGCCAGGACATGTCACTTGCACACGTGGTGCGATTTCATTGGCCTTTCAATGTGAATGGGCATGCGTTGTCATTTTGACATATGGCATGGTCTTATTGGCTCTTCCGCTTGACTTGGTGCGCCATGTCATTTGACACATGGCACCAAACTGGACCTCTAGGAAGATGTCAACTTGGGCTTAATAAAGTGGACTCATCACTTTACCCCAATTAAATAGGCTAGCCCAACAATATTGGACTTATATATAATTAAGGGACATTTACATATATATATATATATATATATATATATATATATATATATATATATATATATATATATATATATATATATACCGTATACATAATATGTAGATATTAACTATATTACATCAATTGTGCATTAAAATTTTTCAATAATGTTAACATTTGGCCCCACCCACTTTTCTTACCAAAAGGAAAAAATATTTGTTGCTTTTGTATTTTTTAAATTGAAAACATGGGGTAGTTGGTGTAGCTTTTGTGTGAGTTAAAGTGGAAACATGATATAGTGGGTATGATTTAATAATGTAAAAGTAAAAGTGAGTCTTGATTACTAGAATTCAAGAAAGAAATTGTAGTAACCAATATGGAATTATACGACATTGCTCTTTCAATTGCAAATTCAATTTGCATATTATTTGTAGTCATGTAGATTAGCTGTGTTAATTATGTGTATAAATTGTAGTTACTAGTATGTACAGCTTATAAATATAGTTATTTTGTAGTCATGTCGATTTGTTGTCTTAATTTTGTAGATTAATTCTAGTTGCGATATTCTATTTTTTTATAAATATTGTTATTTTGTAGTCATTCTGGAGTTCTTATTATTTCTTATTTTATTATTTTAAGTATTATGTAGGTATTATGTAGATATGTATAAATTGTAGTTGCTAGTATGTACAACTTATAAATGTAGTTATTTTGTAGTCATTTCGATTTGTTGGCTTAATTTTGTAGATTAATTGTAGTTGCAATTTTCTACATTTTTACAAATATTGTTATTTTATAGTCATTCTATAGTTCTTACTGTTTCTTATTTTATTTTTTTAAGAATTATGTAGGTATTATGTAGATTAATGCTTAATTATTATAGTAATATGAAATAATTTTTATTTTGTGTAGATTTGATATTATTTTGCACCACATAAAAAGTGTGGGAGTGAAAAGATAGGGTCAAACACGGGGATGGGGTTATGGAAAAAATGTAAGAGTATTTTATTTGTGTGGGGTGGTGTAAAATCATAATTGTGTCCAAATCATAGGCCCCATTAGTGAGAAAGATTAAATATATATTGATATTTAATTTATGTGGGGTGGGTTAGTTAATAATTATGTTTAATTTGTAGGACTCATTAATAGTGTAAGGAATTTTAATTATGGTATAGATTAGTAATTAGGTGAACATTTATATAATAAAATTAAAGGTTCAACATATTATGTAATATAGTATGATATTTGGTATATACATGTAAAAGTTCCTATGATTAATCCAATTACATTAGCCCAAAATATTTATTTGGAATAATATATTTAAAATAATCCCAATTACTTATTGAAATAAAATTCAATAAATTTTGTTTGTCTACGATCGTGTTAAATCAGAAACACAAGGGTCCATTTTCAATAAGTCAGGTATCCTAAAAATATGAACATATTGTAACTTGAAAAATTAAAGTGTCTCACATATAGAAATGGAGCTAGTGCTAAATATTCAAGTTTTTCTAGAATTACACAGAGGCAGCAAATTTGACATGCCACGGGAACATAAGATGAGACTATATTTTTAGTTCACTTAAGCACATTGGTTTCAATAGAGAAATGCAGTCTAACATCTAGGCTTTCTAGACATCACTTGAGTATCATGTAATCATGGTTCAGGTCGACAGAGGACAAAGGTGTTATGCAACTACTTATATCAAACATCAACTAAATTTTGGAACTACGATAAAAGGATGACCCACTTTTGTAATAAAAGTACTCAACTGGTATGATTTGACAAGCTCAAGAATCTCATATATATATATATATATATATATATATATATATATATATATATATATATATATATATATATATATATATATATATACACACACACTGTATGTTATATTTAAAAATTATACAAATTTTATACACTTTTTCGGCTACCAAATGTAAATAATTTCTGGAGCGGGCCAAAAGTGAAAAAAGCCCAAAAATGGCATGTTATGAGTTTTCCATATTTTTTAACCATTTGGTCCTAAATCCAATTCCAATTAGGCAGGCAGTCCTAACTATGAACCACCAGACCTAACTGGTGGTCCATCAAAACTGCAACCTACTAGGCTACTACAATTCACATTCAAACCAGCAAGTCTTTGCGAGCTCATTTTGTAGTTACAAAAGAATAAGGTGAGGAGTGGAAAACAAAGCAATCTTAAAGATAAAAAACTCAGGAATATGTCCTTTATTCTAAATACATATTCATTATCATCACACAAATAACTGGAAATCAAAAAGTACCAGACTCTTCTATCCATGAACACCTCAAATTGCTATATAACCAACAAGCTGCCACTTTGCACAGTGTGGAAAGTGAAAAAATAAAAAATAAAAACTATAAGAAAATGATATAATCTCCTTGCTCAGTAGTCAGTATATTCACACGGATGAGCCTAAATGGAATATTGTTTGTGTTTCAACATCTTCTGTAGGTATATTTTACCATCAACAAACCTACATTTAAGTATCTAATAAAAGTTGCTGGATATTTTGCACTTTGTTGCCTAATGACCTGCATCTTTCTCTTTGAATCTTGGTACATTTCCTGAAAGTTGAGCCAGTCACCAATGTATGACCTCACTTGGCGAAGAATAACCCATTAGCCGATGAAGGGGAGAGCCTCCGGATGGCTGAACTTCTTCAATTTCTGAAGTTCCTTTTCTCCACTTAGACATCTTAGCCGAACGCCCTGGTGATTCCTTGTGAGGTTCCCTCAAAACAGATTTCATTTTTCTACCTGAACTGTTAGAGGATATCTCTCTGTTGAAAGATTTCCTTACAAGAGGTTGAATTGGAGGTAATGAAGACTCCCCTTCAGTAGAGCAACTTCTGCAGAAAGACGGTCCCAAATCATCAGAACACGATATCGGATCAGTATGCGGACAAGAATTAAAATGATATGCTGATGCCAGATTCTGTCGATCAACAGCGTCAGTGTTGTCATCAACCTCACTTGGTGGAGGAGCTAAAGCCTCTGCATAGAATGGGACTACATGTGTTTGGTTTTGGAGAGAAAACTTCAAAACCTTTCTACAAGAATTGCATCTAAGCTGATGGCATCTCCTTTTGGAAAAAAGAAAGTCTGCAGGCAGCTGTAGGAGTTCGCTGCAATAGTAACAAGCAATTATTGGCGCTCCACCAGCTACTGGTCGGAGATGACGCATCTTTGAGTATTTTTCTCGCAGGTATAGTTTCTTCATCTCATGATCTTTGTATCTCCTATCATCAGATTTTGTCTCATGGTCCCATCGGGAATACTCGGAGCTTGAGTAATGCTGAGGACTTGAAGAAGTAGACTGGAGGTGATTGCAACAGTTACAGCTGGAATAGGCAAGCCGACGACCTTTGTTATAGCAAACTGAAGGATGCAACTGTTCTGAGCTATGCCGGACCTGAGGGGAGCAGTGTAAACACAGGCAATCAGCTTGGTGCCTGTAATGTGCAGCCTCTGCAGAAAAAGGTATTCTGGAGCTTTTACGTTGTTGCGGCCAGCCTTTTCCATGACTGCATCTTACAGGATATCTCGAATAGTTCAAATCAGCACTTACTTCACCATCTGCCAAAAACTGATCATAGTATAAGGGGGTATACTCTTCAGCCCTCATTACCTCTGCAGAAAACCGTCTGTTGGCCATACTTTTAGTAATGCGTGTCTTGCGCAATTGATCTTCAAGTTCATAAACCATTCTCAACAATTCTATTTTGTCTGGTTCTGAATTTGAGGGAATTCTGGATGGATGAAGACTAGAATTGTGGGCCATATTATTCCGATAATTTGAACGGTTTCCTGTGTGAGAACCGGTTGGAATAAACGGAAATGCTGCGTTTTGCTCATCCTTGTCCAATCTCATCCTACTTCCGGAGGCCTGACCATGTTTCCTAAATGGAGGGCATTTGTCAGGACTCCAATTGCTCCCTGCTGTAGCGTGATGTCTCCTTCCTGGTAATGCTGTAGACAAGTTCATCGCATTCTGTACTATCTTTGACTCGCTGCTCATTGTGTTGTTTACTCGGCATCTATCATCCAAATGAAACTCGCTAGAGCTAAACTTTCTCTTAGGTTGCTGATGGAACTGATTAGGTAAATGATCATCCCCATCACACGAAGATGCACTGCCATCGTAAGCATAGTAACTTCTGTGTGTTGGAGATTTGATCATATTTCTGAGATTAACAGGAGGCTCAGAATTTTCTACCATATCCATAGAGCTTATACGGTCAAAACCTGAGGGAATCTCTTTTTGAAATTGCTCTAACTGCTCATGACCAGTAGACATCAAAGTGTCTATTATGATGCTTTCATTCAAAAGACTTTGGTACATGTCAGAGCATACAGATAACTGCTTCTCAATGCCATCACGGGCTACCTCATCTATGTGGTTGATACATTCAAAATAAGTAGAACTCATGGAATTGAGCCTCTTTTGGTTAACTCCACTTTCATTTTGATCATTTACAGTGCAGTGATCCACAAGGAAGTTGTCTTCATCCAATTCCAGTTGTTCCGTTGCTTCAAGGGCTAAACCTTCGGCATCTTGTTTGGTTTCAGGGGTTGTACATCCAGTGTCTTTATCCAGCTCCAGTTGCTCTCTCTTTTCAATGGCTGAACATTCTGCATCTTCTTTGGCTTCAACGATCGGACTTCCCAATTCATCACAAGTAAGTTGACCTGAGCTAGAAAGTCTATTGGAAAAGTTTTCTCCTCCTGAGAACTCTTTTTGGTGTTCATATCGTTCTGTCTTTTCATCCAAAGCACAACTGTGTTCATCTCTTTTATGTTCTTCAGATTTGGATAAAGAATCTTCATTCTCAAGACAGCTAAGCCCAGAAGAGTGTGGAAGCTCGTTGGGGGAATTTATCTGTCTAGGTAGATCCTTGTTACAGTCTTCTGCACCCCCTTGATCGGACTCGTTCAGTGAAGCATTTCCATTCGAAGGAGGAGAAGCTTCTTCACTTGCGCTGCTTATTTCTTTCTGATCAAGTCCGTTGTTCTTTATTGGAGCTCTTTTCCTGTTCTTAGCTGCATCCAAGATAAAATTTGTGAGAAAGTCATTTCAACTTAAACCATAATCACTCATCTCTTTTAGTTATTTAATTCTATTGACGTAACTAACACAAACCTAACGCAAACCTAATACACCCTCCCTAAAATAATAAATAAATGAAAAAGAAAAGAAGAGATGCGCGAATATGCGACTAGATCTTTTCCAGACGCCATATGTATTAACATAGAATGATAACCTTGGACGATGTAAGAGTTGTCGCCATGTAGGTTCAAGCCGGAAAAGCAATTTATGTAAAAAAAAAAGCAAGCTAAGGTTGACACAATAGACGCAATATGGTCTAACTCTTTCCTGGACGCAGCAGGAGCTTACCGAACTGCGATTAACAAATAAAATTGTAAATATACATGGGGAAAAAAATTACCTTGGAGAATTGTGCCACATCCCCCACACTTGTAGACAGGAACCTCTGCTAACTCCGGAAGAAGTAATTGGCATTTGGGACATCTAACCAACCGAACTTTAGTGTTCATTTGACTACTCATATCACTCCTGTTTAGCAGCAACCAAAACTGCAAGACGTGGTAGAGAATCAGAGATGTGTCACATAATGTAAACAATCATAGCTGAAACTAGTTAAATTGTTACTGTGATCCACTATCAGACAAATAAAATGACTTGGATCATTCTTTTTCTTGCTCTTAGCAAATACTTTATGAGTTATAGATATTATGATTGTGTTACTGTGATCCACTATTTTTTCAAATTTCCTTTTCTGGGATTGGAAGATACATCTAAAAAGTGATAGAGGAACTCGGTAATTACCAACATGGTCACTCTTTAGCTAAAAGGGACAGCAGAGACACAAAATGAAAAATATCAGCTGCTCAATTTTTTCGGAAAGTCCGTGCTAAAACAACAGAGATCATTTTGGTTAAGTGAAGGTCCTGATTAATCAGTAATTAATAAAGTTGAAAAGCAAACAAAAAAAAGTATATATGCTTTATAGCTCACATCTATACCAGCATATGCTGCTCTGTGATTTTTCGCACTCAAGAAGAGAGAAGATATAAAACCAACTTTCAACAAAACAAAAGAATGATATATATATATATATATATATATATATATATATATATATATATATATGCAGATTATTATAAACTCTTAATTAAACCCAAAAAAAGAAAAAAATTAATAGCAGCTAATTATGGAAAATTCAAGCTTAGTAATCTACAAGGATCAAAATAAGCGCACACATACACACACAAAATTCGATTGAAGGCCACACACTCTAGTAAAGATCATATAAAAACTGAAACTCACCAAAGCCACATAATAATGGCTTCATTAACAAGACAATTTTTCCCACAGTTAAAAAAGCTTAACAGCAGCAAAACAAATTACCCATTTCATAAACTAATTATATATTAAAAAACCAAAGATGGGAATTAGAGAAATGAGATATACGAACCTAGCAAGAAATTGGGTGTAAGAAATTTATGAGTATTCCCCTACTTGTAATATTATCAATACCCTTCTTCATCATCTTTTTCTTTTGTGGGAGGAGAGAAAAGTCTACCCTGCCGTGTAAGAGAAGCTTGTCAACCCATAAGTCCAATTCTCAAGTCGTTTATATGACTTGGAAAAGTGACGCTGTTTTTTTTTTTTTTGGTCCAATATTTAAATCTTTGTTCTTTGTGCGTGTATGCAAAATGATAGTAGTAATTCTTTGTTGTGAACAGAAGAAACAAGACAACAGATAAAGGAAAGAGGAAGTTGAAGTCGGCGCATAGTTTCATGAAATATTTAAAGCCCAATAGTAAGACAGGTGAAGTGTCATGTTACACACATAATATCACCACCTTCCCCTTATTTTTAGCACGGTTAAGGGTCTTATTTGTCCCTCTACTATCAAATATAGGCCTTATTTATCCCCCGTTTGAGTTTCTTACTAAATAAATCCTCACCGTTATACAATTTTTTTTAAATTTGTCCCTCACCCGTTAAAAACACCCTCCCAGATTTTTAATGGGCACGTGGCCTCCTACGATTGGTCAATTCTTTTTATTAGAACCCGCCCCATTCTTTTAGTTAAAACCCGCCCGACCCAATAATGTAACCCAACCCATCGTTATATTTGTTACCTAGGGTTTCTTATCAGTGTTATTTTCTAACTCCATTGAAAGGCCTTCTCTCCCATTTCATTTGTTCTTCACTTAGCATACATTGGGTTTTGAAGATTTTCCACCATAGCAATTTTTCTCATGTCAGAAAGTAGTTATTCATCAAAGAGGAGGTGCCATTGTGGGGAAATTGCCAATCACTTCACTTCAACGACTCCATCTAATCCCGGAAGGAGATTCTTTAAGTGCCCTAAAGCTGATGTATGTATTATTTCGTATATTCTGGTTCCATCTGATTTTTTAGATAATTTAAATTTTTCCCTTGTATTATTGGTTCACAATTACAAGTCGTATGCTTTGTGTTTGGTAGATAAGCTCGTGTGGTTATTGGGAATGGCAAGATGATGTGTTACCAGATCGAGCGGTCGTTACAATTAACAGTATAAATTACAAATTGGATGCCGCTAATGTTAAACTCAACAATATGAAGTCAACGTTGGATGCGACTATTCTTGAAAGAGACAGATTAAAGGAAAGGGTGGATATCTTGAAGGCTTTAAGGAATTCGGAAGTGAACAAAGCCCGTAAATTGGAAGAGAAAGTCCTAAATATGAAGATCGTCATTATGATTTCATGGGCAATATTTATGGGATTTGTTGCTGCAATACTAATGAAGTGAAGTTGATAAATAAGCTGCAGCTTTTCATGTTTTTGGCATTGGTATTTGAAGTTGTAAACAATGAAGTGTTTTAGGTCTTATATTGACCCTTAACAGTTAGCTAATTATGTAATTGGTAAGAAATCTGTTTGTCTGAGATTTCTAACTCAAAGGAACATGTGACAGTGCTGATTATGTAACAGTGCTGATATTTTTCCCTTTAATTTTACCTGATATAAATATGATCCTATTTACCAAAAGTGAATCAACAGTTTTTACTACAATCAACTCTCATTTGTACATCTTGTTAAAACGACAGCAGATCCATTTACACTTCGAAGGACAAGCAATCACTGCAGAAGCTTGAGCATCTGGTGTAGCAGAGGGAAACTTTCACTTGCAACTTTCCACCTACACCAGACTTGTCATGAGGCCAGTCCCCACCAGGCATAATGGTGAAGCTTATATGCGAGGCAGCCGAAAATGTTGTTTTAGGTGTTGATGCTTTAGATATTGTTAGGTACACTTCCCCAATTAGGACTCTAACATAGATGCAGTTGATTCTGCCCAGCACAAAACAAACATAACGACCAAACAAACGACCACATTGCAAACGACCAAACAAATGCAGTTGATTCTGCCCAGCACAAAACAAACAAGCAACATAACGACCAAACAAATGCATAGAAATAGCACATTTCATAACAGCAGCAGTAAACAAATCTGCCCAGCACTACACAAACAGTTTGATGGACTGTTGGATGCTAAATTATGACCAACAAAAACTTACAGAGACCTGGTCATATTAAGACATCCAATTTACCATCAAATTGAACAAAAAAGAGCAGTAGATTCTACTATCACAATTCAATTATTACAAGCCCACAAAACATCCTAGATCACACATCATTTGTTTCTCTTCCTTGGCACCAACTTCTCAGTTCTTTGCTTACTTTGCATTTCCAATTGTCTTCCAGTAATAACAGCTTTTCCCTTCCATGCAATTACCCTTGATCCTGAAGGATGGGATGGATGTTGTCTTTGGTGAAGCCTTGTTTTTTCTTCTGACACAACCATAGGCCTTATAGGTGGTCCATCTTATTGTTCTGGATGCTCAAAAGCAGCAGCACAACTTGAAGTCTGCCTATAGACACTTGGTGTCGGCATGAAAACAAACTCTTGGCCTTGACTTTCTTGACTACATTGGGGTGCAGTAAGGTTAATTTCTTCTTGTGGATGTTGCCCCACTTCTTCATTGTCAACTCTTTGCCTTTTGTCCTTGTTGGGTGGCTATTAAACAAGTTAGATGTTAGATAGATGTAATAATGAGTTAATGAATTTACTAAATTAATTATTACCTTGTCACATCCCCTAGCATTATGCTTTGTCTCTCCACAATTGTTGCACGTCATAACTCTTCCCTTCCTAGAAACTCCCCATTCACCTTGCCTCTTGATTGCTTCATCTTTATCCCTTGTTCTCTTGATTTTAGGCCTCCCAGCCAACTTGACTAACTCAGGTGGTTTCATTGCTTGAGTGTCTTCAACTTTCCAGAATTTTTCACCCCGGACTGGCAGCAATTTGTGTTTATAAGTAAGCATGTATGCTTCTTTGCTATACCACAAATTTATTTCTTCCAAAGGATCCACCTTCTTGTACTGAATGGCTTTAATGGCATGGGGGCATGGAATTCCAGTGAGATCCCATGTCCTACATGTGCATCTCTTCATAGCCATGTTGACAGTGTGTGTATCTCCATCTTCTTTGACTTCATATCCAGAATCACCATTGGAGTGGACAAAACATCTATTAGCAATCTTCAGGTACTCATTGTATAACTTCATGCTATGTGGACTGAAAGATGTTGCCCATAATCTAGCAGATTCTTCTCTCTCCCTCAACTAGTCCATAAGCTTAATCCTTATATCCTCAAGCATGTTTATGATTGGCTTCTGTCTAGCTTCTAAAATCCATGCATTTACAGATTCAGTGAAATTATTGTCAACTCTTTGGTTCTTACATACTGTGTCAAAATAGGCTCTACACCATGCTTGAGGAGGATATTTGAGTAAAGCTTCAGCTGCTCCCTTATCCAGTTTGCCAATGCTTTTCAACTGGTCCTTGAAGTCTTCCTCATATGAGCACCATGAACACCACCAAAACAACTTTTTGAACTCATCTGTTCTCCATTTTTTGCACCAGTTTGCTTCAATGTGTTTAACACAATATCTATGATTTGACTTTGGAAGCACAGTATGGACTGCCTGAATCAATCCCTACATAAAATAAATAGAAATAAGAATAGTTAACAAATAAAAATAAGATAGACTTAACAGAATGGAAAAAATACCTTCTGCATGTCTGACATGAAAGTAATTCCTTCACCATCTTTGAGATCCAATGACCTTTGAAGAAATTCCAAGAACCAATTCCATGTTCTTGTAGTTTCCTTGTCTACAATTGCCCAAGCTAGAGGATAGGTTTGGTTATTGCAATCCAAACCAACAGCAATTAAAAATTGACCTTTGGCTTTCCCTTTAAGAAATGTCCCATCCAAGCCAATGAAAGGTCTTAAACCTTCCTTAAAACCCATCTTAAGAGCATGGAAGCAAATATACATTCTCAAAAATCTTCTAACACCTTCAGCAAGTGCATCCTTTGACAAGCTAATGATCACATCACTCCCTGGATTACTTTCTCTAAGTTCATTAGCATATGCCTCAAGTTTATTGTAGCCATCTGTAAAACTGCCATCTAGTTTCTCTAAAATCTCTCTTTTAGCCCTCTTACACTTTCCATAACTGACATTTGTATTAAACACATTTTAGATATCTGCTCTCATCTCTTTAATCTTATACATAGGGTTATCTTGTAGCTTTTTCTTGAAATAAAGTGCAATTGTATGATAATCAACCCTACTATTATCAAATGCTTCATCACACTCATGATTTGGGTTTAGTGTCTTTATCCTAACACCTGGAAGGTCTCCATCCCCAGAAATGAGAACAACAAAAGGGCAACCAGGAACACATTTGTATCTTAATCTTTCTTTAGAACTTTTTTCTTGTTTTAAATCCTTTTTGTTTGCCAGGGAATATAAGTTGATACATTTTCTTGCTTCAGCTATGTCCTTGAAGCTCATTCCCTTATACAATTCCTTGTAATTTAGGAGTCCAACATCAATTTCTCTATTTTTTTGACATGCTATTGTTTCTAATTCCTCAGAATCATACACTACCTCATCACCCTCATTGTCATTGTCAGTCTCACACTCAACCTCACTACAATCTGTTCCAACTTCAGTTAGTGATGGATATGAATCAAAATAATGGACAATATTAGGAACATTAACAGATAATTCACATTCATCTACTGCATAAAAGTTAAGACACTTAAACTCATCAGATATTAAAGTCAACAAGTGTCTTATCCCAGAATCATCAACTACTTCATAATAATTACCAGAAGGTCCATTTACAATAAGTTGTTGAACACCTATATACATCAATTCCTCAGTGTACTCATTTACTAGATCAATAAAGGAAATAAGGTCAGAGTCATAACCTTTCCAAGAGTGAACAAACTTCTTAGAATATAACAGATGGGGTTCTTTGATCCAATCCCCACCATGATGGAAGATTATGTCCACCAAAGTCATATTTAATATCCTGAAAAGTATATAAAATAGGTCACTGCTATGATTCAATAGTGTTCTGAAAAGTTTTAACAAATGAACACCATAACTGAAACTGAAAACTATTAACAGATAAGTGAATGATAACATAATTGAAACTGAAACTGACAACAACAGAAACTTAAACTGAAATTAACACAAAACAATTGTAGGTTAAACTGAAACTTAAGAGTATTAACAGATGAACTGAAGCTTAAACTGAAGGTTAAACTTGTAGTAATACCAGTATAGAAAAAAAAGGTTAAACTGAAAAAATAAATCTTAAACTGAAGCTTAAGACAAGAATTAAGACAAATAGTATAGAAAAAATGACTATTACACAGTGACTATTAAACCATACAACGACAAAAAATACCTTAAACCCCAAACTGAAGACCCCACAATCTCAGTTCTATCACCATGTTTTTCATTAAACAAACAAAAAGCTTCAACAGACCACAAACTATACAAAAATCCTAAAAAAAACTATCTCGAATAAACACAAACGGAAAACCCACCTACACAACCCATGCAAACGAAATCCACTCATTACAAAAACAGCCAGCGGTCAACAATAAATATTTAAGCTCATACTCAAAACTTTAACATGATTGAAGAACGAAATCCCTAAAAGTGACTACTTCGCGGAAGATTTAAGCAAGAAAACACATATAACAACTTTAACAACCATTTACTTGAAGAAAGCACTTACCTTTAGTTCTTGTTGTTGGAGAAATCATGTGGACGAATGGATTTGAGGTATCTGTGATGAACCCTAAGTTTCTTTCTAAGGGAGATGAAAGGAACGAAATGAGGAAATAAGGAAATTTCATAGAAAATAACGATGGGTTGGGTTACATTATTGGGTCGGGCGGGTTTTAACTAAAAGAATGGGGCGGGTTCTAATAAAAAGAATTGACCAATCGTAGGAGGCCACGTGCCCATTAAAAATCTGGGAGGGTGTTTTTAACGGGTGAGGGACAAATTTAAAAAAATTGTATAACGGTGAGGATTTATTTATTAAGAAACTCAAACGGGGGATAAATAAGGCCTATATTTGATAGTAGAGGGACAAATATGACCCTTAACCGTTTTTAGTATTTTTAGTGTTCAAAATAAGTGATTTTTTTGAATGATTTCACGCATATTAAGAAATTTACCTTTTAGCATTAAGTAGCAATAAAATTGACTATATTAACTTTTACTATCTCACATAAACACTCCTAACACGTATTCCAACACCATTAACTCCAAGGACAATGTATGGAAAAAATAATTAATTCATTCTTGAAATCCGAAAAAATTACTTATTTTGGACCACAAGAAAAATGCCAAAAAATCACTTATTTTGAACCGGAGGGAGTATTTAATTTCGTACTTATTTTATTTTCTTGTCTTCTTTTACTTGTCCATTATACATTAAAAATATAATTTTTTATATTTTATCATTATTATTGACTATTTATTTCTCAAATTATTATTTAAGATTTTTAAAAATGCTATCATTGTTATGGATAAAATTATAAAATATATATTTTAATTTTATTTTAAGAGAATGCAAAGTCAAAGGTATACAACAAAAAATAAACAAAGGGAATAATTTTATTTCAAGATATCAAACTCTTCTGCTAGAAATTTCTGATTCGAATCGTGGGAATATAATTTTTTTAGTAATAAATACTTTTCTCTTTAATAGGTTGGCGTGAATTGGAATTAATCAGGTTCTAAATAGATATTGAACAGTATATAAAAAAAATTACCAATAAAAAGATGCTATAGTAAAGTCATCATTCCATGTTTTCGTATCATGGATGCTTGAGGTCATTGCACATTCGCACTTAAAAATTGCTATAGTTATGTCTTTAAGATCGAAAAGATTTTAAAAGAAAAAAGAGTTACCTGTTAAATTTACAAAATATTGATAAATGAAATCCATTTTTAATTTATAGATAACTTATATACATTTTTTATCAGCCATCTCTCTGCGCTAATTTTAAAACCCACCTTTTTCACCAAATCCGATCAATGAAAAATGAAGATATTAATGCTAAGAAGAGCCCTAATTCAACTTTTCTACTTGTTGATTGGGAGTGTAGGGCCTAATTCAGAAAATAGCCTCTCAAGTCATTTTCGTTTCATCTAAAGATTGCATTATTAATTAACTAACAAATATATACCACAATTGGCAAAACTCTGTGATAGGACCACCTCATTTACATGGAATTATTATTCAATTTCTATTTTGTGGATGATATAAAAATTTCGGAACCCAAAAATCTACAAATCAAATGCCTACAAAAGAAGGTTTTTTCTGCCAATGATGATTATGATGCTAATCTATATATTTTTAGCAAGTCATTAAATAAAGAACTCAAATTTCAAATGAGAAAAAAATTACTTTGTTAACATAACAGAATGAGATCAACAAATTGTTTTGGTGGAGTGATAAAGCATTTTTTTTATTTTTAACCAAAAGTTTTGGATTTAAACCCTAAATATAAATTAGCATTTATTAAAAAATATTTTACCTCTAATATAGATCTTTTCGGCATAATTTAGATTTAAACGGGTCTAATAGGTATATCTATCATCGGTTGGAAACCACACCCCCTAAAAAAAAAAAAAAGAGGGGAAGGACAAAAGTAAGGATAAGAGAAGACTTTACAGCTGAGTCAACGTTCCAACACGGCGAGGAATTCATAAAAACTCGGCATGAAATGGTCGTTGACGAAGAACTGAAATCTTGCAACCTGAATTTTACACGTGGCGGTCGTTGGTCCAACCAGCGCTAGCTGTAAAGCTCACAGTAGTTTCTCTTTAGTCTTTTCCTTTTCATATTAAGCTTTTTCAGTTTTTCGACTTTTGGTCTCTCAGCAATGGATCCCACAGAAATGGACCCCACTCGGCGAGCCAATTGATAGGACGGGGGCAAAATTTAAAAAGAGCGGTGAGCAGTAAATGGGACTCTGCGTTTGAGCCAACGACCTCCAGCCTGGAATGTAGTTCAACCAATAAGATTCTGCCGTCTGGCCAAGAGAAATGAGAGTTTGAGGATGACAGCATGCTTTTGCTGTCATGACGATCCTTGTCCGCTTAATTGACTTTGGGGGCAAGATTAAGTTAGGATAATTACTTATGCAGAATAGCTTCGAGTTTACTATGTCCATCCTTATACTTAACAAAGTTTCATCTAAATACTTATAATTAGGACAAAATACGTGCATTTCATGCATATACAGAGCGTAAGTATAATTATTTAAACCAATGCCCCGGATCCCAATGTTCCTCTACTTGCTATTGGTCTCTATATATTTGTCTTCTTACTATTGGTCCTTAATGTTTATGTAAAAGTGTGTATGTCTAAAATTAGTTTATATTCATCCTTAGTCAAAGTCTGCCTTCTGTTTTATTGCTACATTTAGAATTTTTGTGTGCAATCTTAATTTTACTTTTTCTCTTAATTTCTTCTTACATTTCCCTAAATTTTTCTTTTTTACCTTATGTCATAATTAAAATGTCTATTTTTTCAATGTTTTTTAATTGTCTCTCCTCTTGTATATTATTAGAAAAATTAAAGCAGTAATAACATTATATTAATCTTCTCAACTATTTTTGTAATTGTTTATTTAATGAAATTTATAAAAAGAATTAATTTAAAAGTCATATTGATATTTTGTGTACTTTAGAAATTAATCAAAAACGATCTTAATAAAATTTGATAACAAATATTTGAAAATAATAAATTAATAAGCTAATCCATGTCAATTTCTAAGACTCATTTTACATATATTGGAGAGAGTGTAATACAGTTTTCAACATTATATTTCAGTGTTGAACTTATTTGAAAAAATAAGTTGTAGTTAATTACATTATAAAGTATATTTAAGTTAATAAATTTTATTATGTCTTTATTAAATCTAAGCAATTGTACAACAGTATATTTAATGAAAAAGAGATAGTTTAATATTGCATAATGATATGGTAATATTATAAGTAACAAAATTGTAGTGTTCTTTTATTATTTTTATCAGCACGTTAATTATAAATTTAATATGGTTAAATTATAATTTCATTTTTTTTTCTACTTGAAAAATATTGGCGCCGCTCGTGGTTATTTAACAAAAGACTTGTTGGAAATTTTTTAAAAATAATTTATAAGGTTTTACAAAAAAATTGTCATATAATTTACATGTAATGGTAGTTTATTTTATATTAATCATCAAATTAGAAGATAAAAGATTAATATGGGTTTGTGCAATTAGTAAATAATAACAATTGTAATTAAATAAATTGTTGGAAAATGCATAGGTGAAACAATTTGGGTGGGAATGGGACCTGGGGCCTACATAGGGAAGGTACAAAGTAAGGTAGCCACTACTCTAAAAAGTGTGTACTATGCAGTGACACAGCTTATGTAGTCTTCTAATTATTGACGTGGCATCCTGCGTGTATGCGATTGTCATAAACGCACTTGAATAAGCGTTTATTATTCACATTTTGAATGAGTATAAGTGTTCAGTTAGCAGATGTCTAACTTTACGGACCAGCATGACAAAGTGGGTGAAGTACATGTGCCATTTGGGCTGCCTAATTACGAGTTTAATGGTTAATCAGAGGAGATGAAGATTCAAGATATAAACTTTACTGGCTCATTATTTAATACCCTTAATGTTAAATATATTATAATGTTAACGTTATAAGTTTATATTTGTTATTTTATTAGTAAAATTTTAATAAATTTTTATACTAAATTTATGCTTCACGTTAAAAATACCGAATTCAGATAGTTACATAACTAAAGTAGTGGAATTAGTGCTCCATGCTTTTCTTTGTTCTTGTAGAGTTTTAGTCCAACCTTTTAGTATCTTGCTTCGGGGCCGATCTTTTGTATTGGTACCTTGTTACGACTTCATCCCCACCGTGGTATGCGCCAATAAGACCACAAAAGGCCTTTGTGGCACTAGTGTGCCGCAGAAGTCATGGGTGATCATTGGTCCGATGCTTCAGGCGAAACCAATTCCCAGGGTCCTCTCCGATAATAGGACTTGAAGGCTTTAGCTATGCAAGCCTGCCACTACGCTCCTTTCGATTGCTCATTTGCTTCTTCCTTTGGACATGAAGTGTTTGGTGAGATTCGATTATTTTTCCTGTAATTTTTGTTTTGTCATTTTTTTTCCTTCTTCTCTATGATCCCAAAACTTCACATATGGAGATCTTATTAGAGGATATTATGGATAAAAACTTTTGTAGCACGATATTTGAAAGGATTAATGCATTAGGTACTCATAATATTTTTATGTGTTTTTTAATTGTCACCGAAACAACTTGATTTTTGTTTCCTACTCATTGAATCTTAACATCAACTTGGACTCAATATCATAGGAAATAAGTAGATTTAGTCGTATAACTGTGAATTTTAATAAGACATTTTTAACGAGGGTGTTAATATCTTGCTTAATAATTAGGCATTAACATGAGTTATTACTTCCCTTGTTAAGATTAAGTAATTAGTAAGTTATAATAATATTGGCATATCCAATTTGTAGGTAGTTAAAATCATATTGGTGACAAATGAACACCTTTTTTCTTCATGTTTAACCAAAAGATGTCAAAATCTTTATGATTAAAACAAATAATAATAAAGATGAGGTCAATCTTAGTTAAACATAATAAAATCTAGATCAAGCGATGGAGAGAGTAAGCAAGAAAAGTGATGTAACAATATGTTGGAATTAAATGAATGCTCGTAAATATGAAGACTTAAATGCACAATCAAACTTGAAATCGACATTAAAGAAGGAATAAATATGAGATGATTGAGGTATCTTTTTATCTTCTCAAATGAACAAGACTGCTTTTGTATTCACTCTCCGGGGATTCTTTTACAAAGTGTTCATATTTTTTTTTCCGTGTCCCCCCTTTTCTTTACTCTCCTTCTTATTTATAAGGGACAATCTCCCAAAAAACCCTAGAAATTACAACATAGAAAATCTTCGAAAGGTATATTCTTGCTGTCTTATAAGTTTAATTCTTATGTGAAATTAGTCAAGTCCAGATTTTTTCGGTCATTCATAAATGATTTAAGTTTGGATATAGTAGAGGACAACATTTACTTTTAGATAAGCTTGGATGCAGTAGAGGACAACATTCATAAATTCTTTAAGTTTGTGGCTTTAAGTTTGGATGCAGTGAAATGCATTATAATACAACGTTTTAATAAAATATTATATTATAATATATTTTACATTAAAAAAATAATTTATTAATTAAAATGCAGTATTGTATTACATTTTTCTTTAACGGCTAATTTTCTGTTAAACTAAAATAGTAGTATAATATTGCGTTTTAGTTAGAAATGTAACTCTTTTTTTTAACTGTATAAAGGTATTTTGAATCCAAAATATCATTATTTAGGTTTCGGACTCTAATCAATACTCTATTATAGAGGTAGGCATAATACTAGCCGAACCGAAAAAACCGGCCGAACCATAAATTTAGGTTTAATTAGTTATTCGATTGATTTGCGGTTTTTGAATTATTAGATTTCGATTTTTTTGTGCGATTTATGATTTTTATGTTTCGGTTAAACCGAAAAACCAAAAATTTTAGGTATGCTCAAAACCTTGAAATTCTTGTTAAATTTCTTTCTACTAAAAGTTAAACGACATAGGTCAGATTAGCAAATCAATGATTTGAAGTAACCATCTAGAAAATACTCCTATATTATCAAACATTTTCACATTCATGGTCAGATTAGCTAGTTTAACAAGTAAGTACTTGTTTAATAAGTAAATTAAGTAGTCAATGTATAGGGAAGAAGTCATAAGCATTTTTTCTATTTTACATTTGCCTTGTCAGTTGCCTTGGACTTAAATCTTTAATAAAGGGTAATATATATAATTAACAGTAAAAAATAGTTTTTCATCTATCAAAGCCTTCTGATTTTCTGATTTATAATAAAACTTTTTGATTTTTGATTTTAAGAAACATCAATCAGTAGGCAGTGGCATGTTTATTATAATATTTGCCAATTCGTAGAATCAGTGACACGTCTATTATATTCAGTTACATAAGTAGTCTACATTAAATATAAAAATCTTGAACCGTTAATAACTGAAAAATTAATCGCAAAAAAACGAATCGAATTTTGAATAAATCGTACTAAACCATAAATACTTTTGTTTGATTTGGTTATTAAAATTACAAAATCGAAAATCGATAAAGCGAACCGTACTTTCATAATAACCGACCGAATCAACCGACACTCACCTCAACTCTATTATACTCCCTCATTCTATTTTATATGTTTTAGTTTGACGGCGCATCAAATTTAATAATATAAAACTTTTAAATTTGTGATTTTACACTAAATATATGTACTAGTATAATATATCAAAACACAAAAAGTACCTTAAAATCTTGTGATGTTAAACATATTTTGGCTTTCCCATAGAATTGTGTCATCAAGGGTAAATGAGAATATTGGATTTAAGAGTAATTAACTATAAACTAAAGTTTGGGAGTACAGATTTGGATTGAATAGATCATATATGTTATGAAATAATAAAAGAAGAAGAACAGTATTGCAGAAAGAGAGAGAGAATTCTTATTGAATTTTGGGATGATTTACAATGGGGTAAGACCCCTCTATTTATAGGAGAAATATGACTTAGTCACAAAGTAAAACTGTCCACAAGATAGATATTCACTCCAAGTAGAATTCTATTCTTAATACTCCCCCTTGAATGTCTACTCAATAAGTAATGTGCCTCATTAAAACCTTAACTAAAATAAAACCCAATGGGAAAAAAAATCTAAAAAAGGAAAAAGAGTACACATAACTAATAATACGCCTTTTGGTTGCCTCGTTAAAAATCTCGCAAGGAAAACCCAGTGGGACAAAACCTTGTAAGGGAAAAAGAGTGCAACGCGCATTAACTCCCCCTGATGAGAGCATCAATTCACATCCTTAAGCATTTGCATCCCGATCTTGTATACTAGCTTCTTGAAGGTTGACGTTGGTAGAGATTTTGTGAACAAATCAGCCATATTATCACTTGAACGAATCTGTTACACATTAATATCACCATTCTTTTGAAGATCATGTGTGAAAAATAACTTTGGTGAAATGTGCTTTGTCCTATCCTATGCATGCTGCATTATCTTCATATAAAATAGTGGGTAACTTGTCACATTTCACACCATATTTGTCTCAAATTAGATGTATTATAGACCTCAACCACACACACTCTCGACTTGCTTCATGAATAGCAATTATTTCAGCATGATTAGATAAAGTAGCCGCAATTGATGATCGCCAAGATATGGCAGTACCTCTACAGGTAAATACATAACCTGTTTGAGATCGAGCCTTGTGGGGTCAGATAAATACCCAGCAACAGCATAACCAACAAGATCGGGACTGTAATTGTTGCCATAAAATAAGCCCATATCGGTAGTTCCTTTTAGATACCGCAATATGTGTTTGATCCCATTCCAATGTCTCCTTGTGGGAGCAGAGCTATATCTTGCTAAGACATTAACTGAAAAAGTTATGTCGGGCCTTGTAGTATTGGCAAGATACATTAGTGCACCAATTGCACTAAGATATGGTACTTCAAGACCAAGTAGCTCTTCATTCTCTTCTTGAGGTCGGAATGGATCTTTGTTCACATCAAGTGATCGAACAACCATCGGAGTACTTAATGGATGTGCTCCATCCATGTAAAATCGTTTAAGTACCTTTTCTATGTAGGTAGATTGATGAACAGAAATTCCGTTCGTCAAATGTTCAATTTGTAAACCAAGACATAATTTTGTCTTTCCGAGATCTTTCATCTCAAATTCCTTCTTTAAATAATCAATTGTCTTTTGGAGTTCTATAGGAGTTCCAATAAGGTTTATGTCATCAACATATACGGCAAGTACAACAAATTTCGATGTTGTTTTCTTTATGAAAACACATGGGCAAATGGCATTATTTATATAGCCTTCCTTTAATAAATACTCACTAAGACGATTATACCACATTCGTCCCTGATTGCTTTAGACCATACAAAGATCTTTGCAATTTGATTGAAAATATTTCCCGGGATTTTGAATTATTAGGCATTTTGAAGCCCTCGGGAATTTTCATGTATATCTCATTATCAAGTGAGCCGTAAAGGTAGGCGGTGACCATATCCATTAAGTGCATGTCAAGTTTTTTATGGACAACAGAACTAATGAGATAACGGAAAGTTATAGCATCCATAACGGGTGAATATGTCTCTTAATAATCGACACCAGGCCTTTGTGAAAATCCTTGTGCAACAAGGCGTGCCTTATATCTTTGTACCTCATTTTTCTCATTTCTCTTGCGTACAAAGACCCATTTATAGCCAACGGGCTTAACACCATTAGGTGTTTGGACTACATGCCCAAAAACTTCACGTTTTGCAAGTGAATTCAACTCTGATTGGATTGCTTCTTGCCATTTTGGCCAATCAAGTCTTTGTCGATATTCTCCAACAGATTGAGGTTCAAGATCCTCATTTTCTTGCATAATGTTGGATGCAACATTATATGCAAAGACATAATCCACCACTATATCTACTCGATTCAAATTTGTCTCGATATCGATTGGATTTATTGATAGTTCCTTATTTTCTTGAGTCTTGGGATCAGTGGATTCCTCATGAATCTCAGAATTTATTAAGTCGTGGATTTCTTCATGAGATTCTTTCATAGTGTCATTTTGATCATTTATTTTCCTTTTTCCAGGATTTCGATCTTTGGAACTTAATGGTCTGCCACGTTTCAGTCGTGCTTTTGACTCATTAGCTATGACACTAGAAGATTGTCCAATAGGGACATCAATACGGATTGGAACATTCTCCGCAGGGATATGTGATTTTGTTATCCTTTTTATATCCGTAAATGCATCGGGCATTTGATTTGCTATTCTCTGCAAATGAATAATCTTTTGTACCTCTTTTTCACAAATAGAGGCACGTGGATCAAGATGAGATAATGATGGATTTTTCCACAAAATTTCCCGTTTGGTTTCACCAACTTCTCCCCCTAATATTGGGAAAAGTATCTCATCAAATTGACAGTCTACAAATCGTGCAGTAAATAAATCTCCTGTTAATGGCTCGAGGTAGCGAATAATGGAGGGCGACTCAAACCCAACATATATTCCTAACCTTCTTTGCGGACCCATTTTGGTGCGATATGGCGGTGCTACAGGCACATATGCTGCGCATCCAAAAGTTCTTAAATGGGATATATTAGGTTCATGACCCAAAACTAATTGCAACGGGGAATATTTATGATAATTTGTCGGTCTGAGACGAACTAGCATTGCAGCATGCAAAATGGCGTGACCCCAAACAGAAGTGGGCAGCCTCGTTTTCATGAGTAACGGTCTTGCTATCAATTGCAGACGTTTAATTAAAGACTTTGCAAGACCATTTTGAGTGTGAACATGAGCTACATGATGTTCCACTTTTATCCCAATTGATAAGCAATAATCATTAAATGCTTTGGATGAAAACTCAGCAGCATTATCAAGTCTAATAGACTTAATTGGATTATCAGAAAATTGTTCCCGTAATCGAATTATTTGTGCCATTAATTTTGCAAACGCGAGGTTGCGAGATGACAATAGGCACACATGGGACCATCTAGAAGATTCGTCTATTAAGACCATGAAATATCTAAACGACCCACTAGGTGGGTGAATAGGTCCACAAATGTCCCCTTGTATACGTTCCAAAAACGCAGGGGACTCAATTCCAACCTTTGTTGGTGATGGTCTAATAATTAACTTGCCTTGATAACAAGAAGTGCAAGAAAATTCATCATTTAAAAGAATCTTTAAATTCTTTAATGGATGCCCATTTGAGTTTTCTATTATTTGTCTCATCATAATTGATCTAGGGTGTCCCAATCGATCATGCCAAAGTTCAAACGTATTGGAATCGGTAACCTTTTGGTTTACAATAGAATGTGCCTCAATTGCACTAATTCTTATCCAATACAGGCCACAAGACAAAGATGGGAACTTCTCAATAGCCCTTTTCTGGCCGGAGACATTTTTGGTAATGATGAGATATTCAAGATTATTCTCATCTATTGTCTCAATATGATATCCATTTCGACGGATATCTTTAAAACTCAACAAGTTCCTCTTGGACTTGGAGGAGAACATTGCATTCTCTATGATAAGTATTGTTCCCATAGGCAGAGTTATAGTAGCTCTTCTAGAGCCTTCAATTAATTTACTACTACCAGAAATTATAGTAACATCTGCCTTACACATACTTAAGTGCGAGAAATATTTCTTCTCTTTGAGTATTGTATGTGTTGTACATGAATCAACTAAATAAATATGTTTACAATTGAAATTTGATTCAAGTTTGCTTTGAGAGATATCCATATTTGCTTCCCATGATTCGACATACAAAAGAAAATATACGAATAAATATTTGTATTTTTAGAGAGTACACTTATAATACTAACGAATGATTGAAAATAAATAAATCATATTGTGATTAAATGTCTCTATATACAATAGCTTGTATCAATATAAAAAAATGGTTTTTGCTCTCTGTTCAGCGATTGATTTTCCTCCGTTATCGAAACAAGTAAATAACTAATAACCTTTTGTTTATGAAACAGAAAAATAGAAACATAAAGAATACTTCAATCAACAACCTTTTTATGAAAGGTACATAAAGGGGCAGTGATGATTATTTTTATATGTTTAGGCTAAATAATTAGTTATATACAATTTTACTACCACTTATAAATTAGTTTGGTGGTAAATCAATGGCAGATAACTATTATATATTGTTTATATACTACTATGGTCAATTTAAAGACATGTATTCATACCTTTTCTGTTCAATACGAGTAACTAAGTATTCTTTTCACACCACAACATTATTTTAATAAAGAATATATTATCCTTGAGTATTAAGCAAACATAAACATTATTTAAAATAAATACTAGAATTATATTGAGAAACAAACTTAAAGTCTTGGAGCCTCAGATGAGCCCAATCATATCGTATTTGTGGAAGGGTGACCAAATTTAAGTTGTCATATCTTTCTTTCAAGCCATTCCACAAAATAAGTGGATCTTTGACTGTGAGATATTCAATTTTCAACCCTTCATCAAGGTGATGGCGCAAGAAAATCAAGGCCTTAGCACAGTCTTGGGTGGATGCTTTATTTCTGTCTTTAATGGCATCTCAAAGACCCATTGCATCTAAGTGGATTTCAACATCCAACACCCTGTCATATAGTTCTTGCCCGAAATTTCAAGGGCAACGAACTTTCTTTTCATAATGTCAGTCATAATTAAAAAGAGGAAAAAAAATTACCTTAATCTTCTCAAAGAGCTTCTTGAGACGGTAGAGTCTCGTGCTGATAACGTGTTATGAAATAATAAAAGAAGAAGAACAATATTGCAGAAAGAGAGAGAGAATTCTTATTGAATTTTGGGATGATTTACAATGGGATAAGACCCCTCTATTTATAGGAGAAATATGACTTAGTCACAAAGTAAAACTCTCCACAAGATAGACATTCACTCCAAGTAGAATTCTATTCTTAACAGTATATATCTTATTCTCTCCAAATGCTATCTTTGTTTATCCTTTTCTTCTTTTATTTATTTTGATAACAACGAAATATATGGACCTTGAGAGTTGAGCCTCAAGTAATTGTTTTGGTTCACGAAATTTGAGCTGCAGAATTCATATAGAAATCCCTCTCCTCCACCAAAAGTAGCAATCATTCATTTATTTTCATACTGAATATCTGTCAGTGGCAAGTATTGCTACATAATTAATTAAGGTGAAGCCAAAGGAACCAAATTAATGCTCAAATTACTTGGAGTTATTATTGGAGCGTGTTGACTATGTACTTGTTGAAATGGTCAGACACCACCTTAGGAAAGGAATTAGTCAACACTCAAAAACAGAAATTGTCTTTTCTATCAAGAAAGTCTTAAGTCAACACCCTCGCAAAAATCTAGCTGATTATTTTTTGGAAGAAAATTTGACACAAAAACACTTTAGTCGGTACTAAATCGTGATGTTTAATGATATATTGGAAACCAACAGAAGGCGAAAAATGAATCCGGAACCAAAGTATTGTGTTTTTTAAAATTAGTAATAGAAGTAAGTTAAAAAAAACGTAAGTATATACAACGCCACAATAAGTGGCGTTGTATATAACGGACGTTATATTACAACGCCACTTATTGTGGCTTTGAACGTGCCTTCAAAAACATTCCCAGTTCAACGCCACTCATTGTGGCGTTGTACCAATAATGTTAATTTTTTAAGTTCTTCATTTGTTTTATTTGATTCTTATGCGACAAAAACTCCAAATATTTAAACACGAACAAAAACATAATATTTAACTTAAACTTAAATTACTAGAACACAAACACAAACATAAATTAATAAGAAAGACAAACATACAAATGAACTAAACATAATAAGAGAGACAAACATACAAATGAACTAAACATATAGTAGGAATTATTTAGTCCCTACTTCCATTTATTCTACGTTCTAACCACTTAAATCGTTCAAGCAATCGTTCTTTTTCGTCTTCTAACTCTTTTACTCTCGCCTTAAGCTCCGCAATTTCCTGTTTATTTTTTTGGCTTTCTTCCGTAACTGCTGCCAATTTCCATTCTGCTCTCAGTTTTTTATTCTTTTCTTCCCTCACCTCGTCCTTGAGTTCTATCCTTCTTATATTGCTATTGTAGCTGCTTTCTGCTTGGGCTAACCACATATTATGCAGATTAAGCATTCGTTCTATGTAGTTTGCTTGGAGACATTGTTCCTCAGCCCATTCATTGAACTCACACATTGGTTCATTCGGATTTTTGTAGCAATCCATCTGGTTCATGCACATCCAATAGTTACGTCCAACATCATCACCTTCCCAACATGTTTGTTGCACACATTTTTTTCCACAGTAACACACCGGTGTACCATATTGAGCCATTTAGTTTTACTTCGGAAAAATCAAAGTTTTGAAGAAATATTCTGGTTTAGTAATTTTTTTGAGCGTATGTGATGAACGAAATGAGCTCGGTATTTATAGATGAGTGAATGAACATACAACGCCACTTCTTATGGCGTTGTATGCACAACGCCAATTTTAATGGCGTTGTATGGTACACAACCAGCTTTTACAGTCACTTTATGTCATTGATAGGTCTACTTTATGTCATTGATAGGTCTACTTTATGTCATTGATATGTCTACTTTATGTCATTGATATGTCTACTTTATGTCATTGTTTTCAGGCACTTTATGCCAGCTTTTTCAGTCACTTTATGACTACTTTAATATTTTATGTCATTGATAGGTTCCCGCAAGAAAATTCTGGAAAATGTGCTCCACTAGTCATTTTGAATAGACCATAACTTTCACTACGGACATCCAAATTACAATTTATTAAGCTTTCTGCAACGTAGACATGAAGGTCTACAACTTTCGTGTTTTGAAGTTTTCCTGATTCCTTATAGATCAAAAGGTATAGGCCTTCGAATTAACGTCTACAACATTAATGAAACATAATTTTATTTCATAAATAAACCAAAATACACATTAGAAATAAACCAAAATACACATTACATATTATTACAACTCATACATTGTTAGGTAAACTAGAAGAACACCCACCCCGAGCTTGATTACTGTTGTCATACAAATGACATTTTCTACGGTCGTGTCCAGGTTGCGAACATATACCACATTTTCGCGTATAAACTGTATCACTAACATCCATTTGGTTTCGTATACGCGTTCTCTTCTTCACCTGAACCTTACGCAAAAACGACTTGTTACATACCATTTTAAATGGTGCAGAAGGCCAATAATGCTCAGCGCCCAGTGGTTGCAACTGACTACTATATGTGTTTACGTACTTAGAAACGCTATATTGTTGATCAACATAGTTTCTTGCACCTAAACCAACATGTTGAAAGCACTTGATTGCATGTGAGCAAGGCATGTGGTAGATGGACCATTTTCCACAAGAGCATAACCTTGCAGCTTCATTCACAGTATGCACATTATTACCCCGATTTTGATGGATAGGAGTGCAAACTTCAAACACATTCCTGTCATTATCATACTGCAAATATGAATGCCACTGTGCTCGTCGTCTGTATTTCTCAAATCTCGCCATTGGCACAGGTATAAACTCAACACCACGTTCCATCAAAGACGTTGCAGTCGCAGATCTCTGAACAAACCTCTATGCCATCTGCTTGAATGACATCCGCACCATGGCTGTAACAGGCAATCCTCTAGCCGACTTCAATAACCCGTTGAAAGACTCTGACATATTTGTAGTCAGAGTTCCCCAACGTCTACCACCATCCGCATGCAAAGTCCATTTTTCAGGGTCATGTCGCATTAACCAACGATAAGTTGCCTCGTCCAGTTGCCTGATATATTCCATGTGCCTCCGGAATTTATGTTGTTGATGATCTGTTGCTGCCATCCACATCAAATCATGCAAAGCTTTACTGGGAAATACCTTCTGAAAATTGGCTTTCAAATGCCTAACACAATAACAATGATAGGCATTCGGTTCTTGCCATGCAGGCAAGTTCTCAACAGAACTTAAGATGCCACCGTGCCGATCGGAGATTAGACATATACCAGAACGTTGTTTCACAACGTGCTCTTTCAAGTGGTTCAAAAAGAGCGTCCACGTCTCTTGGCTTTCATTGGCACAAATAGCAAACGCCAGAGGAAATATCTGTCCATTAGCATCTACTGCCACAGCTATTAATAGTTTGATATCGTTCTTTCCATAGACATGAGTGGGTGGGAGTGTATTTACCCACTTTCCACATACATGTCTTCTTCTTTGTCGCACGCAGCATCCAATTACATGGCCAAAACCACCTGCGACAAATAACCTTGTATACCATTGGACTTGACTCCGCTACCAGCATCTCATGACAATCTTTTACGTTGTGCATTTTACAAGCCCTGGTTAGGCGCACTTTATCAGGAAAAAGCATCCCCTTTGCAAGCACCGTTGGTCTAGATTCATCCCACATTGCAGTCCGGATTTCATCAAAATCCCGTGTGAGAGCTTACACATCCGGCATGGTTGGTAAATTATCAATGTAAGGAATCTCTCTTGAATTAAACGGCACTTCAGACTCATACACTTTTTGACTTGGGGGGTCTCTGTTCAAACCAGGTTCTTCCTCATCATCCTCAGGATCACCATCCTCACAATCAAATGGTGTCTCATCACCGGATTCATCCGCATTATTGTCGTAGTCACTGTTCTCTTCATCACTTTGTGTATCTGCCAGCTCCCGATGTAATACATCATTTTTGGGCAATTGTGTGAGTTCAAATTGCTCATCTTCACTGCACAATCAAAAGAAATATGATGAAATTCCATGTTTTATATATGATTTTCCTAATTCACATAAATCACTTAACTTACAAGTCATAATGTGATGAAATTCCAAGCTAGACATGACTACCGGATGGGCCACTTGTTAAATTCATATCTGGTCGGTACCCCCTATTAAATATGCGAGTGTTACTATTAAATCAATTTAATAAATATATACTTAATTATCACAAATAATAAATAAAATTTACCAGTCGTCTTGTGAGTTATGGAAAGCAGACGGTGATAAGTTTAAATCGAAAGTTGTTCCATAATAACCGCCCGATGATTGGGGGTTATCTATACTACGCACAAGCTCATTTTTAGGGACGTCTTCCACCTTCACGTACATCTCCAGCATTGTGATTACAAGAAAATTACGACATTCGTCCGGAGTCCTCAAAAAATCACGCAAAGTTTCATCATCGTCGATGTTAAACTCCGAGTAAAAAACAACCTCTTGCGGAGTGACGAAATACGGATATCTTCCGGTAACTTTAGGTATGACGGAACATTTCCTCACACTCATTTTTTTGCATAACAACGATATCAATGTATCGTACTCCATTGTTAATGACAATTTAACATGACATTTGGCGGGCAAACTGTAGCTGACAAAGTTATTCTCCATCATAATCTCACCACCCCAATATAAAGAAGTTCTTATCCTTCGCTCTTCAGACATAATGAAGAAATACTGTAGAATTTAGGAATAATAGAGCAAGAAGAGCAATAGAGCAAGAAGAGTATTATAAATTGTTTGAATGTATATGATACTAGCATAACAACTCTTTATATAGAAAATCAAGAGTCGGGGATTGTGATACAACGCCAAAATAGTTGGCGTTGTACTATTCAATAATTGAAAAGTGTACAACGCCAAGTAAAGAGGCGTTGTACAGATACTGACACATAAGTGGCGTTGTACAGGTACACTAACGGAGCCGTTACCGTTAGTGTACAACGCCACTTTAAGTGGCGTTGTATATAGTTATGTCATTTTTTTTAAAAACCTAAAAATGTTACTAATTTTAATAAACACAATACTTTGGTTCCGTATTCGCGAAAAACTTATCATGATTTTCTCTCTAGATTTTATATTTTATTTTTTTTGGCTAAGCTAATAGGAGCATGATATATGTTAAAATTCGTGTAATTCTTAATTTAAGGGGTACGGCACTCTAAGCTGAGGTATATTACTACTTACTAGTATCAGTTATCACCACCAATATACGAAAAGGCAAAGAGGAAATGATATATTCAGCTCCAGCTCTAGTATGTTTTGCATTTTGGAACTTCAAATTTCTACTTTACTCTACCCTCCATGACAATGTGTCCCCTGGTAGCGAGTAGACTACATGAACTTTCAGTTAAATACTAGTATCAGAAGCATCCACATTTGTTCTAATAATTAATTAATACAAAATCATCCCATATAATAAATACAACACAATGCATCAAAGGTAACTATAATAAAATGTAAACAATCCAAACTCTTAAGCATAAAGGTGTAAACAAATAATGAGGCAATTAAGTGAATTATGCAGCTATAATTGCATGCCTTCTACGCTGCAAATAATCATGAAGTTCTTGATATCCACTTCTGTAATGCTCCAGTGAGAAACATAGTTGCCGTATAGCCTCCCTTTTCTCCTCAGCTCTATCTGACATTACCAATGTTTGTCTCTCCACTTCCTTCTGCAACTCCTCCACTCTTAGCCTTAATTCCTCTATTGATCTCTGTGCACTTTCACATCCTGCAATATGCTGTTTCAGGTGATCCTTCATTTCTTGGATTTGAATGTCCCTTGACATCACTTTTGCACCAAGTGTCTGTACCTTAGCATTAACCTCATCTTTCTTTGTCATTAGTGTGTCATACTCTAGTTTAAGCTTGTCGAGATCTTTATTCAAACCATGGACTTCTTCACCTTTCTTATTTATCTCCATTTTCAAGCATTCAGTTTCAGCCTTCCATTTGATTTCTTGTACTTGATGCAAAGTTTTCATTTCAATCTTCTCAGCTTCACACTGTCTTGCCTTACGTTCTAATGATCTGTTTTGCATCTCTAACTGTTCGGTCTTTGCCTCTAGCAGGGTCTGCTGTTCTGACAAACTAGTTATTTGAGACTGGAACTGCTCTTTCTGCATGCAAAAGCTTTCTTGGGCGTCCTCTAGTACAGCACTGATTCTCCTGATCTCTTGGTCACGATCTGATATGTCAGCTTTGTTCCTCATAATGCTCTCCTGTAGTTCCGAGGTATGCCTTTCCTCCGAATCAAGCTTGGCCTTCAGCAAGATTAACTCTTCCTGAGTTGATTCAAGCTGATCAGCCAAATAGCAAGTGTTCTCGGTGATCACTTTTGAACAGTCATCCTTTAACCTGGCAACTTCTTCCTCTGATGCCTCAAGCTTATCTCTAGTCATTTCCAACTCACTTGCCAATTCCTCAATCTTGTAATCAGAGTTTGATATCCGACTTTCCATCAGAGCTACTTGCTTTTGTAGTTCTTGGATCTTTCCTTTGTCCGTTTCGAGATCATCCCATAGCATCTCAACCTCACTTTCTGCTGAACCAAGCTGCACTTTCAGGAAAACTATCAGCTTGGCAACTGATTCATTTCTCTCAAGCTCATATTTCAACCCCTGTAGCTCTTCTTCTGGGAAATGGATTCTTTTGCTTGAAACACTGATCTCATGTTCATGATCCAGGATACTGTTCAGCACCATTTCATATTCCCTATCTTCTCTATGGGCACTTTGGTTCTTGCTTGGCGGTTTGGTCCCCATGTCCAAATAGTTGCCTTGCAATGTCATTTGTGCCCCACTTTGGTGCCCATAAGGAGATGAGCTGTATGATTCTAAATCAAATTCTGGTGATAATGATGAAGAATCAAAACCTTCCTTGACAGATATATCAGAAGAACTACAGCAAGAGCTCGCAGATGAGTTAGAAAGAAAAGCCTGATCTGCACCTTCATTATGAACCAATTTCTGGTTTTGAGTAAGCAGGGAGGAATCATTCTTAAGAAAAGCAGCATCTTCAAAACGCTGCACTGGAAGGGAAGCTGGACAGAGATCTTCATTTAGTTGAAACTCACCTGTCTGAGCAGAATATTCTACATCTTGTTCAATCAAATTCTCCATTTTCTTGACAATTGTTTGAACACCTGCATTTATGTGCATTCTTTAGCCTTTTCATGTGCTCCAATTTTGGTCATAAGATGAGTGATAAAAAAATTGCAACTCTACCCAAGATCATTGTCCAGCTGTTTGCAAATTTAACAACTTACTAAGGCATTCGAATTCGAATTATGGCAAGACATGAAGCACACTGTAAAGGAGTTATTTGAACCCTTTCATTCTTTTTAAATTAGGGAATTAACCCATTATGAGGCTACATAACATCAATAGTTTCAGCAAAGCAATCCAGGCATTCCCGGAATGTACCATCTTTGATATATATCATTAAAGTTTATGACATTAAAGAAATGATTCAATTGGCAAACACCAAAAATATAAGATGTTGAGAAAAAAATCTTTTATTTTTTCTAAAAAACATGTGAAACAGAGATAATCACAAAAGCAAGCAGTGAATAAACAGAATGAACTAAGATTGCTTAGAAGACTAAGCAGAGTGTGAAACTAGAAGCGTTCGTGACTCATACTGCATTGACTTCAGGTAGATATGAGTTACTTTAGTGACAAAGAACAACGTACTAATCATGTTCAAAATTAGATTGTGTAGAACAATGATCAGAAAAGCATGTAGTGTCAACTCCATTAACATAATCCATCAAAGGTCAAACAGATACTCTCAATGCTAAATATGACAGAACCATTAAGCACATAATACAGATCATTTTTCATATATAAAGACAGAGTTACACCATGATTTCCAGTGGGAGCAACTTGAAATGAAGCAAAATGAAGTACTACTCCAATTAATAGCTCAACAGTTCAGGAGAAAGTCATCGTATTTGATCACATATTCGTGCATCATAGTGATCTGCAATTAAGCTCCCTTGAACATTATCTCTCCCTTAACCAAGAACGTCGATAGAATAGTGTCAAACATTTTGGAATAGCCTCAAAGTGTCATACAAATTGAAACATATCGGGTAATTCCTTCTACCATAAATGGTGGAGTAGAAGTTAATGGATCAAACATATATGATATTACACTTCGACAATGAAGCTTAATTATATCTGAATCTAAGTTGCTCGGACACGGGCGTGAATGCCTGACACGGGAACGGAACTAGAGGTCAGATCCTTCGAGATGTAAATTCTAAGATTCGGGGATATAGAGATCCAGCTAAAATAATTCAAAAAAATAAAAATATAAAAATATCTTTAAATTATGAGAAATTTTGTGAAATACTTATGTATAGCTTATAAAGTGTGAATTTCTTTTTTATTTTCAAGTTGTAGATAAGTAAAGAAGTGATTTTCTAGATGAGTTATGCTATCTTCTTCAAATTTACCCTAGTTTTGGTTCTAATTTCGGGAATCAAATTATATCTTATCTCGAATTTTTTCGTCTGTCGGGGTCAAAGTACTCAAAATCGTTTGACCAGATCCTGTATGGATCCCATACCAACACCCACACTAGTGTCGTATCAACATGGGTGCAGCACCTAAACTACCATGTTGGAGCAACTTAGATCTGAATAAACTAAAGTTCTAAACAGTAATCTTCTATCCTAAAGGCTATATATGTATTTTCCTCGTTCTTATACCATGGGAAAGTACCTCTGCCAACATTTCCCCCCGTCTCATTGAGTCACCACTCCAATTTAGCAGCTTCTATCACATTTATGAAAGTGGACAAAAAGGAAACAATGAATCAACTACATTTGCACTATTACACTTGCAATTTGGAAACTAAAGCTCGTGTTTAGAGATCTCAAGTGGAGAGTAAGGAGATCTTCATATGCCGGAAGGGTGTTTTGTCACATAACATGGACTAATGAGAGAAGACACGGGCAAATAGAGAAATAAAAGAAAACAAAGAGATGTTCAAATTTAACCAATGCAAAAGAAGATACCGAAATATTAGGCCATCTCCAACCTTGCCCCAATTTTTTGTCCCCAAAATGGGGAATTCTCCTATTTTTTTCCCCAAAATTTTTTAAATTTTTTCTCTCTACTATATTATATTATTATCTTTCATTTAAATTTCATTTTTTAATTTCCTTTAAACAAATTTCATCTTTTATTTTATTAATTTGTAATTTCCATAATTAAAAAAATTCCATAAAATTTTAAATAATATAATTTGTAAGCAATTATTATAGATTAACTAATAAGTCAAATAAAAGTGAAATCATTGTGATACAAAATTAATTAAATACATATTACATAACGATAAAATTCATTCGAAATACTAGATAAATATTCAACTTGAACCTTTAGTATTTTTCCATATAAATGCAACCGAGGCAAAAAACAAAGCTTCGACGGTTCAAAAGGAAAAAATAAGAGTGAAAGAAATAAAAGAAGAAAATAAAATTTTAGTGATGGATGTGGATTCTATTACCGATCCGACACAAGAACAACAACGAATAATGTATAAAAGAAGTCAAGAATATTCACAGTCACAGCCAAAACAATCCTCAGCCCCATTCAATCAATACTATAATGATTTTGATGTATCTGGAAACGACATAGGTCCCTACTAAGTTATTATATTGTTTATGGTAGTTTCAGTTTTTATGCATTTTAATTTAATGTATTTTCAATTGTAATGTATTTCTAATTTTAATGAATTTTCATTTAATGTCTTTTCAATATTCACTTTCAATTTTAGCAACATCTAATATTTTATATTCACACCTTTTAATTTTAGCAACATCAAATATTTTATATTTGCACCATTCATTTTTTGAGATAATTATATATTTTTGTACAATTATAACTTATAATAAATTTAACTTATAATTTTAAATAAAAATAATAAATGCCACGAAAATTAATTTATCAAAATTATAAACAAACGTTTAGATATAATATTAATATTTATATAAAGAGATAAAATAAAAAATAATAATAAAATAATGGTGAATAGTAATAGAGAATGAACCGTGTATTCCAGATTTGACGGAACACTATTCATTCCATTTTGGGGACAAAAATAGGGAGGGTTGGAGTAAAATTTCCCCCGAAATTACTTAGGGTTGGAGATGCCCTAAGTAAAACAGAAATACTGTAGAGAGAAAATCACAGCAAGTAAACAACTAAAAATCACGGAACAAACAGAAAAAGTAAATGAAGCATGAGTAACTGTATAAATAATGTGACTGTAAATGAGTTTTAGGGATGAAACATACCTCGAATTGAGCGAAAAAAATAGGGTTCTGCGACCTCAAGAGAGAAACCCCCAAATTTGCAACTGATAGAAAAAGGAAGGTGGATTTGAGAATTGAAAAGAATGGGAGTGAAAGTGAGAAATAGCTGGTTTGTGAGGATATTTAAAAGACAAGTAGAAAAGGGTGAGAAGAGGGGAACAGAGGTGGAGTCCACCACAGAACACGACAATGACTCGGGACTCGGAGGCAGGAAAAGTATCTCAATTTCCGGCCACTGTGTTTCCCCCCTTTTCTATTTGAATTCTTTCTATTTTGTCCCTTTCTTTCGTTTTCAACGTTTCATCATTTTCAAGATTCTCTTAAGTCTTAACGACAAATGTTGTATTTCAAATCTTTCATTTATTTATGTTTTTAAACAATTAATCAAGTATCCCTTTTGGCTTAATACAATTTAACTACTCTTTTAGTCCTATGAGTGTCAGACTATTTTAATTTTTAAGTTTTTTGAAATAAAATATTTAAAAATTACATAAGAAGAACTAAAGTCATAATAATTAACAACTCAAATATTTTATAAGTATATGTGAGGTCAAAGAAAAATTCTTTTGATTCTCCAAATAATAACTCGGGATGTAGGATAACAATGACAAAGTTACCTCGCCAAAAATCTTTTTTCCGAAGTCATTTAAAAAGGCAAAGTCTAAGTTGAAAATAATAGTTTTTCCTATTACAAAATTAAATGCATATTTTATGTTACGATTCGACCCGTCGTCTCATGTGTTACTACTTCGTTTTCCCGACTGTTGCTTTTTCATGTTTCATTATCACTGTTTGGTGTATTAGAATTGATTTGGGTTAGTTAGGGTAGAAAATGAGACACTTAGTCTTTTTAAGGAATGCTTGTTTTGGAAAAAGTCAACCGGAAATTAACTTGTGAGCTCGAGGGCTCAGATGTAATTTCCGATGATTCGTTAGCTTCGAAAGGTGATTTGTGACTTAGGAGTACGATTGGAATTGAATTTGGAGGTCCGGTGCAGAATTAGGCTTGAATTGGCGAAATTTGAATTTTGGCAGATTCTGGTTGATAGGTGAGATTTTGATCCGAGGGTCGGAATAAAATTCCGAGAGTTGCAGTAGCTTCGTTAGGTAATTTTGGATATGTGTGCAAATTTTCAGGTCATTCGGACGTCGTTTGGTCGTGTTTTTTATCGAATATGAGTTTCGAAAGTTTTAGTTAAATTTAGGCTTGAATCTGTGGTGATTTGATGATTCTCGTGTTGTTGTATGTGTTTTTATGATTGGAACAAGTTCGTATGATATTTGGGTTGCGTTCGTGCTTTTGGTTGAGGTCTCGGGGGGCTTCGGGTGAGTTTTTGAAGTCTAGCTTAATACTCGGTGATCAAACTTAATTTTCAATAACCTCTAATATGGACGCGATATTGTATGTGCTGCCACCATATCAAAAGGACAGGAGATGAAAACGTTTTAATTACATGATCATGTTTTGTTTTACTTGACTATGAATGACTACTTCAGTCCTCTACTTCTTCAGCCTTCTTCTCCTTTGACAGAAGATACCAACCGAGAGCACCAACCCCAGTTACTAGTCCAGCTACTACAGCATACTTCCGATACTTGTCGTCCGATACCCCAGGCGTTGAGGAGGTCTGTGCACTTGCGGTAGCATCAGCTACTGATCCTGACCCGCCAGAGCTTGTTGCAGCTTGTTCTGGCTTAGGACCCTTACGTGCAAGCTTCTCCAACTTCTCCTTCTCAACTTTCTTGATGTAGACATTTTCAGCTGCTCTTTCCTCCTCGCTTAGCACCTTGCCACTGCTGGAGAGCCTACGAGAAACATACCTGAAAGCATTCCTGGCTGCCATCTTAGTTTTGTCTCCAAAGTCTTCTTGCAGCTTGTTGTTTCAGGTGGAAAGAGAAAATATAGAGTTCGGGTGAGTTTCGGGTAGCCAATTGGACCATTTTTTGCTTTGAAAGTTGTAGATTTTGTTGTCATATTGTTGCAGGGTATTAACCCTTCGCATTCGCATAAGGTCGATGCGTTCGCGAAGAAGGAATTTGAGAGTTGTTGGATTACTCTTTGCGTTCGCGTGTCATTGTTCGCGTTCGTGGAGGGATGGTTAGCTGTGCTTCGCGTTCGCGGCGGCCTTGTCGCGTTCGCGTACAAGGAAAATTGGGCAGGTCTATGAATGTGCTTCGCGTTCGGAGTGTTGACGTTGCGTTCGCGTAGGGTTCATTTATCAATGAAGATTTGTACACCACGAACGCGTGGAGTCGACCGCGTTCGCGTAGAGCAGATGTCACCTGGGCAAATTGTTTTTAAAAATATTTCCTCAGTGAGTCCAAGTTAATTTCCACCATTGTTGGGCATCCTTGAGAGCTTTGGATGGGAATCGAAGAGGGTTTCGACTGGTAATTATTGGAGGTAAGATTTTTGAACTTAAAAACTCGTTTTTATTATGAAATCCACCTAGAAATTTATGGAATTAAGCCAAAAGTGGAAGAACTAGGGCTTGAGTTTTGAGATTTTTAAATTTGGATTTGATAGGTCATTTGAGCTTGGATTTGGGAGTTCTTGGTATGTACGGACTCGTGGCAAGACAAGGAATCTCGTAATGTAAGTTTCGTAATTTTTCGAGAAGCGGGTCCGGGGCTCGGGTTTTGCTATTTTTGAGGTTCTTGCCATAGTTCGATTGTTTTTGATTGGGTTATATTCCATTAGCCTATTTTAATGTATTCCTTGTGGTTTTGATCTGATTCGGTACCCGAGGAGGCTGATTCAAGAGGGAAAGGCTTAGCGGACTAGTCTCATGGCCGGTTCGAGGTGAGTAATAGATGTGGATGATGACCTCAGGGTTTGAAATCCCGATATATCACACTGTGATGCTATATTGAGTCGAGACATGTACTCTACAGTGTGTGCGAGGTCGATTGTGATTGGGGACTTTGGCTTAGTCCGCCCTGTGAGCACGTGATTTTTTCCCTACATGAGAATTACTCCCAGAAAATTCAAAATAAAATAGTTTTGTTTTGTGCGTGATTTTTGTGTTATTTTTCTCTTATAATTTGCATTTTTTGTGTGTGCATGTCTATTATTTAAATTAATATAAAATACAAAATTGTTTGTATTTGCATATAATTTCATGTTTGTAATTTAGAGTAATTAAGTTTGTTTTACGAAAATAAAAAATGACAAAAAATATATATCTTTTGCATTTTTTAGCATTTAAGGTCCAATTGTGTAATTTTATTTTAATTTGTTATTTTATAACGTATGATAATTTTATTAAGCATCAATTTGTTATTTGTGAATTAATTAGGATTTTTATAATTTTTTGCATTAGGATTTTGGTTTACATTTAAAATTAATTTAGAAAAATAAAATGAAGAAAACAAAATCAAATAAAAGAAGAAAAAATCGGAATTGGGCCCAATTTAATTAAAAAAGCCAAGCCCAAACTAATTCACTGCCCAACTCATGTATCTGACCCGGTTTGAACCCACCCACTTGAACCAAATGACCCCGTTTTGTTAGAAAAGATTGATCTGGGCCGTTGGATTCTCATGATCCAACGGCTGAGATTAACGCTCACTTTAATCTCCCAAAAGACCCCTAAACCCTAGAGACACATTCAAACCCTTCCCCTCTCATCTTCTTCACCCGAAATTCCCTCCCCAAAACCTTAGCCGCCGCCGGATGACTTCCATGCCCAAAACCCGGCGGCAACAATGCCGCCGGTCACCAAAATTACACCCCAGGTCCCCCATCCTCCCCTGAACACGAATCCCTTACCCACCAACCTCGAATCACTCCCCATTATCTCGAATCTTCATTTGAAGATTCGAGCAAAACCCAAACCCACTCTAACCGAGCCCAAAATCTCACCCTAGCACCTCCAGACCACCGTCACACCCAAACGACCAATGGTCCGGCTCGAATCCGACCAGAATTAGTCGAACCCCAAAAATAGCCTCAAGAACCCTAGAATCCAAAAACTAGGGATTTTGTCCAAATTAACAGTAATTGAAGTCAATAGACTTTAATTGAAGTGTTTTCGTTTGAAAACATTTCAATTAAAGTCCGTTTACCTTCAAAAAAATGCAAATTCAAGTCCATTTGAGCCCATGTCTGTTCGATTTCGGATTCTCTATTTAAGGTATTTCATTTTCTCTTTCTGTTTTCATTTATTGTCGTGTTCATTGTTTGGTTTAGTCGTTCATTTGTTCTGTTTTAATCTTCTCTGCTTCTTCCCCGACAAACCTTTTGTTTGGTCGATCCGTCTCTCTTCTTGCCTGTTTCGATTGTATGGTAGTTGTTGTAATTGCTTTGTACAATTAATTGATTTAAGGTCGTCGAATAAATTAGCTTGAATTATCGACCCCTGAGTCTCCCCGAGACTTGTCGAATCACTATTTTTGTTGATTGATTGTTATCAATTGTACGCGTTGCAATCGATTAGTCGAACATTGTCGATTAGTTTCTTAATTCTGTTTGACAGCACATTAGGACAGTAATTGGATCAAAATCTGGAGTTGTTGTGATTTTGAATTAGGGGATAACTGGATATAGCTATTGGTATCAGGAAATCAGGATTGGAATTGTAGAATTTTAAAGTTGCCTTACCCATGAAATGAACTAGTTGAATTAATTGGAAACCATGTGATAATCAGGCATGCCTGATCCAACATTTTACTTTTGATAGAGTTTAATAAAATGAAATAGTTTTATAAGTAAAAGGGGCTGTCAGAGAATATTTTGGTCAGAAAATTAGTTTATTAAGCTCTCTTGAGTGCTCTTAAGAGCTGGAAATCAGTAAAACACATGGGGAGAGTGATTAAAGGGTTAAAGATAGGCATGTGCAAGGCAATAACAGGGGAAATTAGACAGGTTTAAAGGCTGGTGGATCTGGTTATGATCTATAAAAGGGGCCAATTCTGAAAAACAGATGAGAGGAGTTTAAAAAGCCAACATACAGATGAGTTTAAAAAGGGGAGATAAAAAAGAGGGAGGGACATTCTGAAAAATAAAAACACAGGCATAACACTGTTACATTGAAAAGATTTAGCTCCCGAAAATTTCAAGTCAATCTTAGGCAACTCGAGTCCCTATAACACTGTTACATTGGTCCCTAAATCAGAAATAGTCGAGCTTTCTCTGTTTCTATTTCCAATCTTGAGTGTTCAAGTTGTTTGAAGGGTTCTGTTGAGTTCACTTGAGTCTTTTGTTGGTTTGCTACCTGATTTTCTAGAGTTGCTGTGGTTTTCTTAAGTCCCATGTTGCTTTGAGTTATCCCTGGAATTCCAATTTGCTACGTTTGCTATTATATCGCTGGATTTCTGTTATTGATGTTGACTCGTTGTGATGTAGTGCTGCTTACATTGTTGCTGTTTTGATCCTCCTTTCTCATTCTCTGTTTCCAGATATCAGCTATCAGGTACCATTTTGAACTCGTTGCGATGTAATTGTGAGATGGAAAGTGAAATAAAGAAGTTTCATCGGTTCTGTGTCCTAACGAATGCCTCCTATTGATTGCTAGATCGTAACTAATTTTTTGGTACAAGGCTGTGTGATTTTTATGGTAGTTAGTTGGCTATATATTCGAGACGTTTGTAGTTTGTTTAAAGTTGTGTTCATTGGACTGTTGGGTTGTATTAACTAGAACCTCGAATGTGATTTGTTCTTATTCACTTAAAGGCGGTTAATTTCACGTTAGGTTGAAGAGACTTCATAATTAAGCTGATCATTTTTTAGTTTACATGAGTAATGGAATACAGTATCAACATCATGTTTACCTAATTGGTTTGCAATAATTTGGATAACCTGATTCAAAACTGGTCCATCTTGTGTATAGATTATTTTCCATTTGGTTGTGTCTTTACGTTAATAGAATATGAGGATTCAATGTGAAATCAATAGGTGGAATAACTGGAATTGTGTTTAATCATTGAACACTTAGCATAAAATCAGAAAGAATTTCCCAGCGTGATTGGGCTGTGAGTTTCGGCCCAATTTGTAGTTAAAATTTGATTGTAAAGACTCGACGTGGAGATTCTAAGAACTTGGTGCACACACCCTATGGATGTTGGCGTAGGCTTTACCTGGACGTCGATCATTTGGGCCAGAGCCAGACCTCTAAGGCCCCAAAATCACCATAAATGAGAAAATCTTCAAAATTCCTTAGGAATAGAGGAAATTCACTCACAAATATAAAATTGGGTTTCGAATTAGGTAGCGGGTTCAATCTAAAAGGGCATTCCTTTTATTTGAATTCGGACTTAAGTTCGAGGCCCGAACTTAAGTTTGTACCGCCTAGATTTCGAGACGGGCCATTTTTTGTATAAATTTCACGGCCTTCTCAAAATAGCAAACCCGTTAGTATCCTTAGGCACGTATTTAATAATGATGTCTCCTTAAACCCGGGTGCACATTTATGTGACCCAAATCCAAGTCTCAACTTAGTCGAAATGTGTTGAAAACCACGGGTGTACTGGTACGACGTGATTTGAAGTACATTTTTGTTACATTGCAATTCTTATAAAAATATTAATAATCAAAAGCAGTTGAAAGTTGAAATTTGCACATAAGTTAAAAGCATGATATGAATTAGATAAATAAGCCGAATATAACAGTTGAGCGACCGTGCTAGAACCACGGAATTCGGGAATGCCTAACACCTTCTCCCGGGTTAACAGAATTCCTTATCCGGATTTCTGGTGCGCATACTGTTAAATAGAGTCATTCTTTCCTCGATTCGGGATTCAACCGGTGACTTGGGATACCACAAATCTCCCAAGTGGCGACTCTGAATTAAATAAATAAATCCCGTTTTGACTGTCCTTTAATTGGAAAAACTCCATTCGCGCCCTCGCGGGTTAGCGAAAAAAGGTGGTGTGACAGCTCTGGCGACTCTGCTGGGGAAAAAAACCCAGAACCACTAGTTCAGGGTTTAAGAATTCGAGCTTTGAATAATTGTTATATTTGGCTTGTTTATTATCTAATTTTATTATATGTTTGAATTAATGTGCTAAATGTGGTTTTTTCCGCTTTGATAATTTGTGAATAGTATATAAATTGTGCCGATACCCGCTTTCTCCTTTGAGTCTTTTTAAAAAAAAATATCGGGCATTTGCTGGACATAGCCCATTTTTCTCAAGATAGCTGTGGTGCGTGGCACCCGGTGAAGGATTTTTAGCCACACATGTTTAGGCGGGGAGTATGGTCAATTAAGCCGGAAAGCCATGCTACCGGTGCATTGACACTCCTTGGCTTGAGTTGTCCGCTCGAGTAAAGCCAGTCTAGACGCCTTTTCTAACAAGATGATGAACCCAGAACCACTGGATCAAGGTTTTAGAACTCGAACTGTGAATAATTGTTGTATTTGGTTTATTATTATCTTGGGTTTTGAATGTACAAAATGATATATTTTTTTTTTATCGCTTTGATATTTTTTGAACTGTATATGTATAAACTGTGCCGAAACCTTTCTCTTCTCACCTCCGGGGATGTGCTTACAGGTTGAGACTCCCTATTCTGTTAGTGTCAATACCTTGAAATAAAAAGAGGCCGGATAGGTTACTGAGCCGGACGATCCCGCTGGTCCCCGGTACGTTGCCTCCTTCCTCGACTCGAGTTGTCAGCTCTAGTACACGGTCTAGAACAAATACCCAGGTTTTAACATAGTATAACAAAACTTCATACCGGATCCCTAGTAGGAACGCTTATTTGCATCATGTGCATATTGACTTAGAGAGGCTCAACATAGAGGTTGGGCCTGTCTAGGACAGGTGACCTGAAATGAAAAGACCATCCTGCTGCATCCTGTTTGTTTAACGCATTTATTTGCTTCACACTTGCAGGCTAACCGATTTTTAAATATTGAGGAAAATGAAAAAAAATAGTTTCAAAATAGTTTGTTTTTTACTTAAAAAGAAAAAAAAATGTTTGTTTTAAAATAAAAAAAAATGTGTGATTAAAATTATAATATATATATAGTTTGTTTCATTTACAGATGTAGTTTGTTTTTATTTGACCGAACTACGCTAGTTTGATTCTCACATGGTGTGAGATACGTAGGCAACCTTCATCAGGTCCAACCTCCACTTTTCCAAAAATAGCCAAAAATATCGAAATTAATTTTTCGTTGTAAATAAGTTGAGTGATGCTGTTTTCAAAAACAGCCGAATGTACCCGAAAGGGACGCCGAAAGGCTGACTTTGCATAAATGGCCACTTTTGGGTCATTTTGTAGATTTTTTGGTCAATTGACCCTCACAGCCTTATAATCTTCGTCCCCGAGGCACTGAAAGGCCTTGTTTGTAAAAACAAGGTTTTATTCCAATTTGAAAAAAAAAAAGAAAAAAAAGGGAGGTTAATAACAAGCGAGGTTTTCAAGGATAATTGAAAAGGAAAAACTGGAATGACGCATGCGGCGAATACATATATGGTTAACTGACTAGGTGCATTGCATCCAACGTGCGATAACATATCGGTTAAACTCTGTGAGCTTACAAGTTTGTTGCATTTCCAGAAAGTTTAGCGGTTGGCTTGACAGAATATTCTGGCCAATCACCATTACCATACTAGATCAAAAGGTCTAATTCTAGCAAGCATGTCTAGTTCCGGCAAAAGTCTCGATGGAGAGAAAACAGAGATACAGATCATGAAATAGGAGGTGGACCGGTTGAGACAACAAATAACAGAGATGCACCTAGCCTGGGCTAGGGGACAGTCATCACCAAACCTTCCTACTCTTACACCAGCTCCAGAGCGTCCGCCCATTGACCCCTCGACAAGTGCACCGATTTATCCATATTATCAAGGGGAAAACCCTTATACATCTCAGGTTCCACCAGCTAAACAAAATCCTCCTCCCCCGGTTACCCCTGTTTTTGTGGCACCTCCACCTGCTACTTTACAGAAGTCGTCCAGTGAGCCTATTTTTCAAATCCATGACAATCATTGTTATTCTCCCAAGCCTACCTTTAGGGCTCCTGAACCGCATTCACACGTGGCCCGGCAGAACCGGAAAGGCACCCCAAAAGTTTGGAACATGAGGAGGTTATTCAGAAAGTTAATAGCCTGGAACAATTCCTCATGAATATGCATAGTTTAGGCAACCAAGTCAGTGTTGCTTACAAAGATCTGTGCCCATTTCCAGATGTCCAGTTGCCCGCTGGGTTCAAAATGCCCAAGTTTGATCTATACGAGGGGCATGGGACTCTGTAACGACCCGACCGGTCGTTTTAGAAAATTACGCCCCAATCCCTAATTTAACTGTTCCCCTAAGTTCATTTCTGCTATTGTGGGTTGCCGGGAGAGTCGGTTTCGAAAATTTGAGCATTTTGGGACACTTAGTCCCTAAATAAGAGCTTTGAAGCTAGAAAACGGTCCGTAGCCGGAACAATGTTAAGACGATCTCGGAACGGAAATCCGATGGTTCCATTAGCTCCGTTAGGTGATTTCGGGGTTGGGAGCGCGTTCGGAATGTATTTTGGAGGTCCGTAGCTCAATTAGGCTTGAAATGCCGAAGTTTGAAATTTTGGCGAATCCGAACGATAGGTGAGATTTTTATCCGGGGGTCGGAATGGAATTCCGACAATTTCTGTAGCTTCGTTATGTGATTTTGGATATGTCCGCAAATTTTCAGGTCATTCGGAAGTCGTTTGGTCGGGTTTTAGATCGAATGTGTAATTCCAGAGAGTTTTAAGAAATTTAGGCTTGAATTCGATGTGAATTATGGGTTTTGATGTTGTTAGACGTGTTTTGAGGATTGGAACAAGTTCGAGTAAGGTATTAGGATGTGTTGGTGTGTTTGGATAAGATCCCGGGGGCCTTGGGGTGGTTTCGGATGGTTAAACGGGAGAAAAATCATGGAAATTGCAGGTTAGGGAATTCTGCCTCTGTTGTTTTCGCCCCTGCGGAAATGGAACCGCAGAGGCGAGTCCGTTGAAGCGGAAATTGGAGCGCGGAAGCGGACTGGAGCGCGGGGGCGGTCCTTGTCCGCATGAGCGGCCTCGCAGGTGCGAGGATGGGGACCGCAGAAGCGGTCAGGAGACGAGTGGGAAATCTCGCAGAAGCGGTCAGGAGACGAGTGGGGAATCTCGCAGAAGCGGACAAGCCTCCGCTTAGGCGAGTCCGCAGAAGCGGACTTTTGTTCGTAGGAGCGGAGAGTTCCGCAGGAGCGGACCTTTGTCCGCAGGAGCGGCCTCGCGGAAGCGTCTTTAGGCTCGCAGAAGCGGAATGGGCCTGCCAGGCCTGGGCTCCGCAGAAGCGACAAAATGTCGCGGAAGCGGATCCGCAGAAGCGGAATTTCGTCCGCAGAAGCGGAAATCGCAGGGAGTTAATTATGTCAGAAGTTAGAAATTTTAGAAACATTTCCAAACTTTGAGGGCTCGGCTTAAGGGGCGATTTGGGCGATTTTGAAGGGAGATTCAAGGGGTTTCTTCAGGTAATCAACTATGGACTCAAATTATGATTATTGTTGACAATATTATGTAATTATCTCATGAAAATGGAGGAATTTGGGGTGTTTTATGGGGGTTTTTCACCCTAGGCTTGAACTTTAGAAGATCAAGGTTTTGAGTGGGCAAATGGAGTCCGAATTTGATAAACTTTATATGCTTAGACTCGTATTGAGACAAGGGTTCCGAATATATAACTTTCGTGATTTTTCGATAAGCGTACCGAAAGTCGGGTTTTGGCAACTTGTGGGTTTTGGTGTATTTTGAGTTTTTTGATTGGGTAATGCCCAATTGGCCTATTTTGATGTGATTCTATTGATTTTTATCAGATACTACACTTGTGGAGTCCGACATTCGCGACAAAAGGGTTATTTCTTAGCGGTTTTGTACCGGAATTGAGGTAAGTGGCTTGTCTAACTTCGTGTGGGGGACTTTCACCCCTAGGATATTATGTGATACTTTAAATGCCTTGTACGCGAGGTGACGGGCGTGTACATGCGCTGGTTGTTGAACACATACTTTACTCAAAATGTTCAATGAGTGATACTCCTGTTTTTAGTTGTTAAATTCGATATTCCTACTCGGTAGTAGTTAGGAAAGCATGATTAGATAGAATCTAACTGTCTAGTTGCTTAATTGACTTACTTGAGTTTTCTTGGTAATCGCTGGCGCTGTTCATCGGCGAAGTTATCGTTAAGCATATTATACTTTTCTCTATATATTTCCTTTACTTGCTGTGGTTATGGACTACGGGTTCAATTCCCGAGATCCCGAGATTATTGAAATATGGACTACGGGTTCAATTCCCGAGATCCTGAGATTATTAAAATATGGACTACGGGTTCAATTCCCGAGATCCTGAGATTATTAAAATGTGGACTACGGGTTCGATTCCCGAGATCCTGAGATTATTGAAATATGGACTACGGGTTCAATTCCCGAGATCCTGAGATTATTGAAATATGGACTACGGGTTCAATTCCCGAGATCCTGAGATTATTGAAATATGGACTACGGGTTCAATTCTCGAGATCCTGAGATTATTGAAATATGGACTACGGGTTCAATTCCCGAGATCCTGAGATTATTGAAATATGGACTACGGGTTCGATTCCCGAGATCCTGAGATTATTGAAATGAGGACTACGGGTTCGATTCCCGAGATCCCGACTTATTGGTAGGGACTGCGGGTTCGATTCCCGGAGATCCTGAGTTATTGAGATATTATTGAGACATGGGCTGCGGGTTCGATTCCCGGAGACCCAGGGGTACTGAGAATGGGACTGTGGGTTCAATTCCCACAGATCCTGGATTTGTTTATTTGAGTTGGTTATTTGTTGTTAGCTTAATCGTAGACAGTTGCAGTAATTATCATAATGTTGTTATTTCGGAAATTATTATCATATAAACTTGTTTATTTTGTTATCATCATTATATTATTGTTTTTCTCAGTAGGGCCCCGACCTACCTCGTCACTACTCCATCGAGGTTAGGCTTGGCACTTACTGAGTACCGCTGTGGTGTACTCATGCTACTCTTCTGCACACTTTTGTTGTGCAGATCCAGGTACATCAGAGCAGGCTCATGCTAGGTGATTTCCGCAGCTTTTCTGGAGACCTCGAGGTATGATCTGCTACGTCCGCAGATCCGGAGGCTTTCCTTCTATTCTAGTAGTACTAGTTGACATTTTTCTTCATTTCGTTGTTAGATACTCTTCACACATAGAGCCACAGTTGTATTTTCTCTTTTAGTCTGTGTTACCGTGGGGTTCCGGATCTTGGTAATGTTTTATTCATTGTGTGATGGATGTATGTGCCAAGCGGCACGGATTACATATCTTTTATGCTATTTTTCCGTTGTTTCTTATTTAAGTATTTATAACTTGTATACTCCACAACGTGTTAGGCTTACCTAGTTTGTGGGGACTGGGTGCCATCACGACATGTTCACAATTGGTGAATTAGGGTCGTGACAAGTTGGTATCAAAGCTCTAGGTTCATAGGAGTCACGGGACACAGACCGGTTACTTAGAGTCTCGCTGATCGATACGGAGACGTCTGTATTTATCTACGAGGGGCTATGTAACCGTTTAGGAAACTCTTCATTTCTTTTGGATTCCTTGTCGTGCGACATTTTTGGCATCAAAAATCTAAACTACTGCTTTCTATTCTCTCATAGATGGTGAGGACACGAGCTACCCGCGATGATCAGGTACCCGCGCCCCCTGTTGCCGCCGTCAGAGGCCGGGGCCGAGGTAGAGGACGAGGACGCGCCCGAGGTGCGGCCACAGCACCCGCGCGCGCTGCCGCTGAGGTGCCACAGGTAGACCAGGTTGGAGCGCGGGCACCTGGTACACCGACTACAACTGCTACTACTCCAGCACTCCAGGAGACCCTGGCCCAATTCATGATTATGTATACCACTTTAGCTCGAGCCAGGATCGCTTCCTCTCGTCGCAGGCTACATCTCGGGCCGTGGGAGGGGCCCGGACTCCCACGGCCGTTACACCGGAGCGGCGTGTGCCAATGGGACAGGTTCCGGATGTTTTGGTTATGCCTCCTGTCGCCCCAGCACGGTCCGGAGGTGGACCGACTGCCTCCGAGGATGAGCGGCGTAGATTGGAGAGGTTCGAAAATATGACCCTCCGGTGTTTAGTGGTTTGGCTTCGGATGATGCATTGGGTTTTTCGGAGGAGTGTCATCGTATTCTTCGCACTATGGGGATTGTGGAGATCAGCGGGGTTTCCTTCACTCTGCTTTTCGGTTTTGTGGGGCCGCTTATGATTGGTGGCGCACGTATGAGTTGGATAGTCCGGAGGAGTCCGCTTCGTTGACCTGGACGCAGTTTTTAGATCTGTTTTTGAGGGAGTTTGTTCCACGGAGCCTTAGGGATTCTTGGCGCTCGGAGTTTGAGCGGTTGCGACGGGGCTCCATGTCAGTATCGGAGTATGCTATCAGTTTCACCCGCCTAGCCGGGCATGCACCGGCTTTGGTAGCCACGGTTCGGGAGCGAGTGCGGAGATTTATTGAGGGCCTTGTTCCGCCTATCCGATCCAGGCATGGCCAGAGAGCTTGAGACAGATATATCTTATCAGCAGGGAGTTAGCATTGCCAAGAGGATCGAGAGTATGCTCCCTAGAGAGCGGAGAGAGAGAGAGGCCAAGAGGTCTCGTGAGTCGGGTCATTTCTCTGGTGCCCGCACTTCATCAGCCGGTCGTTTTGGCGGGGGTTATTCCGGTCGACCAGTTCACTCGGCATTGCCCGCAGCCGGTAGTACTCCAGGTCTTCCAGCACCTCAGGAGCCTTATTATGCTCCCCCAGTTTCCGGTGCACCTCCTGCGCGGGGTCCTTCCGGGGGTCAGACTAGTGGGGGTGAGGCCGGTCAGAGTCACAGCCACCGCGTCCTCCCAGAGCTTGTTTTGAGTGCGTGGATACTCGCCACCTGGTTAGGGAGTGCCCCGAGCGCGGGAGAGGAGCCCTCATCAGTCATCACGGCATCCGCGTGGTTCTCGGGGCCAGCAGCTATCATTCCAGCCCCGGCCGCCACTCCACCTGCCCAGCCATCCAGGGGCGGGGGTCAGGGTTCCAGAGGCCGCCCTCGAGAGGGGGGACAGGCCAGATTCTATGCTATTCCTGATCGCGCTGCGGCTGTTGCATCTGACTCTGTTATCACAGGTATTATTATGGTTAGTCACAGGGAGGCATCGATTCTATTCGACCCTGGTTCCACTTTTTCATATGTGTCTTCTTACTTTGCTTCTCATCTGGGTGTGCCTCGGGATTCTTTGAGTGCCCCCATTTATGTTTCCACTCCGGTGGGTGATTCTTTGGTCGTGGACCGTGTATATCGGTCGTGTTTGGTTACCATTTGTGATTTTGAGACCAGAGCGGATCTATTGTTGCTCGGGATGGTCGATTTTGATATTATTCCTGGGCATGGACTGGTTGTCGCCCCATTATGCTATTCTTGATTGTCACGCCAAGACCGTGACGCTGGCTATGCCGGGCATTCCACGTATTGAGTGGAGTGGTACTCTAGATCACACCCCTAGCCGTGTTATTTCTTTTCTCAGAGCTCAGCGTATGGTTGAGAAGGGGTGTGCTGCTTATCTAGCCTATGTGCGGGACGTCAGTGTTGACACTCCCTCCATTGATTCTGTTCATGTGGTACGTGAATTTGCTGATGTATTTCCAGCTGATCTTCCGGGCATGCCGCCCGACAGAGATATTGACTTTGCTATTGACTTGTTGCCGGGCACTCAGCCCATTTCTATTCCACCGTACCGTATGGCTCCTCTTGAGTTGAAGGAGTTGAAGGATCAATTACAGGAGTTATTGGGCAAGGGTTTTATTCGACCCAGTGTTTCGCCTTGGGGTGCTCCTGTATTATTTGTGAAGAAAAAGGACGGTTCCATGCGTATGTGTATTGACTATCGTCAGCTGAACAAGGTTACAGTGAAGAACCGGTATCCTTTGCCCCGTATTGATGATTTATTTGACCAGCTACAGGGCGCACATGTGTTTTCTAAGATTGATTTGCACTCTGGGTATCACCAGTTGAAGATTCGGGAGCCAGATATCCCGAAGACTGCCTTCAGGACCCGGTATGGTCACTATGAGTTCCTCGTGATGTCTTTTGGGTCGACTAATGCCCCAGCAGCATTTATGCATTTGATGCACAGTGTGTTCAGGCCTTATCTGGACTCGTTCGTGATTGTCTTCATTGATGATATTCTAGTATATTCCCGGAGCCGGGAAGAGCACGAGCAGCATTTGAGGATAGTGCTTCAGATTCTGAGGGAGAAGCAGCTTTATGCCAAGTTCTCTAAATGTGAATTTTGGTTGAGTTCGGTGGCATTTTTGGGCCACGTGGTGTCGAGTGATGGTATTCGAGTAGATCCAAGGAAGGTGGAGGCCGTGCAGAGTTGGCCCAGACCCTCCTCCGCTACTGAGATTCGCAGTTTCCTTGGTTTGGCGGGCTATTACCGTCGTTTCGTAGAGGGTTCTCTTCGATTGCAGCACCTATGACTAGATTGACCCAAAAGGGTGCCCCTTTTCAGTGGACAGACGAGTGTGAGGCGAGCTTTCAGAAGCTCAAGATAGCTTTGACTTCGGCCCCTATATTGATGTTGCCTACAGGTTCGGGGTCCTATACTGTATATTGTGATGCCTCACGAGTTGGACTCGGTGCGGTATTGATGCAGGACGGTAGGGTGATTGCCTACGCATCGAGACAGCTGAAGGTACATGAGAAGAATTACCCTGTTCATGATTTGGAGCTAGCTACCATTGTTCACGCCTTGAAGATTTGGCGTCATTATTTATATGGGGTTCCTTCTGAGATCTACACTGATCACCGGAGCTTGCAGCACTTGCTTAAGCAGAAGGACCTGAATATGCGTCAGAGGAGATGGTTGGAACTACCGAAGGACTATGATATTACTATTCTCTATCATCCGGGCAAGGCTAATGTGGTTGCTGATGCCTTGAGTCGTCGGGCGGAGAGTTTGGGGAGTTTAGCATATCTACCAGCTTCGGAGAGGCCTATGGCGATGGATGTTCAGGCTTTGGCCAGGCAGTTTGTTAGACTGGATCTTTCGGAGCCCAGTCGGGTTCTAGCTTGTGTGGTTTCTCGGTCTTCTCTATTTGACCGCATCAGGGAGCGTCAGTTCGACGACCCTCATTTGCTTGTCCTTCAGGATAGAGTTCGGCGTGGTGATGCTCGAGATGTTACCATTGGGGATGACGGAGTTATGAGGATGCAGGGGCGTATCTGTGTGCCCAATGTAGATGATCTTCGAGAGCTGATTCTAGCAGAGGCCCATAGCTCGCGGTATTCCATCCATCCGGGTGCCGCGAAGATGTATCAAGACTTGAAACAGCATTACTGGTGAAGGCGGATGAAAAGGGATATAGTTGATTATGTTTCCAGATGCCTCAACTGCCAGCAGGTGAAGTATGAGCATCAGCGTCCGGGTGGATTGATGCAGCAGATTGAGATTTCCGAGTGGAAATGGGAGCGCATTACCATGGACTTTGTATCTGGACTTCCACGGACTGTTAGGAAGTTTGATTCCATTTGGGTTATTGTGGATCGGCTGACCAAGTCCGCCCATTTTATACCGGTGAGCACTACTTATTCATCGGAGCGACCGGCGGAGATCTATATCAAGGAGATAGTTCGGCTGCATGGTATTCCAGTTTCCATCATTTCAGATAGAGGCACCCAGTTCACTTCACGGTTCTGGAGAGCTGTACAGCAGGAGTTAGGTACTCGGGTGGAGCTGAGCACAGCATTTCACCCCCAGACTGATGGGCAGTCCGAGCGCACTATTCGGATTTTGGAGGATATGCTCCGTGCGTGCGTGATTGAGTTTGGAGGTTCATGGGATCACTTCTTGCCACTGGCGGAGTTTGCTTATAACAACAGCTACCAGTCTAGTATTCAGATGGCACCGTACGAGGCCCTATATGGTAGGAGGTGCAGGTCTCCCGTGGGTTGGTTTGAGCCGGGCGAGGCCAGGTTGCTAGGTACTGATATGGTTCGGGATGCTATGGACAAGGTCAAGGTGATTCAGGACAGACTTCGTGCAGCCCAGTCTAGACAGAAGAGTTATGCGGACAAGAAGGTTCGCGATGTGTCGTTTATGGTTGGCGAGCGGGTTCTACTTTGAGTCTCGCCCATGAAGGGCGTTATGAGGTTTGGGAAGAAAGGAAAGCTGAGTCCTAGATTTATTGGCCCTTTTGAGATTTTGAGGCGTGTTGGGGAGGTTGCTTATGAGTTGGCCTTACCTCCCGGCCTAGCCGGAGTTCACCCCGTATTTCATGTCTCCATGCTCCGGAGATACCATGGTGACCCGTCGCATGTGTTGGATTTCACTTCGGTTCAGCTAGACAAGGATCTGTCTTATGTTGAGGAGCCAGTTGCCGTTCTAGACAGGCAGGTCAGAAAGCTAAGGTCAAAGAACATCGCTTCGGTAAAGGTTCGGTGGCGGGGCCAGCCGGTCGAGGAGGCGACTTGGGAGACCGAGCAGGATATGCGCAGTCAGTACCCTCATCTTTTCACTACTCCAGGTATGTTTTCTATGCTCGTTCGAGGACGAATGAATCTTTAAGTGTGGGAAGATGTAACGACCCGACCGGTCGTTTTAGAAAATTACGCCCCAATCCCTAATTTAACTGTTCCCCTAAGTTCATTTCTGCTATTGTGGGTTGCCGGGAGAGTCGGTTCTGAAAATTTGAGCATTTTGGGACACTTAGTCCCTAAATAAGAGCTTTGAAGCTAGAAAATGGCCCATAGCCGGAACAGTGTTAAGACGATCTCGGAACGGAAATCCGATGGTTCCATTAGCTCCGTTAGGTGATTTCGGGGGTTGGGAGCGCGTTCGGAATGTATTTTGGAGGTCCGTAGCTCAATTAGGCTTGAAATGCCGAAGTTTGAAATTTTGGCGAATCCGAACGATAGGTGAGATTTTTATCCGGGGGTCGGAATGGAATTTCGACAATTTCTGTAGCTTCGTTATGTGATTTTGGGTTTGTTCGCAAATTTTCAGGTCATTCGAAAGTCGTTTGGTCGGGTTTTAGATCGAATGTGTAATTCGGAGAGTTTTAAGAAATTTAGGCTTGAATTCGATGTGAATTATGGGTTTTGATGTTGTTAGACGTGTTTTGAGGATTGGAACAAGTTCGAATAAGGTATTAGGATGTGTTGGTGTGTTTGGATAAGATCCCGGGGGCCTCGGGGTGGTTTCGGATGGTTAAACGGGAGAAAAATCATGGAAATTGCAGGTTAGGGAATTCTGCCTCTGTTGTTTTCGCCCCTGCGGAAATGGAACCGCAGAGGCGAGTCCGCTGAAGCGGACAATGGAGCGCGGAAGCGGACTGGAGCGCAGGGGCGGTCCTTGTCCACATGAGCGGCCTCGCAGGTGCGAGGATGGGGACCGCAGAAGCGGTCAGGAGACGAGTGGGGAATCTCGCAGAAGCGGACAAGCCTCCGCTTAGGCGAGTCCGCAGAAGCGGACTTTTGTTCGTAGGAGCGGAGAGTTCCGCAGGAGCGGACCTTTGTCCGCAGGAGCGGCCTCGCGGAAGCGTCTTTAGGCTCGCAGAAGCGGAATGGGCCTGCCAGGCCTGGGCTCCGCAGAAGCGACAAAATGTCGCGGAAGCGGATCCGCAGAAGCGGAATTTCGTCCGCAGAAGCGGAAATCGCAGGGAGTTAATTATGTCAGAAGTTAGAAATTTTAGAAACATTTCCAAACTTTGAGGGCTCGGCTTAAGGGGCGATTTGGGCGATTTTGAAGGGAGATTCAAGGGGTTTCTTTAGGTAATCAACTATGGACTCAAATTATGATTATTGTTGACAATATTATGCAATTATCTCATGAAAATGGAGGAATTTGGGGTGTTTTATGGGTGTTTCTCACCCTAGGCTTGAACTTTAGAAGATCAAGGTTTTGAGTGGGCAAATGGAGTCCGAATTTGATAAACTTTATATGCTTAGACTCGTATTGAGACAAGGGTTCCGAATATATAACTTTCGTGATTTTTCGATAAGCGTACCGAAAGTCGGGTTTTGGCAACTTGTGGGTTTTGGTGTATTTTGAGTTATTTTGATTGGGTAATGCCCAATTGGCCTATTTTGATGTGATTCTATTGATTTTTATCGGATACTACACTTGTGGAGTCCGACATTTGCGGCAAGAGGGTTATTTCTTAGCGGTTTTGTACCGAAATTGAGGTAAGTGGCTTGTCTAACTTCGTGTGGGGGACTTTCACCCCTAGGATATTATGTGATACTTTAAATGCCTTGTACGCGAGGTGACGGGCGTGTACATGCGCTGGTTGTTGAACACATACTTTACTTAAAATGTTCAATGAGTGATACTCCTGTTTTTAGTTGTTAAATTCGATATTCCTACTCGGTAGTAGTTAGGAAAGCATGATTAGATAGAATCTAACTGTCTAGTTGCTTAATTGACTTACTTGAGTTTTCTTGGTAATCGCTGGCGCTGTTCATCGGCGAAGTTATCGTTGAGCATATTATACTTCTCTCTGTGTATTCCTTTACTTGCTGTGGTTGTGGACTACGGGTTCAATTCCCGAGATCCTGAGATTATTGAAATATGGACTACGGGTTCAATTCCCGAGATCCTGAGATTATTGAAATATGGACTACGGGTTCAATTCCCGAGATGCTGAGATTATTGAAATATGGACTATGGGTTCAATTCCCGAGATCCTGAGATTATTGAAATATGGACTACGGGTTCAATTCCCGAGATCCTGAGATTATTGAAATATGGACTACGGGTTCAATTCCCGAGATCCCGAGATTATTGAAATATGGACTACGGGTTCAATTCCCGAGATCACTGAGATTATTGAAATATGGACTACGGGTTCAATTCCCGAGATCTTGAGATTATTGAAATATAGACTACGGGTTCAATTCTTGAGATCCTGAGATTATTGAAATATGGACTACGTGTTCGATTCCCGAGATCCTGAGATTATTGAAATGTGGACTACGGGTTCGATTCCCGAGATCCTGAGTTATTGGTAGGGACTGCGGGTTCAATTCCCGGAGATCCTGAGTTGTTGAGATATTATTGAGACATGGGCTGCGGGTTCGATTCCCGGAGACCCAGAGGTACTGAGAATGGGACTGTGGGTTCAATTCCCACGGATCCTGGATTTGTTTATTTGAGTTGGTTATTTGTTGTTAGCTTAATTGTAGACAGTTGCAGTAATCATCATAATGTTGTTATTTCGGAAATTATTATCATTTAAACTTTTTATTTTGTTATCATCATTATATTATTGTTCTCTCGGTAGGGCCCTGACCTTCCTCGTCACTACTCCATCGAGGTTAGGCTTGGCACTTACCGAGTACCGCCGTGGTGTACTCATGCTACTCTTATGCACACTTTTGTTGTGCAGATCCAGGTACATCAGGCAGGCTCGTGCTAGGTGATTTCCGCAGCTTTTCTGGAGACCTCGAGGTATGATCTGCTACGTCCGCAGATCCGGAGGCTTTCCTTCTATTCGAGTAGTACTAGTTGACATTTTTCTTCATTTCGTTGTTAGATACTCTTCACACATAGAGCCACAGTTGTATTTTCTCTTTTAGTCTGTGTTACCGTGGGGTTCCGGATCTTGGTAATGTTTTATTCATTGTGTGATGGATGTATGTGCCAAGCGGCACGGATTACATATCTTTTATGCTATTTTTCCGCTGTTTCTTATTTAAGTATTTATAACTTGTATACTCCGCAACGTGTTAGGCTTACCTAGTTTGTGGGGACTGGGTGCCATCACGACATATTCACAATTGGTGAATTAGGGTCGTGACATTTCTGCAGCAAAATGCGAGGAGCCGGAGGGCGAGATGAACTTCTGATAGCTTACTTCGGTCAGAGCTTGGGAGGGTCTGCACTAGAGTGGTACACCAGGCAGGATCCCAGCAGATGGTTTACATGGGATGACCTAGCTAAAGCATTCATCGGCCAGTTTCAATATAATCTTGAAATAATCCTCGATCGCTTATCATTGCTAAAGTTAGAGAATAAGCCCGCCGAAAGCTTTAGAGAATTTGGGTTCCGCTGGAGGGAACAGGCAGCAAGGGTAGATCCACCGATGAGAGAAAACGAGATGGTAGATTACTTCTTGCAGATACTGAAGCCAACTTACTTTGGTCGCCTGGTGACATTGGTTGGTAAATCTTTCAATGAAGTGGTCAAAATGGGCGGAATGATAGAAGAGGGATTTAAGTCCAATAAAATCTTGAGCTATTCCGCGTTAAAAGCAACAACTCAAGCTATTCAGAATGGCACAGGGGTTGCATTCGGGAAGAAGAGAAGAGAAGAAGTTGCAACGTTAGAGGAGGGTACTTGGTCCAGATCGAAAGGTACTTCACCTCATTACCAAGCCAGACCCTACCACCCAAATCACCCTAATCACCCTCCCCGAAACACATATCCACCACCAAGGGCCTACAATAACCCTCCAGGACCAGGTTTCCGAGGGAATCATGCTTTCAGAAAGGAAAAGGCACAAAGAACCTTCACCGAGTTGGGAGAAACTTATACTGCTCTGTTTTGCAAATTGAAGCAAATAGGTTTGTTGAGTCCTATTGAGCCAAGATTGCCAAATCCCCTACCCCAAAATATGGATCGCTCTGTAAGTTGTGAGTATTGTTCAGGGGCTCTCGGACATGATACCGAGAAATGTTGGAAGCTGAAACATGCAGTGCAAAATCTTATTGACACCAATAAGATCGAGGTTCAGACACCAGAGGCACCCAACATTAATCAGAATCCATTGCCAGCTCACCGTTAGACCCATATGATCAAATTGATATACATGGGAAGGGAAAATTAAGAAGCCTGATCTGTATTCTAAAGCAAAACCAATCGGCAGAAGTTGGTATATAAGAAGTCATGCTTGGTAATCAGGAGGAGTTTCGGTGGTTTATTTTTGTTGTCATTTCTTTTGTCCGAGTTGTTTTCAGGGTTGTGACCTAGATTTTGTCTTGTAGTGAAACCCTCTTATCTTTCCATTTTGGTCATTTCAGTTTGCTTAGTCTTGTAAAGTTTTGTTTCAGGTTTGTATTTTTGGTTTGCTTGGTTGAATTTGAACCATTTCTCCGTTTAGTTTAATGAAACTTTCAGTCTTTTTACCCCAGTCGTCTTTTTGTTTAGTTCTTCTATCTTTAGATTTGTCATTTGTTCGAACGCCGATTCTAATGACATGGCATCGCACATAATTTTGGCCTAATATTAAGGGTTAATCATGAAGCAATTGAAGATAATCAGGGCATTTTAAAAGAAATAAAAATGATTTGAGATTATTTGGAGCCCGAATCATGTGAGACTGGGGCAGGTAAAACACAAAGAAACCCTTAAAGGAAAATTGGACATGCTAAGACGGGGTTCGCTCGTGATACTGAAATGAAAGTGTCATCCAGCAATACTTTAAAATGACAGATGAAAAGGCGAATGGACGATATGGTTAGCAATCATGGCATAACCAGAAGATGTCGTGAATAGGTTGTTTGTACTTGGCATGTTTTGAAGATTGGAATGATGAAGTCATTTTATTCTCCTATCCAAACACTTTATCCATCGTCAACCCTTTGAGCCTTATTTTAAAATCTTTCATACCCCTCTTTCGGAATTAGTTGCAAAGGCTAGAAACACAAGTTTGAAAGACAAGAGAAGAAAGGGATAAAGAAAAAGAAAAGAAAAACAAAAAAACAAAAAGAAGATAAAAAAAAAAAGAAAAAGAAAAATGGATGAAAAAGAGAAACTTGAAAAAAAGGGAATTGGGAACTACGTTTGACTTGATTCCTTAAAGAGGATACGTAGGCGCTTCACAACTCGGTCATAGTGTAAATAAAGAAATAAAAAATCCCCAAGTAAGAAACCGGGTCAAAGAAAAATTATGTTGATTATAAATAAATTTAGGTCCGAAGGTTGTAAATTTTGAACCGAAAACTGATTTTGTTTTGAGCCTTTAAATACCCTTTCTTTCTAGCCCTATCCGAATCCCACATTACGGTCCAAAGAAAGACCTTCCGATCAGTCTTCAAAATAGGCCAAGTCAAACAAACACGAGAGTCTCATCAGTATATGACACTTTGATTCCCAGCAAAAAAGACTCTGATTCCCAGCAGAAAGGAAATACGAGAGAGTCTTAGCAGTGACACCCCAATCCCCAGCTAAAAGTAATACAAATGAGAGAGTCTTATCGGTGAAAACCTTCACAGGCACCATAAGGCGACGAAAGATGAGAGAAAATCAAAATGAAAGAGGCTTGAAAGTGAAAATCCTTCGGGCACTGCAAGTCGAATAAAGGTGATAATCAGATTGAAATCACAAGACAGAAATTGTGAAAGGCGATTAACGACGGAGGATAGGCCATATGTGCATGTCATGACCGGTAGAGTTGGTATCCGCGTTTGATAAGTTTTTATAGTTGTTTCTTGTTATAGAGTCAGTTCTCCCTTGTCTTCTATTTGTTGTTTCTTTTTATCTTTCTCCTTTTGTCAAAAATTCCCCCGTCAAAGTCTGTCTAGTCAAAACATAGTGAGAAATGACTTCAAAACTTGCCACCAACTTTCCAATTATTATGCAAGGCAAGGAAATGCCATTGACGGCAGAGAAGTATGGTGCAAAGAAGATTATTAAACTGGGGCAGAAAATTTTCTTTTCATTTTGAAAATTTTCTGGAAATCAAATCCCACTTGGGGAAAAAGGAAGAAAGAAGGCCTTAAGGGAAGCAATATTTAAACCAATGTCACCTCCAACAACCTTCAGAAGAGTAAAACACCAATTTTGAGGAAATGAAAATCCACCAGCAGTGTTATCTTCAGCAAGTTCCGAGGTGGTCGGACAACACAGAGTGGTAAAGGAAGAAATGAAATCTCATCTTCAACAAAATAACCCCCAACAAGTTGAGAAACACAGAACGGGGAAGGGATAAATGGAAAAACCCATCCCCAGCAGGAATATCATCTCCAGCAAATGAAATCATTCCCCAACAAGTTTTGGGAACCCCGAGCAAGGGAAAGGAGAAAAGGAAAAACCACCCCACAGGAGCGGCACAACCGCTCACAATATTTTGAACTAACAAATTTTCTTTGATTTGAAACAGGGAAAGAAAGTGCTATTGATAGCAGAAAGTCATGCCACAAGGAAGAACACCAATACTGGGGCAGAACATTTTCTGTTGTTGTTGAAAATTTTCTCGGAGAAACGAGGTAGGCAATTCAAGATGACGTATCAGGTATGTCCACCTTCAAATAGGATTTTTCAGGTTTGTCCACCTTCGAACAGGACGTCTCAGGTTTGTTCACTCTCAAACATTGATATTATGGGAGTATCCGTCCTCGAATAGGATACGATGGGAGTATTCGCCCTCGAATAGGATACGATGGGAGTATTCGCCCTCGAATAGGATACGATAGGAGTATTCGCCCCCGAATAGAATACGATGAGAGTATTCGCCCTCGAATAGAATATGATGGGAGTATTCGCCCTCGAATAGAATACGATGGGAGTATCCGCCCTCGAATAGGACACGATGGGAGTATTCGCCCTCGAATAGAATACGATGGGAGTATTCGCCCTCGAATAGGATACGATGGGAGTATCCGCACTCGAATAGGATACGATGGGAGTATCCGCCCTCGAATAGGATACGATGGGAGTATCCGCTCTCGAATAGGATACGATGGGAGTATTCGCCCTCGAATAGGATACCATGGGAGTATCCGCCCTCGAATAGGATACGATGGGAGTATCCGCCTCGAATAGGATACGATGTGAGTATCCGCCCTCGAATAGGATACGATGGGAGTATCCGCCCTCAAATAGGATACGATGGGAGTATTCACCCTCAAATAGAATATGATGGGAGTATCCGCCATCGAATAGGATACGATGGGACTATCCGCCCTCGAATATGATATTTTACGTTTGTTTTATTTTACATTGTCGTATGTATATTTCGTAAGTTATTGCCAGAATGCATTTTAAATTCAAAAGTTGCTAATAAAAACAAGCGCCTACCTGTATAGCAAGAGGCATGTCTTCAGTCTTTACATTGCAGGTCTTGAAACCAGTAACCCACCATAAAGCAGAGGGTTACAACAAGAGTTCCCCACGCAAATTCAAGCGCATGAGTCAAAGGAAGGGAGGGAATGAAGGAAAATTTTCCCAGCATCAATATGCTCAGCAGGCAAGTAAACAATTCTAAAGATATCCCCAGCAGTCAGGAGGGAAAACAACATGACCCAGGAGGAAAGTAGTTATAGAACAAGGTAATTTAGGAGAAAGGATGGTTTAAGAGGCGACGCAGGAAGAAAAAAGTGGTGCAGAAAGCAAAGAAAGACGATAGGGATGGGATGAAGTTCAAAATTTGTTGTTGAAGTCAGGTGCCCGCCTGAAGAGTGGAGTGGCGATTTATTTTCGAAGTTTGTTGTTGAAGTCAGGTGCCAGCCTAAAGAATGGAGTGGCGATTTATTTTCGAAGTTTGTTGTTAAAGTCAGGTGCCCGCCTGAAGAATGGAATGGAGATTTATTTTCGAAGTTTGTTGTTGAAGTCAGTTGCCCGCCTGAAGAATGGAGTGGCAATTTATTTTCAAAGTTTGTTGTTGAAGTCAGGTGCCCGCCTGAAGAACGGAATGGTGACTTAGTTTTGAAGTTATAGTTGAAGTCAAGGAGCCCGCCTGAAGAATGGAGTGGCGATTTATGATTAAAGTTTGTCGATAAAGTCAGAAGCCCGCCAGAAAAGCAGAACGGCGTCTCGGTTTCTAAGATTTGATAAGGATAGTGAACAATTGGAAAGTGACAGAGTGCAATGGAACTCCACAGCATAAATCCAAGTTCAAAATCAGAAGGAAGGCAATAAGGGTCAGAAAAGATAGATTCAAACTTCGAAGGAAAATAGTTCGAAGATCACAAGGAAGGGACCAATGGTGGGAGTTCGGCAATCAAGATAGGCCGAGATAACAATAGTCAGAAGAAAAGAAGCATGTGAAGAAACATCAAAGCCAGCAGGATGGCAAGGAACATGGCAAAAACAAGTTGAAGATAGATAGGATCATGTGATCCGTAGGCTAGCCTAGCTTCTTGTTTTATTTTAGCACGGTGTAATGAGGAGATCGGTAAGCAGTGATAGCAGCAACAACAGCAGTAACGAAAATATCACAACAATCATGGTAGTCCCACCTACCAAAACTTCCCGAACTACATTGACCTGATTCCCTTTTAGCCAGGGATATGTAGGAGACCTTCTGAAGCAAAGGTTCGGTCAAACTTTTCCAAAACATGCTTCATACGGAGTGCTCAAACGGGAAAAAATCGCTCGTATCCACTCACTTATCTTTGCACGAAAATTCTTCGTGTTTACGCGCAAAGAGGGGCAGCTGTGAGCACGTGATTTTTGCCCTACATGAGAATTACTCCTAGAAAATTCAAAATAAAATAGTTTTGTGTTGTGCGTGATTTTTGTGTTATTTTTCTCTTATTATTTGCATTTTTTGTGTGTGCATGTCTATTATTTAAATTAATATAAAATACAAAAATATTTGCATTTGCATATAAATTCATGTTTGTAATTTAGAGTAATTAAGTTTGTTTTACGAAAATAAAAAATGACAAAAAATATATATCTTTTGCATTTTTTACCATTTAAGGTCCAATTGTGTAATTTTGTTTTAATTTGTTATTTTATAACGTATAATAATTTTATTAAGCATCAATTTGTTATTTGTGAATTAATTAGGATTTTTAAAATTTTTTGCATTAGGATTTTGGTTTACATTTAAAATTAATTTAGAAACATAAAATAACGAAAACAAAATCAAATAAAAGAAGAAGAAATCGGAATTGGGCCCAATTTAATTAAAAATGCCAAGCCCAAACTAATTCACTACCCAACCCATGTATCTGACCCGGTTTGAACCCACCCACTTGAACCAAACGACCCCGTTTTGTTAGAGAAGATTGATCTGGGCCGTTGGATTCTCATGATCCAACGGCTGAGATTAAACACTCATTTTAATCTCCCAAAAGACCCCTAAACCCTAGAGACCCATTCAAACCCTTCCCCTCTCATCTTCTTCACCCGAAATTCCCTCCCCAAAACCTTAGCCACCGCCGGATGACTCCCATGCCGAAAACCCGGCGGCAACAACGTCGCTGGTCACCAAAATTACACCCCAGGTCCCCCATCCTCCCCTGAACACAAATCCCTTACCCACCAACCTCGAATCACTCCCCATCATCTCGAATCTTCATTTGAAGATTCGAGAAAAACCCAAACCCACTCCAACCGAGCCCAAAATCTCACCCTAGCACCTCCAGAGCACCATCACACCCAAACAACCATTGGTCCGGCTCGAATCCGACCAGAATTAGTCGAACCCCAAAAATGGCCTCAGGAACCCTAAAATTCAAAAACTAGGGATTTTGTCCAAATTAACAGTAATTGAAGTCAATAGACTTTAATTGAAGTGTTTTCGTTTGAAAAAATTTCAATTAAAGTCCGTTTAACTTCAAAAAAATGCAAATTCAAGTCCATTTGAGCCCAGGTCTGTTCGATTTCGGATTCTCTGTTTAAGGTATTTCATTTTCTCTTTCTATTTTCATTTATTGTCGTGTTCATTGTTTGGTTTAGTCGTTCATTTGTTCTGTTTTAATCTTCTCTGCTTCTTCCCCAACATATCTTTTGTTTGGTCGATCCATCTCTCTTCTTGCCAGTTTCGATTGTATGGTAGTTGTTGTAATTGCTTTGTACGATTAATTGATTTAAGGTCGTCGAATAAATTAGCCTGAATTATCGACCCCTGAGTCTGCCTGAGACTTGTCGAATCACTGTTTTTGTTGATTGATTGTTATCAATTGTACGCGTTGCAATCGGTTAGTCGAACATTGTCGATTAGTTTCTTAATTCTGTTTGACAACACATTAGGACAATAATTGGATCAAAATGTGGAGTTGTTGTGATTTTGAATTAGGAGATAATTGGATATAACTTTTGGTATCAGGAAATCAGGATTGGAATTGTAGAATTTTAAAGATGCCTTACCCATGAAATGAACTAGTTGAATTAATTGGAAACCATGTGATAATCAGGCATGCCTGATCCAACCTTTTACTTTGATAGAGTTTAATAAAATGAAATAGTTTTATAAGTAAAAGGGGCTGTCAGGGAATATTTTGGTTAGAAAATTAGTTTATTAAGCTCTTTTGAGTGCTCTTAAGAGTTGGAAATCAGGAAAACACATGGGGAGAGTGATTAAAGGGTTAAAGATAGGCATGTGCAAGGCAATAACAGGGAAAATTGGACAGGTTTAAGGGCTGCTGGATCTAGTTATGATCTATAAAAGGGGCCAATTCTGAAAAATAGAGGAGAGGAGTTTAAAAAGCCAACATACAGAGGAGTTTAAAAAGGGGAGATAAAAAAGAGAGAGGGACATTCTGAAAAATAAAAACACAGGCATAACACTGTTACATTGAAAAGATTTACTTCCCGAAAATTTCAAGTCAATCTTAGGCAACTCGAGTCCCTATAACACTGTTACATTGGTCCCAAAATTAGAAATAGTCGAGATTTCTTTGTTTCTATTTCCAATCTTGAGTGTTCAAGTTGTTTGAATGGTTCTGTTGAGTTCACTTGAGTCTTTTGTTGGTTTGCTACCTGATTTTCTGGAGTTGCTGTGGTTTTCTTAAGTCCCCTATTGCTTTGAGTTATCCCTAGAATTCCAATTTGCTACGTTTGTTGTTATATCACTGGATTTCTGTTATTGCTGTTGACTCGCTGTGCTGTAGTGATGCTTATATTGTTGCTGTTTTGATCCTCCTTTCTCATTCTCTCTTTCCAGATATCAGCTATCAGGTACCATTTTGAACTCGCTGCGATGTAATTGTGAGCTGGAAAGTGAAATAAAAAAGTTTCATCGGTTCTATGTACTAACTAATGCCTCCTATTGATTGCTAGATCGTAACTAATTTTTTGGTACAAGGCTGTGTGATTTTTATGGTAGTTAGTTGGCTATATAATCGAGACGTTTGTAGTTTGTTTAGAGTTGTGTTCTTTGGACTGTTGGGTTGTATTAACTAGAACCTCGAATGTGATTTGTTCTTATTCACTTAAAGGCTGTTAATTTCACGTTAGGTTGAAGAGACTTCATAATTAAGCTGATCATTTTTTATTTTACATGAGTAATGAAATACAATATCAACATCATGTTTACCTAATTGGTTTGCAATAATTTGGATAACCTGATTCAAAACTGGTCCATCTTGTGTATAGATTATTTTCCATTTGGTTGTGTCTTTACGTTAATAGCATATGAGGATTCAATGTGAAATCAATAGGTGGAATAACTGGAATTGTGTTTAATCATTGAACACTTAGCATAAAATCAGAAAGAATTTCCCAGCGTGTTTGGGCTGTAAGTTTTGGCCCAATTTGTAGTTAAAATTTGATTGTAAAGACTCGACGTGGAGATTCTATGAACTCGGCGCACACACCCTATGGATGTTGGCGTAGGCTTTACCTGGACGTCGATCATTTGGGCCAGAGCCAGACCTCTAAGGCCCCAAAATCACCATAAATGAGAAAATCTTCAAAATTCCTTAGGAATAGAGGAAATTCACTCACAAATATAAAATTGGATTTCGAATTAGGTAGCGGGTTCAAGTTAAAAGGGCATCCCTTTTATTTGAATTCGGACTTAAGTTAGAGGCCCGAACTTAAGTTTGTACCGCCTAGATTTCGAGACGGGCCATTTTTTGTACAAATTTCACGGCCTTCTCAAAATAGCAAACCCGTTAGTATCCTTAGGCGCGTATTTAATAATGCTGTCTCCTTAAACCCGGGTGCATATTTATGTGACCCAAATCCAAGTCTCAACTTAGTCGAAATGTGTTGACAACCACGGGCGTACTGGTACGACATGATTCGAAGTACATTTTTGTTACGTTGTAATTCTTATAAAAATATTAATAATCAAAAGCAGTCGAAAGTTGAAATTTGCACATAAGCTAAAAGCATGTTATGAATCAGATAAATAAGCCGAATATAACAGTTGAGCGACCGTGCTAGAATTACGGAATTCGGGAATGCCTAACACCTTCTCCCGGGTTAACAGAATTCGTTATCCGGATTTCTGGTGCGCAGACTGTTAATAGAGTCATTCTTTTCCTCGATTCGGGATTCAACAGGTAACTTGGGACATCATAAATCTCCCAAGTGGCGACTATGAATTAAATAAATAAATCCCGTTTCGACTGTCCTTTAATTGAAAAAACTCCATTCGCGCCCTCGCGGGTTAGTGGAAAAAGGAGGTGTGACACGCCCGAGTGATGTTGTACTGTGTTATTGGCTATATACTAGGTATTCTCATTTACACAATGGTCATTAGCTAGAGTACCTAAGTCATTTAAATGTATTACATGTTGACCATTTGAATTGCTGTAACACCCAATTCACCGTACAAGCCTTCTAAGTGAACGACATCAGCCGTTGCCGAGGTGCTTATCGCTATAGTGTTGTGCGAATACGACTTCGGCTCAAATGACTTTTTGCTATTCCTCTTCACAGAATCTTGTGATATAAGGGAAAACGAGACAATTTTAATGTTATTATATACAAAGGGAGGACAACGTATTCACCCAAACACTTCTACTCTCAACGATAGCTAGGCAGAATTCTTTTCCTCTTTCATAGTGCCGCACAATGGAGACATGGAAAAGTCACAATTTGTTAGAAAATAGTTGGAGTTGTTTCCGAAAAGAAAAAAACTCAAAATATTTTATAGAAGAAACACAATTGTTATTTAAAAAAGTGGTAATAAATCTGAAAAAGCAAAAATAAAATCTGAAAAGATAAATGAAAAAAGAAAAGGAAATTCCTTCTTCTTCTTTTTTTTCCACTAAAAAACAATGAATTCCATGTTCAAATCCAAAATCTTATCCAAGCTCTAGCAAACAAAACACAAAAAAAAAAAAAAACAAGGCAAGTTTGTACCTCAAAAGCCATCAAAAATCAATTTAAAGTAGAAAATAGAACAATAGTAACAACAAGAACCCAGTAAAATTTCACAAGTGGAGTCTGGGGAGGGTAGTGTGTACGCAGACCTTACCCCTGTCCCGAAAGGGGTAGAGAGGCTATTTCCGAAAAGAAAAAAACTCAAAATATTTTATAGAAGAAACACAATTGTTATTTAAAAAAGTGGTAATAAATCTGAAAAAGCAAAAATAAAATCTGAAAAGATAAATGAAAAAAGAAAAGAAAATTCCTTCTTCTTTTTTTTTTCCCACTAAAAAACAATGAATTCCATGTTCAAATCCAAAATCTTATCCAAGCTTTAGCAAACAAAACACACACACACACAAAAAAAAAAAAAAAACAAGGCAAGTTTGTACTTCAAAAGCGATCAAAAATCAATTTAAAGTAGAAAATAGAACAATTGTAACAATAACAACCCAGTAAAATTCCACAAGTGGAGTCTGGGAAGGGTAGTGTGTACGCAGACCTTACCCCTGCCCCGAAAAGGGTAGAGAGACTGTTTCCGAAAGATCCTCGGCTCAAGATAATAAAAAGACAAAAGAAGAGAGTATTAAATTCGCCACGAAAATCATAGGGAAAAAGGAACATATAAAACAGGAAAGAAAAAAAATTCAAGGCAAAAATGATATTTTGTAAATAGATCCTGCATCGAAAATAGAAAATAGTAAAAACGACATTGTCCCTAGCTATGTTAGACAAAACCCCACCGAACTAGGCTCACAAAGGTACAAAGTAACGTAAGACTCAACTACCTCCTAGCCTACAACCGTAATACGCGACTTCCATAATTTCCTATCAAGTGCCACGTTCTTGGAAATCTGAAGCCTCGCCATATCGTGTCTGATCACCTCTCCCCAATACTTCTTAGGCCGTCCTCTATCTCTTCTTGTGCCTTCCTCGACCAACCGCTCACACCTCCTTATTGGAGCATCTGGACTTTTTCTCTATACATGCCCGAACAATCTGAGCCTCGCTTCCCGCATCTTGTCATCAATAGGAGCCACGTGCACCTTCTCCCGAATGTCATCATTCCCAATCTTATCCTTTCTTGTGTGCCCACACATCCACCTCAACATCCTCATTTCTGCTACTTTCATCTTTTGGATATTTGAGTTCTTAATAGGCCAACACTCAGCCCCATACATCATGACCGGTCTAACCACCTCTTTGTAGAACTTACCTTTGAGTATCGTTGGCACTATCTTATCACACAAGACTCGAGATGCTAATCTTCACTTCATCCATCCTACACCAATACGGTGTATGACATTACTTTTTATTTGTCTTTTTTTTTTCCTTTGTGTTTTACAGTTAGGTTGGTAAATGAAATCAATTAGAGAAGAAAAGTTAATACCCTGGCAATGCCCTCAAGAACATCAACCCCCAGAACAATTGGATCCTTCTTGTTGAAGACACAATTTGGTACGATCTTGAGCACACAAGGGAAGACTGCTTCTTCAGCAACTTCCTTCTTTTTTTCTTCCTGGATAGTGTCCATGTAGGCCTTAAACTGATCGAACGAATGGTATATAATATCAGCCATGAAAACCTTGACACCAAGTTCATCTGCAAGTTCCCGAGCTTCCTGTGTCACTTTAACATCAAAGGCCAAGATGGTTGCATACTCTTTCTTCTTCTCAAGCATAACACTAGATTTCATGCACAGGGCCTATGACAGGTATGCTTACTTCTGGAGTCTTCAAGAATTCCAGCAAAGCTTCCAATGATCCAATGTAGATGCTTGAACATATACTCCCTCTCCACTTTTGTCGATCCTGTTCATCACTGACCTCATATCTTCCATAGCTGCTTCTTTGATGTCTTCCACGTCGTCATCACATATAGACTAGTGCCAGCAATTGCATGCTCAAGGCCCTGAGCCGTAATCTTTAGAGAACTCACTAAATGAGTTGTTCTTTCTTCTGTTACGCATATTAAAAAAAAAAAGGAAGAAATTTAAAAGTAGCCAAATTTATAAGTAGCCGTTCAAAAATAAAGATAAATCTAAGTGAAAATACTATTCAAAACCCGTAAAATACGCCAGTATATTATGTTGGTGTTCACAAGTATACTTGAATTCTAGCATATTATACTAGATTTCTAGGATAAGTATGCTGGAACTCCAACATAATATATGATGGAGTTCTAGCATAGGTGCTAGAATTTCAGCATAATGTACTAGAGTCCTTGCAAAGTATACTGGTCTAGTATAATATGCTGGAAGTTCATACACAAGTGCTCGAATCTCTAGTATATTATACCGGAACTTTCCATGTGTTGGAATTCCAACATATATGCTGAAAATTCATACACAAATGCATCGAACTTCAGTATATTATGCTGGACCGATCTATATTACAACAAAATAATGATTATTTTTATACAATTGGTAATGATATTTTCGAATCACCAAGCTAAAAATTGGATAGACTATGCTATTTTTACTTAAAAAAAGGGTTATGCTTTCGGCAGGGGCGGACCTACGTGTTAAGTTGAGGGTCACGTGCACCCGTTAGTCTCGGCAAAAAATCTATATATGTACTATATACTATATATTTGTACATACAGTTGGGACCCCTCAAATAATTTCCTTGTGCACCCAAACAAAGAAAGGCAGACAGAAGAAATGGTAATGAGGGCACACTTTGTTTCTTCCCTTTTGTAGGAGGTCCTGGGTTCGAGACTTGCTAAGGTTTTCCACCTTTCTATTCCTATTTTATATAGTAATGTAAATGGTATTAGTTAATTTTTCTTGTATCCCTATATAGAGTAAGGTTGATGGAAGGAATGGTGAATGGAGCACACTTGCATGAGGATGTGAGTTCAAGACTTACCTAAGCATTTTCACCTTATCCTATTACTAAATAATTTTATTTATTATTTTTATATTTTGTTGAAGCTAATTATAGTTTAGTATTACTTAATTAATTTTATTTTCTTCAAATTCCTCCCTAAAAATTAAAAAGCTTCAAATTGCTACTTATTACTCCATAAACAGAAAAATACAAATTATTTTGTCACCACCTTTTTTTAGGAGAAGAAGGTTGTGGCTTTACTTATTACTTTTATATTTTATTGAATTCAACTGTAGTTTAGTATTCATGCATAATAGTCAAGTTAATTAATTTATTATTTTTCAAATTCCTCTCTTAAAATTTAAAGCTTCAAATTATAAATTATTGCTCCACAAATAGATAAATACAGATCATTCTACCACAACTTTCTTTAAAAATTATTTTGACAATGTTGCGGATATAAAATCCGACTTAGCAATGAAAACTAAGAGTTTGAGACTGTTTTTTAGTACTTTGACTATTAATATGCCCTTAATCTTGATTTCTTTCGTTAATTTTTGAAGTTTGAACGCCCTTTTGATCACTCACACTTTTGTTATTTGAGAAAATAATCTAAAATTTAAAGTTTGAAACATGTTTAAATCAACACTTTTACTTCTTATAGCACCCATTTTGCAAAAAAATCTCCCCCTTTCGGTATTTTCTCCTTTTAGAATTTTTTTTTGTTTATACTTGGATGATTAGTCATCATACTTGTTCAAAATTTTAAAGAGTTGCACATTAAATTTTATTGCTAGTAATTAGTATATAATAGTGCCCCCGCTGTGCTAAAATCCTGGGTCCGCCTCTGGCTTTCGGGAAAGGAATATGCCACAAATCCATCTGCGAATATAAAGAATAATCTCCATTATCGACTAGACGCCACGAGAGGGTATTAAAGTAAATATAACTCTTTAAGATTTCCGTGAAGAAGTAATCCATTGTTGAGTTGGCATTGCCCAAACACGAAAAGAAGAAAAGGGTTTTTTAGATACAAACCTGTCTTGACTCGGATTCCAATTCGAAGAAACCACTAAAAACGTGCCACGTAGTCCACAACCGCATTTTAAACCCAAGTTAATTTACAGTTCAAATCAAAGTTGGTTATAAGCGGCCACGCGACCTTCATCATATATATTCTTTCTCTTTCCATTCCTTCCGCAATTTTATTCAGGTAAATTTCCTTCCTTTTCTGAATCATATGATATGATATGATTAATTTTACTCCCTTTTTTCATTGCATGTTAAGTTAGTACTGTTAGGGCTTCGGGGAGTTGGACTTTTCATTGTTATTTGAACTGTTTTATCAGTTTTTTTTTTTTTTTTTTTGTATTTTGCTGTGTTCCTTCCATTAATTTCTTGTGTTTGTAGTGAACTAGTGATTTATTTGTTGAAATTGGAAATTTTGGTGGAATTGATTTGATCATCTATTACGATATTTATGTTATTTCTTTTGTTACTTAAGCTAAATTTGAACTTTGATGCATTTTGCAACGTGATTTATTTAGAAATCGTGATTCAGATTGGTAATCAGGAGCTGTAGGGTAAAACTTTTTATCAGTTTAAGGGTTTGTATTGCGTGTAAAGTGTGTACCTTGATCAGATTAGTTAATCAATTGATACCGTATTTAAACTTTTTGGTTGTTCATATTTAGCTATCAGCATAGGTAGGTCTGATTAACTGTTAAGATAGTTTTGACTATGGGTTCAGTGGCAAAATCGGGAATTTTGCCGAGGGTATTCAAGGATAATCAAGATTTAATATATATGAACAGCTTTGAACTTGTATCCACAATCTAATATTCTGGTGAAGTGTGATCATTAGAGTTCCACCTCTGGGTGTTGGAATATCATCTCCTAGTTGAAGGATTCGTTTTGTGTACATAAGATTTTAAGAGATTTTAATGTGTTCTTTTTCACTTGATACAGATTTTAGATATTCTGCTTTTAAAAAAAAGTGATATTGCATTTACCTGAGTCTGAATCATTGCTAGCTCTATTATTTTATCCAGATGCAAGGGGTTCTTTAGTTTTATCTTTTCCCCAGTTTACTTATGTATATTGAAGCTTTGTCTCTTCTCCTGCCTACTCTAAACAAGTGAAAGAAAGTTCTCTGCCTCCTACTGATTGACTCTGCTTTCCTTTGATTCCTTTCCTATCTTGTTCTTCTTTGTTTTAACTTTCAGTGAAGTTTTTTTGGAAGTTAGGTTTCTAGTCAAAGTTATTCTGGTTCTGCAGAGACGCTGACAATTTTCTTTGATCTTCCAGGGGTCTTAGGCGCAATAAAACACCTCCTAGTTTGCATGTTCTTCATGAATTCGAGAAGCACTGCTGCAGCCACTCTTTCCTGTAAAGCGGGAAACGAGAGCAGCTCCCTTTTCTGGATTCTAGTCTGCCTCTTCCCCAGATTTTTTGGAGCACTTGTTGCATTTGAGAACTTCCTTCTTTTCAAGGCTATCGTGAGGTGTCCTTCATCCATTTTCATTTTCGGATCTTCAAGGGTAGTTCTCTTGTAGCCGTGCAGAAGTCGGGGTTGATCTGCTATACTCCCTCCCTCCTTGTGTAACTTTTGGTAAAAATGGTTTCCGCTCAAATTTCGCAACCAACTGGGAAGCCTATCCACAACCACATGCTGCTTCCATTGCAACACCCCAATGTCATATCACTGGATGATGTTGATTTGGATTTCTCTGACATATTTGGTCCAGCTCCAGCTCAGGTTTTGAGCTCTGAGAATGTTGCAGTGTCAGAAACAAATGGATTCATATATGAAGAACCAGCTGTAATTTATAGCCGCTCCCATTCCTTTGTCGGTCCAACAAACTATGTCAGTCAATCGTTGAAGCTTAGCAAACTCACACTCTGCGAGAATGAGCACTTGCAGGAGCTTGTGGAGGGAGATAGTGGAGAGACCAAAGATCATCTTGAGGAAGATACTCTCGAGATCGCTGTTACTGATAAATCTGAAGTTCATACTGATGTTAATACCCCAAGGTCTGTGGGACTTGATGATTTTGAAGTCTTAAAAGTTGTTGGGCAAGGTGCATTTGCAAAAGTATATCAGGTGAGGAAGATTGGGACTTCTGAAATTTTTGCAATGAAGGTTATGCGGAAGGATAAGATTTTGGAGAAAGATCATGCTGAGTACATGAAAACAGAGAGGGATGTATTGACAAAAATAGATCATCCATTTGTTGTGCGGCTAAGATACTCTTTCCAGGTGATTGCTTTGCTACAAAATTTATGTAACATTGATCTTTACAATAGAAGCTGTTTGGACTTGCATACATTTTATGCAACTCCAGCCCGCTATGAGGAGGAATTTAAAACCTCAAAGTTGGCTCTTGGCTATGAACTCCATCTTTTGTTTACTTATTATTGATTTCTTGTTATTTATTTCCTCTTAACGCAGACCAAACACAGACTATACCTTGTGCTTGACTTTGTTAACGGGGGACACCTTTTCTTTCAACTCCACAGGCAAGGCCTATTCAGGTAGCATGATAATACCCCTTCTATATCTAGGAATACTCTGGTTCAGGCAACTTAGATAACTTGCTTCTTTTCAGGGAGGATTTGGCACGAATCTACACTGCTGAGATTGTTTCTGCTGTTTCTCACCTCCATTCTCATGGCATAATGCACCGGGATCTTAAACCAGAAAATATCCTTTTGGATGCTGATGGACATGTAAGATATCCCTTTTTTCCATCTCCCTTATTTTACACTGCACCCTGTGTTTTGATGGTTTCTAATTACTTTCTTTAATTTCCACTAAAAGGCCCCGATATAAAGCTGTGGAGGTCGAGCATTAAGGTTTTAGGTTAGGAGATGTGACCAGGCAGAATATGGCGAGACTTCAAATCTCCGAGGACATGGCCCTCGATAGGAAGCTGTGGAGTTAGAACAGTAAGGTTGTAGGTTAGGAGGTAGTTTAGCATATTTAGTCTACCGGTGTGAAGCTAGGCTGATAGGATTTAGTATTAGACTGCTAATGGTCACTACTCTTATGTTTTCATAGTGTCGGGCCTTATATACTGGTTATTATTTTTGCTTTCTATCTACTTACTGGTTCTTGCGATGTTGTTATGATTTCTCTTATTTTTGTTGACGGTACTGATATATTGTCTCGACCTCTCTTCCTCTCGAGGTAGAGGTAAGGTCTGCGTACACACTACCCTCACCAGACACCACTTGTGGAATTTTACTGGGTCGTTGGTGTTGTAATTTCCACTGAAAGACCATCAACTAGGTTTTAGTTCTAGTAGCGAATAACTGAAAGAAACTTTGTTGTTTTTGTTTCATAAGGATTTGAAAATCTTCTCAGTGGTCCTCCATTAACCTTATGTGATATTTTTGGTGCAGGTATTGCTGACTGATTTTGGCCTTGCTAAGCAATTCGATGAGAACACGAGATCCAACTCTTTGTGTGGAACAGTTGAATATATGGCACCTGAAATTGTTCTTGGTAAAGGTCATGACAAGGCTGCTGACTGGTGGAGCCTGGGAGTTCTATTGTATGAGATGCTGACGGGAAAGGTTTGTTATTTTGTTTAATATTGCAATAGTAGTTTAAAATATAAAGATTAAGTAATCAGTGTGTTGAAAGATAGGGAAATTATTGGTCTAACCTTATAGACTCATCATCTGAAGTTTGGAGACGACCAGATATAACTGTAATCTGCTGGATACCAGATCATCATGCCACTTTCTATTCTCTCTACACCTTGTCCTTGCAAATAGTTTATACCTCGGTTGTCTATTTTAGTGTACACTAACGCATTAGTCTGGATTTAATTTTGAATTTTCTTCTATAACTTAATTAAGAATATATATTATTTGCTTAAGATGACATCCTTTTTATGCTTAACTTTGTATAAGTTGTATTTCATTAATCTAATTTTTTCCTCATGTGACTTTTTTCAGCCTCCATTTGTTGGTGGGAACCGACAGAAAGTTCAACAGAAGATTATCAAGGACAAGATTAAGCTGCCAGCATTTTTGTCTAGCGATGCACATTCATTGTTGAAAGGGGTAAGCTACATTTTCAATCTATGATATGAAAGTGTACCGTCTTGCTGATAATCATCAAATGGTAGACACTTGTTTTATGATAAGATAATAGACACTATATCTCTTGATTATCCCTTTTAAATACTTCAGCTTGCATGTCATATAAGAATTTTGTTAGTATATGTATATCTTTATTTATGCTATAGATGAAGCTGTTAATCATATTAAGAAGTTGCGTCATGTTTTGTTTTCCCAGAAAAATGTTATATGTCAGATATTTCCTTTAAAAGATTAAGATAAGTTGCAAACAAAAGTAATGCTCTAAGATAGTTCACTATGTGCAAGTTAATTATTTAGGGGGGGGGGGGGGCAGTATAGGAAACTGAAATATTTTTAAAGGGCTTCATTTTCATCAAAATAATGCTAATTTGAAGACATTTCTAGTATAAGAAACTGAAATATTTTTAAAGGGCTTCATTTTCATCAAAATAATGCTAATTTGAAGACATTTCTAGTATAAGAAAGGTAACTTCCATATAAAAGTATAATAGTGTGCACCGGGTGCAAACAATTTCTGAGGGCCATCAGACTGGATAAAACCTGAATTAACCGTGGTGCACTTGCGGGAAACTCCTTGCCGAGGGCCTGTGCACCCCCAGGATTAGTCGGGTCTCGAAGAGACTCGGACACCCGGTGCAAAATCAAAAAAAAAAAGTATAATAGTGTGCCGTCATGTTTACTTAGGATAATTTGGAAGCCCATACTGGTTAGATAGTGTTTTGAATCAATTAATGTATAATACCATTCATCATGCTCTATTCTATTTATCATATAGTCGCTGGCACAGTGGAAACTAACGGGGATTCTTATGTGTTTGTATTTCTACAGCTGCTACACAAGGAGGCAAGGAAGCGCCTTGGGAGTGGATTAAGAGGTTGTGAGGAGATAAAAAGTCACAAATGGTTCAGGTCTATCAATTGGAAGAAGTTAGATGGTCGAGAAATTCAACCAAGTTTCTGTCCCCAAGTATCGGGGAAGCTGTGTGTTGCCAATTTTGAGGAGAAATGGACTAGTATGCCTTTGCTAGATTCTCCTGCTGCTAGTCCAAAATCTGGTGAGAACCCATTCAAGGGTTTCAGTTATGCGAGGCCTGCAGAAGAATAAAATCATAATGCTAGCTGTCTCTCTTGGCCCTATTACGGTTTCCTAGGCGTTGGATGTTTTCTTTAATTCCCCTGCTATTTATTTCTTGACTATGTTGTACGACGGTCTAGTCTATAAGGAATGTGCTGTTCTCACATTGCATTAAGTATGTTGGAAATATTTGCTACTACTATACGGTAGTCATCTACCTTTCTGCAACACCAGGAAGTATTTGCATAAGAAGTGCCTATATTTTAATTTGCTTGGGTGGTATGTATACAGTATATAAATGAATGACATCAATTTTACATTGAATTTCTGAAGTCATAGCCTATTATTTTTGAATTTTTGCATTGCTTTGTTAAAGACATCAAATCTTCCATCTTTCAAAGACGAAAACATCAGTGATCTTCCACGCTAGAACCTTGGATTTGAGTATGTGCTAAACACCACGATACATAGTTTCTCTGCCCATGCGAAGAAGAAACCCCAGCAGTAATAGGTTCTCATTTATTTCAGATTTCTTAAATTCTGGAGAGTAAACTACAAATTGACGATAAGCAAAACTATAGCATATATGTTTCTTTTGCTAACTGATCGTCATTTACTTCCTCGCGTTTGGGGTAACAAAACTATGGTGTAGCTGTAGCCCCGCACGAGTTTCCTTTCCAGGCTGCAAATTGTACTTCCTTTAAATATCCGAGTAATATGCATAGAAACACGTAAAAATGTTGTTGGAGCAGTAAAACGCAAAATTAAAGTGACAAAACCAGAATTCTTATAATAGCATTTTCGCCTTCATATTTTTCCTACTGCAGTGAAGCAACAGTAAATCAACCCGGGGACCTTGTAGACTCGGCGATATTCGCCGTCTTCTTTTGTAGCTCTTGCTTGTTGCCACCTACTAGTTTGTCCACTTGCCGTCCATCTCTAAAGAAAATGAAGGTTGGAGTAGCTTTTATGTCCCAGGAAGTACTTAACTCCTGCATCAAGTCATAACCAACTATTTACAGTTTGCAAATATTTGTCTGTAATTAGAGGAGATGGTTGCTTCCAACATGTTTTGCAGGAGATGGATATAACAAATCCATACCTTTAAATATAGTTCAAATATGAAAACTACTCTGGTACAGTAGTTATCATAACTAAGGATGCGTGCAAATAAAAGACAATGATTAGAAGGAACTGGACACTTACAGCTAACTCATCGACATCCACAGTTAGAAATATTATTGATGTGTATTTATCAGCAAGTTCATGATAGGCTGGTGCTGCTGTTCTACAGGGGTTACACCATGACGCACTGAAATTTACCACCATCTGTTGGAAGACACAAGTAAAGATAAGTGTTATTCGACGAGAGCAATATATTCTGAAGATTAACCAGGCATTCACAACAAATATACACAACTAACTAGGGGTGTGCATTCGATTTATCGATCGATTTTGACTCTTATCGATAATTACTTATCGATTATCGATTTGTACATATGCTTATCGTTATCGTTTCAATAAGGTTTCGATTTTTTCGATTTTGATTTATTAATTTTGGGGGCTTATCGATTCGGTTATCGATTACACCAATAAGAAAATTTGCGGGATTCCACGGAAAGTATATCGCTATAAACATGCCTAACTAATATGGACAAAAGAAGCTAAAATAAGATGAACACTGTTTATAACATAAAAATTATGTCAATAGACATATGCAACGAAACTAAAGTAAGGGATCAAAATATACCACCAACACTCCAACGGTATTAAAAAAATAAAAATACATCATCACTGCTAATTCTATTTTCCATTAATTTGAACTTTATTCATTTCAGCTTTAAATATGATCATTCCTTAAATATGGTAGATGAAATAATTAGGGTTGTGCGTTCGATTTATCGATTCGATTTTGACCCGTATCGATAATTACTTATCGATTATTGATTTGTACAACTGCTTATCGTTATCGTTTCAATAAAGTTTCGATTTTTTCGATTTCATTTATCGATAAACCGATAACAAATAATCGATTCGATTTATCGATAAACCGATTCAAATGCACACCCCTACAACTAACCAATGAAAGGGAAAAAAGAGAAGGGTGATTTTGATTTGACATATTTGCAGGCTTTGTGTAGAATTTATGCTTGTGCTAAGAAAATATGCAGATGAAACATGATGCTGGATCATGAAACAGAGAATGTAACTGAAATTTGAAAACAAAGATTTTGTGCTGGTAGTCTGCTATGGCTAAATTGATAAAGAAACTTACGATCTTTCCACTGTTACTGGCTTCAGACATCTTTTCTTCCCACTTCTCCATTGATTTCACAAGGCAAACGTTTCCACTAGCAAGCCCAAATGTGGGAGGGACATCTTCCTTCTCTTGACCGCATGCCTACAATAATCACAAATTTAACTTAGCGACATCAACATAGAGATAGTTATCTTATCTTGCTCATGATTAATACAAACAAAAGCAGCAGTAGATTGGGAAAGAAGGGTGAGAGCATTATGCTAAGAAAGAATTGAAGAGATTCCAATTAATGCAATTTTCCAACTGAACACAAACATAGAACTCTCTCCTCCTCCCCCTATGCCAGGGCAGAAAGGAAGAAAAAAGGAATGAAACACCAATAGGAACAGCTGGGGTGGATATCCGGAAACCACTAGAATTCTAAAAAGGCAACTCCCCAAAATTCTTCTGTTGTCCTAAACTAGATGTATGTTCATATCCTTGGAATGTAAATGCAAGTGAAACAATTGTAAACCAAATAGCTTGTACTTCTTCCAATTAGATATCATCGATCATGGATGTATAAAAGAGCCTAGCATAAAATTCTCGAAAGACTAGAAGAGTATTCAATATCTTAACTGTATTTAAAAGTCAAGGCAAACCAATACAAGCTTCAGTCATAAGCACTTTAGGAGAATAAATTTATCTGGTGAACAATTGTTGGCTCCACACAAATGTAGTTCAAATAAGCTCTGACATTCCCATTTAAGATCAGCAAGTATCCTCCTGAAGCATGGAGAATCTTCAAATCTATCCCAAATGTCACTTGGTACTACTCTCTTTTTAAATTCAACTATGGTAGTGTTAGGGTCAGCATGCATGCACCTCGACTAATCTGCCGGAGTAATCTTGCACATTATGGCCTAGACAGATGGGAAGAATTTCACAGGTAGTGTTAGGGTCAGCATGCATACACCTCGACTAATCTACCGGAATAATCTAGCACATTAAGGCCTAGACAGATGGGAAGAATTTCACAGGTAGTGTTAGGATCAGCATGCATGCACCTCGACTAATCTACCGGAGTAATCTTGCACATTAAGGCCTAGACAAATAGGAAGAATTTCACAGGTGTGTTTCTTCAAGGGGTTAAATTACTACAAAAATGAGGCAAGGCTACTACAATAACAAGGAGATTTTGCTGAAGTTTGCACCTTAAACATTATGATGATGTGTTGGTCGCCTAAAGTCGAAAGTCTGGCCAAGTGTTAAAGATACACACACATATATTTCCCATTATAGTGGAGACAGTGACAAAAAAAAGAAGTAACAGAGAAGGGTGAGACTGAAGCACACATAACAACCATTCAAACAGAGGACTAGAAATAAGTTATCAAGCAAATAGAAAAACCAAGAAGAACAGACGAACAAATATCGTAATGAAATTTAAAGACACATTTGCAGACACTACCTTAGTCCAGCACTGTCCCATGGGGGGTGGGCAACTGAAGCCGAGTGAAAGAACTACAACAGTGCCCTACAAGTATGGAAATCCTGTGAGTAAATGAGAGTTGATGCTTGCGCAATATTGAAAAAAGATTCATTTATAGACGCTAATGTGCAAATATATATCCATTAAATTCATAATAAGCAACGATATAGAGAATGAAATAAAAAGAAGTCAGTTTCTCGCTGGGAACTTTGGTTGAAGCCTTGAATTGCATGCACCAAGACAACTTATAAGATATCCAAAAACAACAAATCAGTTCAAGAGACTTTAACAACTTCAAAATGCAGCTGTCATTCATTGTCTCCTACACTGTCCAAAATTACTCAACTTATTTTTTCTTTTTGATAACTGATAAATCCCCTAGGGTCCGTGACTCACGGTAGGAAACTTGGTGGATAATGGGCCCGTCCCTCTATATTTCTTCACTTAGATACCAGGCTTTTGTCTGTAGCAGGGATCAAACCCATGACATGCGCACTGACTCTTACCACTAGACTAAAGCCCGGGGCTCCAAGTTAGCTCAATTTCATGATACAAAATAACCTTACCATCTAATTAGTCAATGAGAATTGTTATCTGAATTAGTTATTGATCATCTTTTAAAATCTTGTACATTCAAACTTCAAAATAGTGCCTATTCCCTATTACAAATGGCAATATCAATGTTTTAGAGACTGATCATATTCATTGCTAGATTACATTTCCCGACTTCCACTAAAATGGAGGGTGGGGATTAAATTTTTGTGGGCTTCCGCGCTGGATACTTCTGATTAATAGGAAGAGAGGGTAATTTCATAAGATTAACCAATATATGTTCATACCCTATATACACAGAAACAGAAGAACATGCATATATTAATTTCTCCAACAGGTAATTATAATCCAAATAAGCTTTCATTGTAACAAGAGTTCTAAGATATCAGACAATTGTTTTTCTATAGTATTGACAAGAAAGTGGAATCAGAAAGTTTTGGTTACCTTGGGACCAATGAAAGCGGAAGTCTCTGCTAATTCAACAGTTTGCGCCGAAAATGGTGATAAAAAACAGAAGACCCATATGAAAAATTTGCGGACAATATAAGAAAACCATAAGAAACGTTGCTCTGTTATCCAAATGAAAATGAAAAAATAATGAGAAAAAAAGAAGAACAACGGCCTCCCTGAGTTGGTGGTTTTAAACCATAACTAACTCGTGCCAAAATAGCAACAAGTCAACCTCTTTTTTTTTTAATCTTAGCGCGCCTGTCAACTTAGAGAAGCTACATCTAGGAGGGCTTGTTTGTATGCGTTATATGGCTTCGGTATAAATATTGCATAACTAAATACTTATAATATTTAATTCTCTATTTGATAAAATTAGTTCATATTAAATGCTCGTATAATAGAATGACATGTGGAATCAGAAACAAATGGAGAGCAAGACAAGTGGAAATCACAATCGGGGGCAGCAGTCTCGGCTGACACCAGGAAGCCCCCGAAGGGAATGTTGCTCATGAAGACAGGTGAATATCTATCACCCGATAGCATTCAATGAAGAATATTCTGCAATATTAAATACTTAATCCGTTATAGAGATATGACATTCATAGCCTGCCATTACATATTTTTCAATGGCCCCCGTAATTATCATTTAAGAAGGCTTGATCCTAGGACCTTGTTCCCTAGGTGCCACTATAAATAAAGACTACAACAATCATTGTAGGAAAACGAATTTTCTACAAACTTATGCGATATATAGTTCAAAGCTCAATAATATTTTATTTTCTTGCTTCTTAACATTGTTATTACTGCCTTCGAAAGTTCTGCTCCTGGAACCAAGCTCTTTACTGTTTTATAATTTTGATTCTATTTATTATTTTGGGATTAAATCAATTGGTTTGTCTGTAAATTGTTAGATTTCTGAAATTTATGAGTAAAACAGAAAAATAGATAAACAGAAATTGACAAATTTTTGTCCCGAACCCACAATTTCCTTGTGTATCCATAAGAATCTTATTCCCTCACTGTTGCCCAATGTTAACGGATAAATTCTTCTCAGAATAGAACAAAACTTCCAACTTAGCGGTAGCGGCATTACAAACCAATAAGTTATCAGCGAACTCAAATGAATGGCGTAAATCACACGACAAACTTACTTTGTTTTGAAAGTAAAGATGCAGAAGGAAGAAAGAGATGAAGCAGAAGATTTCAGGGTGAAAAATTCGGTTATTCAATTGACCGTATCCGAATCTTAATAACGATCATTCAAAATATTAATATATAATAACGATCATTCAAAATATTAATATTTAATTAATTAATTTTATTTTATTGGTCCAAAAAATTAAGTCAATGAATCATATCAATTAACCGCATCCAAATCTGAATCCGAAACCGAGGCCGAGCCGAGCGACGACGACGATGCGAGGCACCTTCCTCTTAGCTCCTTTTAAGAGCTTAAGGAAGTACATCTATATTTAAACCCAACAAAATGCTTGTCTTTAACCAATGAGGGATAAAGTGCAAAAGCCAAAGTTACCTTTTCACCTCCTCCCTTCATTTCCCATTCACACTACCATTTCAACCATAACAATCCCCCACATGAACGGGGAATGATAAACATGCATGAAAAGTTTTGTGTGATTCACAACTAAGGGCTAATTACATCGGGATAAGTAGGTTTCCCTTTGAACTTTCCATAGTGAACATATATCGGATATACTCGGTCAATCGATAAATTTGATATCTTTGAACCGTCGAGTTTTAGTATATACCTAGACAACACATGTCACATAATTAATCCGTATCCATCTTTTGGTTCTCATTGTTGTGTTCGTTTTAGCCATGAACACCGCCTGGTTTCATAAGTGCGTAGAGAATTGGCCATACAACATTCTCCTTGGAGCGACTTACACTTCAAACTTATATAGGTGATTTCTAAATGTGTTATCCCGTAGATACACTATTTGATGTACCCTGTATCAAAGTTATAAATCATTAAAAAGTCCTAACGCTTTATCCTTGATACTGAACATTTTCTGCATCACGAGAATTGACCAGAATTTTATTTGACAATGTTGAACTGTGACTAATACTTTGTTTGATCTCCTTGAACCTAGATCTCGGGATCTCCAGTATTCTAGGTAGAGTTACCGCCATAGTGACTTGTCCTTGGCCATAGTCCCATTCCCTTTGATGACTTCTCAACCGCCTCTCTAGGTAGGCTTTTATAAGCGGTTCTGATACATTATCTTTTGACTTTACATAATCAACTGTGATAATTCCATTAGAGAGTAGTTGCCTAACGGTATTATGCCATCATCAAATGTGACGAGATTTTCCATTATACATAACGCTCTCAGCCCTTCCTATTGTTGCTTGACTGTCGCAATGTATGCATACTGTCACGACCCGAATTTCCCACCATCGGGAGTCATGATGGCGCCTACTAGTGGAAGCTAGGCAGGCCAATTCTTGCTTACATTTTCATTAGTTACAACTCTCTTTTTAAGACTTTAAATAAAATTATGAATTTACAGCGGAATAAATAAATTTTGCGGAAGACAACAAATTTTACTAAATACAATACAGAAAACCTAACATGATACACTACCCAACACTGGTGTCACAATACTCACGAACTTCTAAGAATAATACACATAACCGTCTGAAAGAAATATAAACTGTTTATCTCGAATACGTGAGATAAAAGTATGAAAAATAAAGATAGAGGAGACAAGGGTCCTGCAGACACCTGCAAGGCTACCTCGAAGTCTCACTAGTCGAAATACCCACAATCGTGCTACTGCCGCTGCTGTTGTCTGTTACCTGTATCTGCGCAAAAAGAGCGCAGAGTGTAGTATCAGCACAACCGACCCCATGTGTTGGTAAGTGTCTGGCATATCCCGGCGAAGTAGTAACAAGGCTAGGACGAGACACCCACATAAATCTGGGGAGTTAAAATATATATAGATACAAACAAACAGCAATATACAATAGTGAACATTTATAAGGAAAAGAATATACCCTGGTACAACAGCAAAATATTATATCATAAAAATAATATGGACAATGGAATACAATTTTGTTTCTAAATTCACATCATTCACTTACAAGAGTACAACCACTCGTTCTCATTTTACTATCGGTCCTTTCTTTTATTTAACCAAATCATACATAACATATTACCGGCTATTGTGGCCAATATCAACAATTATTATCTGTTAGTAGTGCGGCGTGCACTCCGACCCTCCCGATAAGTCACCTGCATCTATGCCATATAACAGTACAAAATAGGCTACCGGCAACTATGGCCAATGCCAACAATCAATATATGTTAGTAGTGTGGCGTACACTCTGACTCTTCCGATAAGTCACCGGCGCTATGGCCAATAACAATAATCAATACAATCTGTTACCGGCATTGAACCAGTAATCTCTGATCAACAATATGTATATAAATGTATTACAAGTATTAAACCAATAATCTTCAATTTCAATAATATTTATATTACCGGTGTAACAATAAATAATAATAAATCAATAATATATGATTGTTACCGGTGTGACACCAATAATCTTTAATCAACAATTTATATATATTACTGGTATGAAACCAATAATAATTTTCTTTCATATAAACACATAGGATTAATAGGAATTTAATCCATTTAAGACCCACGATCATGCTCGACCCCCAACGTATAGATACTCGTCACCATTCCTATACGTCAGACTCCACACATAACAATTAGCACATAAACTCAATTCCAATTCCCTCAAGCTAGAACTATTTAGTGTTCTTACATGTTGTCTTATTTTCAGTTATTATTTGTTACTACTACTCACTAAGTTGGAAGTACTCACTCCACTCTCTGCACCTTGTGTGCAGATACAGGGATTCAGGAGGGCAGTTGAGATGTACTACTGTCGTTCTAGCACATCGAGGTAGCTGCCGGCGTCCGCAGGACCCGATCTCTCTTTCCATTATCTACCTTTGTTTTTCTGCTTAGACTCGATTGTATAGATTATTACTCTTATGTTTAGAGGCTCATGCTTGTGACACCAGATCATATTGGGCTATATTTCGGTTGTTCTGAATTCTGTCTTATTATTATTATTATTATCATAAAATCAGGATAATTTAACTTAAATGAAGTATCTTTGAATTAATAAATGAATTGGTTATCGGGAAATGGTCGGCTTGCTTAGCAATATGTTGGGCCTCATCATGACCAGGGTTTGGGTCATGACAAAAAATGAAAGCGGAAGTCTTTTGTAATATAAGTAAATGAAAACCCAATATGCGGAAGTTTAATATTTCACTACCCAAGACTGGAGTCGCAATCTCACAAACTACTGATGAATACTACAAACAAGTCTGAATAGAAAGAAAATACACACTGTCTATCTCGATACAATAAAAACAAACAGAAGATATAGAAACGGGACTCCGACCTGCGAACGCCAGCTAGGCTACCTTGTAGTCCTTGGACTGAAGTCAGCTCCCACTCGACGTGCTACTGTTGTGGTCCAAAAGCTGCTCCGATACCGTAATCTATGCAAAAAGCACAGAAGTATAGCATCAGCACAACCGACTCCATATGCTGATAAGTGCATTGCCTAACCCCAACGAAGTAGTGACGAGGATAGACATGACTACCAAATCAACATGTGAAGTTCAATATATATATATATATATATATATATATATATATATATATATATATATATATATATATATATATATATATATATATATATATATATATATATATATATATATATATATATATATATATATATATATATATATATATATACAATAGAAGGCAAGAAATACCGAAAACTAAATAATTAACAGGGAAAGGAAACATGCTATGGGGGAGTACAAATCGGATAAAAAAATCATCAACTTAAATAAGAAACAGGACACAACAATAGTTAACAAAAATAGGAAAAACAACAGTTGCACGGCATCAACCTTAATACTTTTACTCTCATCCTCACCCAAAGCCATCAAATGAAATGCACGGCATTACCCTTCGTGCTTTCCCTCTCATAACTCACATTTCATGGCACCGAATGATCCTTCGTACAATTATAAACAAATCGGAGCACGGAATGTCCCTTCATGCATAAATAATCAAAAATGGCATGCAATGACCCTTCGTGCAAATATAATCGACAATGACACGAAATGACCCTTTGTGCAAATTACAATCAACAATGGCACGAAATGATCCTTGGTGCATCTTCACTCTTCGTCACCCAAACAGAAATCACAACCAAACGAGCAAAGGAAATAAATAATAACAAGAAATATCTCGGCAAGAAAAAAACACAATTAAACAGCTACTCCCGGTGAGGGAGCAATAACAACAACTTACACATCCCGGCAAGGGATTTAATCATATCTTTACCGATTCTTTCATTTCTTACCCAATAGTATTTTATCGTTCAATCCAACGCTCCAAGAAATCCACAAATTCACAATTAATCCTCAACTCTTCACATTATGTAGAAGTCATTAGTTAATTTGGGAGAGTCTCAAAATATACCGAAAATAAGTAACCACAAAGACCCACGGTCATGCGAGACACCGGTGTATATATACTCGTCACCATGCCTATACACCGTGCTCGATCATTTATCAAATAGCAAATAATAACACTCTAATCATATTCCCTCATGCCAAAGTTAGATAAAACACTTACCTCGGCCCATAGAATAGCAATCAACTCTCCAGTACCGTTTTTCCTCTACAATCCGACTTCGAAACAATGGTATCTAGGAATAATTAATTGAATTATATCAATTAGGGCTCAACAACATAATCCCATAGCCTAGAAATGAGTTTCCTAGCATTCTTCCAAAAATATCAAAATTTGACACCGGGCCCACATGGTCCAAACACGAGGCTCGGACCAATACCCAATCACCCTTAACCCCATGAGTTCAAATATACAGTTTGTTTCAGGATTCGACCCCAACTTGAGGTTGAATCACCTAAAATTCCCAAAACCCTAACTCTACCCAAAACCCCTAATTTATACTTTGAATTCACGATTTAGGGCTAGGAAATTAGTGATTAGTTGAAGAAATTAAGAGGGAATGAAGTTAGGAACACTTACCTAAGAAGCTACGGAGAAAGAAGCTCTTCAAAATCGCCTATGGAGTTTTAGAGAGATGAGCTCGTGAGAAAACTGAGGGAAATCACGTGGGTACTGTTCTGTTTTTTAAAAAAAATCACTGGAGCACTTTGCTCTATGAGTGTGACACAGTGTCGCGTTCGCGAAGGGGGAACATGTCAAGGCATCGCGTTCGCGTGGTGCTAATCACGAACGCCTAGAAGAAAGGGCTGGGGGCTGGGACTCGCTTGTATGCGAACGCGAGAGAGGACTCGCGAACGCGTTGAAGGGGAAACATGGGCATTGTGAACGCATGGACATGTCCTCGAACACGAAGAAGGAATGCAACTACAACTATACGAACGCATGGTCTAGACGCGAACGCAAAGAAGACGTTTGCTGTGCAAAAATTGCAGAAAATCTGCCAATTTTCCTAAATGTAAAAACACCCCAAACCACCTCCAATTCAATCCCGAGCCATCGGGGCTCCTAACCAAACACACACGCTAATTCAATAACACGCTACGAACTTACTCGAGCGATTAAATCGCCAAAACAACATCAAAATCAATGAATCAAGCCTCAAAATCATCATTTTCATTTCAAACTTCTTAAACTTCTAACTTTAGATAATTAGGTCTGAAACACGTCTAATGACGTCCGATTCCGACCAAACTTCACAGAAAGCGCTTAACACATATTTAAGATCTGTACCGGACATCGGAACCAAAGTACGAGCCTGATACCATAGTATTTTAATTAATTTGCCTTTTCATTTTCCTTAATAATTTCAAAAAAATAATTTAACAGAAAAATTCTTTTACTCGGATTTCGACTCCGAGCATATGCCCGAGTCCCATATTTTTCTGCGGACCCTCCGGGACCGTCAAATTATGGATCGGGTCCATTTACCAAAAATGTTGACCGAAGTCAACTTTAACCATATTAATATCAAAATTCTTCAAATTTTTTTCACATATTTTAACATAAAAGCTTTCCGACTACGCGTTCGGACTGCGCAACTCGATAAAACTACTAGTGAGATTTTCAAGACCTCAAAAGCGCCAAAAAAAAAAAAATTCTGGTGATTACCTTTTGGGTCGACACAGAAATCTTATATGTGATTATTAAATGATACATATGCTAGGTATGGATCCATAGCCCTTCCTTGATCTTAGGGTTTCGGTGTACATAATATTTCCTTAACTTGGTGATTTTTTCTATCTTCATTAACAAGAATCCACGCATTGATTCACACACACACACACACAAAATTGTAGGTATGAAATATAAATCTATAGTCCTTCCTTGTTTATAGGAATTTACTTTTTTAAATAATTAAAGAATCCTATGTATAATACTTTAAAATCAATCAATACATCAGGAATATCTTCATGAATATTATTATTATTATTATTAATTTATAATTATTTAATGCATATTCTTACCTTAATATTTCATTTAACTATATAATGGTTAGATGTAATATTTTATACGAATAAAAAAATTTAATATATTAGAAAAAAGATCTGCAATGTATTTATCTCGCAACATCAAATTTAGATATGAGGCTAATATTGTAGTAATGGCTTTTTTCCTTTAGTTTTTATTTTATAGCACAAAAAATATTTCTTACTTATGTGATTTCTAAAAAGTTTATATTTATTAGTATGATATATACGCGCAAAACTCGTACTCTAAAACTAGTTATTATAAAATTAGGAACCCATAAACTAAAAAGTTAAATTACGTAAATGCCCTTTTTAATAATCTGAATTATTTAAATAAATAAATAAATTATTAAATTTATTTGAAGGGGTGTAACCCTTCATTATTAGTTCTATCAGAATTAACTAACAATTTCTATTTTTTGTAACTTTTGGTTTCACCCGTTGTGCCAAACAAGAACAAAAATCTGTTGAGTTCCTTCTTAAAATGAGAATAAAATATTCTCCATAATGTTATCTTCAGGAGCCTTTAAAAACGTCAGTGGTAGCAGGAATTGAATACACTTTTTCAGCCCTTTTATCTTCATTGTTGTAATATCTAAAATGGCCCTTCTTTCAAGGTAATGTTCATTTTAAATTCAAGGCTGCTTTATTAAAAAAAAAACTTGAAAACATGTATACAAAATTCTTTAGACTGCGGTAATGATATAATTGAAAAATATTAGGTTTAACATTATTCATCTTTTTTCTTTTGGGTGTCTAAATGCGGATATATAAGACTTATCATTTGTTTTTGTAAAATTTCGTGAATTTTTCTTTCATGGGTGTGATTTGGTTATTATAACATACTACTGTCATTTCTTCCCTAAAATATGCCATTTCATTGTCGTTTTTCGTTCTTTCAGTTACAATATAGGATATATATCTTAATTTTTGTAGTTTTTTTTTTTTTTTTAATTTTAAATATTGTATTTTTATTGTATAAGTTTTAAGACATGACTATATGAATTACTATTATTACATTTTCACAATAAATGATATTTTTTTTCTATTGTACTCGTGATTTAGTGTTGTAAGATATAAATTAAGTTTTACAGAAGTCAAACACTTAATTGGAAAACAAAAAGGAAAAATAGGTTTTTTTCCCCTCGAAGACGGGGCTTAATGGTTAACTGGACGAAGTAGAGGTGTTGGCGACTAACTGGTCTCATGTTCTAATTCGTTAAAAGATAGGCGAAATATATAAACGGCCCCTTCAAGTTGTCCTCAACGACCAACTGAACACCCCAACTGATCCATTTACCATTTAGACACTTCAAGTGACTATTAAGTGTATCAAGTAAACACCTCACGCTGACATGGCAAGTTACGTGTATTTTAGTTTCATTTGGGCGCGTGAGACTTTTATCAGAACTTTTCTCTCTCGTTTTTAAAATTAAATAAATTTTGTATGTGGGTCCCAAGCTATATTATTGTATTTTCCTCTAACCTGGTGGAGGGGGGACCGTCACTCTCCAACTCTTCTTGTGGTTTGCTTTGCTACTGGTGGATTGCTTTAAAATTATCAGCAATCCAGGTTGTCTTTTTTCCTTGAATTCATTTAACATGCACGTTTCCTCTGTGAAGAAACAACAGAACGTTGATTGGCTTGTTCGTCGAACACCTAAGATGCTCAGACTGCTCGTATCCTTGGATTGTAAAATTGAAGCTTGTGTTTGATACCCATGTGAAATTGGTGACTCAATTGTGTTCTCCTTAGTAGGGCGAGCATTTTGGTATCGAGCTTTTTCTATTTGGGCAACTGGAACACTATCATCGGCTATCTCTGCTACGCCGGAGTTTTTCAACTCGTCGGAGACGATTTCCATGGTGGAAATGTCTGAAAATTGGCGGGGAGGTGCGCTTTTTGATGATAAGTCATCTATACGATTTGGAATGTTGAAATTTGACCTAGAAAAGCCTTGGAAAATTTCTGAATTCCTAGGGCGATTTTTTGCTACAGTGAGTGCTCTACCCAAATTGAGATTCCTGGCAGCTGGGGATTGTTTGAGGGAATCACCCAGTAGGATTTTGTACGCCTTGGAATTGCGCATCTTTTGGGACTGGTCCAGTGGTTTTCCTCCACCGGACATTGGAGCAGTAGGCATTTCTTGATACACTTAATCTTGAACAAACACATGCTCAATATAACAAACAAGTCTGTTTGCTAATGGTTTAAAGCTTCAATCTTGAACTAGATCTCTGTGAGTGGATTGCTTTGCTGAACTCTCTGTTGACCCCAAGTCCGTTTGCTAGTGGTCTTCCTTCACTGGACTGTGGACCGTCTCTCTCCAATTTTTTTTTTTTTAATTATGTGGCAATTTTTTATTCCAATTTACATGTGTCATTTTTTAATTAGTTCATTTGACACATCATTGGCAAGTGTTGCTCACGCATAGAGTCTTCAACACTCGGGTATTTATTTGATATACTTAATAGTCACTTGAAGTGTCTAAATGGTAAATGGATCAGTTGGGGTGTTCAGCTGGTCGTTGAGGACAACTTGAAGGGGCCGTTTATGTATTTCGCCTAAAAGATATGTTTGTGGCTTAACTTATATAGTATGTTGATAATATATTTTCTTTCTGTTATATGTACCACATGGGACTAATTAGGATGTATACTTGAATACCTTTGTTAATTGAACCTCACGAGATGTTAATCAAAAGAGTATTTTTGTACAAATACATTTACTGCTTGTTTGGATGGTTGTTACATATCGTTTTATAATGTATCATATCGTACTGTATCGTTTGATAAATATAATATTTGGATGGATTGTATTATTTTACCGTTGTTTCATGGTATCACGCACTAGTAATATGATATATAAACTTACAATATTATAAAGAAAGATTACGGTATATAAAAAGATAGGGTAAATAACAAAACAAAATTATTTAATAATAATGAAGGGTGAGATGGCGACAAAAAGACAAGGTAACGATGCGAGCCCACCAAATCGGTCGTTACATAAACTGGCACACTTCATCGTTACGTAACGACCGATATAACGGTACGAAAATAACATTTAAGTAACAATTAAAAAATATAGTATATTCAAATTAACAATACGACACAATACAATAGCTAGCAACCATCCAAACAAGATGTTATATTTCTTTTCCTACTTCACACATTTATTTTATGAAAATATTATTAATGAACTTATATTTCTTTTGTTTAGGCATCAGATATTGACATATCACGTTGTTTAGCTTAAGTTATGTCACGATCAAAATTCCAAACCCGATAGTGATGGCGTCTCTCGTGAAGACAAGGCCAGCCAACTAACCCAAAATCGTCTCTCTTTAACAATTATTAAACATAAGTGAATAGATTAATACAGCTTAACGACAATAATAACCCGTATTTATAACCCAACACAACCCGACCAGGGTGTCACAAGGCACAAGCATCTAAAGAAGTTTGAACACAACTATAGGGCCACTAATATAAAAAATAAAATCTGGAATCAAAGGACGAAGTCCGGTGCCGCGAACGCAGGCGGTCACCTTGTTCAGCTTCAATAGTAATACCTTCAATCAGCTATTATCCCACTACCGGGTGAATAATACCTGCAACTTCACACGAGGTGCGGGGAGTAAAATGAGTACTCCAACTCAGTGAGTAATCAAAATAAATAATAATTGAGCAGCAAGAAAACACGTATAACATATCATCATGCTATATAGAAACAGTGCAAAACCCTTTAGAAATCAGTGAAACTATGAAATCTTTAGAAATATCTTGGCTCAGTTTAAACCTCTTTTGAAGGTAATTTTTTCAACAGTTGCAAAAATAATCTCAATCAATTAGTGTCGCTATGCACAGAACCTCGCCCCTCGCGCCTTATTCTTGTTCATGGTCAGCCATTGTTACCCGACCGCACGGTGTCATTCCTAGTCAGTCGTTGTTACCTGACCAAACGCATAATACAGTGTCATTGTTACCACTGTTTGAAAGTTATCCTCTTTAGGAATGATCAGATAATACCATAACAACAGATAGATATCTAAAGAAATATCACAAACAACAAATAATGAACAAATGCATGAATGTAACGCAATGCATATGATGGAACATTCCAGTACCCACTGCGACGTGCAGCCCGAGCCATCCATATTTATTTATCATTGACGACCCTCACTGGGGTGTGTACAGACTTCGGAGGGGCTCCTACAGCCCAAGCGCAATACCAAGCCATCTCGTGGCATAAATTAATTCCTAGTAAGTCATTGTTACTTGATCGGTCAGTCATTGTTACCTGATAAATTTACATCATACAATGTCATTGTTACCACTGTTTCAAATTATTGCTGCGACGCGCAGCCCGATCCATGCTCAGTCCAGGAATCTTCATAAGCCCCTTGGGCATTTATAAAACAGTAGTTCTAATCCAGAATTATCATTTAAAATATCACTTGAGTTTTCAAAACATAGGAGTATGGCTGAGTTTGCAAAACAGTATTTAAAACCTTGGACTATAACCAAATGATATGCCAAAAATATGCTAAAACAGTAATATCAATCCCCGAAGGATTCACATAGTTGGAACGAAGCTCAAACATGGAAATCATCCCAAATTATGACGATAACACGTAGTTTCAGTCAAATAAACGGTAAAAATCAACAACCAGGACGGACCAAGTCACAATCCCTAACGATGCTCTACCCTACGCTCATATCCGGCGTGCAAGTTAACTTAATACAGCACTATGATGTAAATCCAGGGTTTCAAACTGTAATGACCCGATCGGTCGTTTTGGGTTCTAGCACTTTGTTCAGACGTCGGAGGTCACAAACAGCTTCATTTCAGGTATAATGACTTGTACGCGTGCTCGAAATTTAATTCCGGAAAGTTCGGATGATTCGATAAGAGAAATCTTATTTCGGGAGCTTTAAGTTAAAAGAATGAACTGGATTGAAATTTTGAGTAAACGACTCCGGCATCAGGATATGAAGGTTCCAACAGGTTCGTATAATAATTTCGGACTTGGGTGTATGCCCGATCCGGGTTTTGGATAACTTGGGAGCATTTGTGGAAGTTAGTATTTTCGAGAAAGTTTCATAAGTTTGGCTTGGAGTGCATTCTAGTGTTATCGATATTCGCCTGGGGTTTTGAGACTGTGAATAGCTCCGTATAGTGATTCTGGAATTGAGGGCGCGATTGGAAGCGAATTCGGAGGTCCGTAGACCATTTTGAAGCCATTTGGCCAAGATAGAAAGTTGAAGGTTTTTGGAGGGTTGACTGGGGGTTGACTTTTTGATATCGGGGTTGGAATCAAATTCCGGAAGTTGGAGTTGGTCCGTAATGTCAATTATGATTTGCGTGTAAAATTTGAGGTCGGACGTTATTTGATAGGTTTAAACATCGGAAATAGAAGTTGAAAGTTCGAAGTCCATAAAGCTTGAATTGGGGTGTAATTCATGAATTTAGCGTTATTTATTATGATTTGAGGCCTCGACCAAGTCCGTAATGTATTTTGGGACTAGTGGGTATGATTGGTTGGGGTCCCAGAGGCCCTTGATCCGCTGATGCGGAGCCGGAAAAGCGGACAGGGAGACGTAGAAGCGGAAGAGAGGATTTTCGGGAGGACCGCAGATGCGGTCAAGGATTCACTGAAGCGGAACCGTATCTGGGATGGTCTGGTCGCAGAAGAGAAAATGGGCGGGAGCCCCCTTTGTCCGCAAAAGTTGAGCTTTGTCCGCAAAAGCGAAACAGCAGAAGCAGTAGCTGTTCCGCAGAAGCGAAAATAGCTTGTGGCAGAAGCTTGTTTTAAATCGTGGGATTGAGTTCATTTCTCCTATTTCTTCATGGGTTGGGTGATTTTTGGGGAGTTCAAGAGAGGATTTTGTCGTCAATGTTGAGGTAAGTTACCCTTATTACTTTTGAGTTGAATATATCAATTACATATGGATTTAAGCATGAGAATTAGAGTAGATATTGGGGTTTTGGTTGGAAACCTAGAAAATTAGTATTTTGGATTTTTGACCATGATTTTGAGTGGGGAATTAAGAGAAAATTGTATATTTGAGCTCCTAAGATTATGGGTAAACTTTATCTTCGAGAAATTTTGGATTTTTGGGCATGCAGGCCTAAGGGCATTTTGGCCACTTCACGAACGGAGTTGGAAAATTTGTATCATTTGAATTGTTAGCAAGTATTTGAGTATATTCTCATTAGTTTATCGTTAATTGGCTAGTTTTGGTGCATTGTGCGATGGTTCAAGCTTTTGAAAGGACGTAGAATGCCGATTTCGAGTCTTCGGAGCGAAGTGAGTGTCCTTTCTAATTCCATGAGGGGAAATTACCCCATAGATGAGTAAAATGGTTATGTGCTCCTATTTGTGGGGGCTACGCATGCACGAGGTGACGAGAGCCCGTGCGTAGCTACTATTGTGCTATTGTTAGGGTAGTTAGGACTCAAAAGCATGTATACATGGATTTACTGTGAACCCTTTGGTAGCTTGATTTTCTTAACTCACATCGAATTAGTAAGAAAATTTTTAAATGAATTAAACTTCTTTTCTTAAATTATTAGAGGAGAATTGGTTTTATCTGAATTAATATTTCCCGATCAGTCCTTATTTGACTGATTGAGCATGTACTTTAGGTGTGCCTGCGTCGCATGGATGATTCGCGAGCAGGATATGTGTTTAATTATGGAACAAGCCGAACGCCTCGGTGATAATAGATGCATCTATGGTTCGTTCCGCTCGACCCTCGTAGTGCACAATTTACATTCTGTTGGAGCGGGCCGTCGACCTCGGCATGATTGCGGATGTTTATTTGTTATATAATAACTGCAAATATAGAATTGGCCCTACGTGGCTGGATATAAACTGATAAGATAATGAAGGATAGACTTTGGAAGCCCTTGATTTATTGTTGAATGTGCTTACCTGATTTCTAGTCTTCACAATTAGAACTATTATATATAAGTCCATGAATATTCTCACATTTATAGAATATTGATAATTGACCTTTAGTGAGTGTCGAAGTTGGCCATCTCGTCTCTACCCCTTCGGGATAGGCGGGATACTCATTGAGTACACGTTGATTACGTACTCATACTACACTTCTGTGCATTTTTGTTGCACAGGTACACGTACACTTCTAGCAGCCTATTGTCATAGCAGCATGGATATCTCCGGGACTAGGTGAGCTGCAACTTGCGAGACGACCCACAGCTAGTGTAGTTCCTTTCTGTACTTTAATTATTTATTTCTTGTCTACTGTATTCTGGACAGAGGTTGTATTTTATGTCTTTATTGTTCATGCACTTGTGACACCGGGTTTCTGGGAGGGTTCACAACGGATTTATTCTAACTATTATTATTTAAATTTGAATTCTAGTAGTGAACTTTTATTTATAAAAATGGAAGGAAAAACCTTAGATTTCTAAAAGTATTAAAAGAGGAAGTAATTGGTAATTTGGTTGGCTGGCCTGACAGCGGTGTCCGGCGCCATCACGATCCGTAGTGAATTAGGGTCGTGATACAAACCCTCAGGATATCATTTACAATACTCAACTCCAACCGGTGAAATCTCTAGCTCATGACACCTTTGCCCCTTGAACCAGTCTCCATGTGTGTCCAATTTAACCAAAATCAGAGCAATACATCATAATATGCTAAAGGGACAATACCCAATCGAAAACAATCGAGAGATAGCAGAAATCTCGAAACTAGCAAAACTCGAGCCCTGGGCCCTCTTCTCAAAAAATTATAAAATTTACATCACCGGATTCTTCATCTCGCCAGGAGTCTATACATATCAAATTTACCAAAATCGGAGCTCAAATGCTCCCTCAAACTCCAACATTTCATTCTCTTAAGTTTCAAGCCCTAACCTCCATTTTTGACTTCTAGTTTCCTTGATTTTTCACCCTTAATTCATGTAATAACACATAAAATTAGGTTTTAGGCTTATAATTCCTTACCTCAATGAAGTCCCTTGATTCCCTCTCCAAAAGTCGCACCAAAACCTCCAAGTCCGAAGTGAAAATATTGGTTTTTTTCAAAAATTCGCGAAGATGGAATTAAATATAACTGACCAGGCAATTCCACTTCCGTGGTACTAATGTCGCTTATGCGACCTCCACGTCTCCGCATCCATTTCTGCGGAGCTTTCCTTAAGGCCTTGACCGCTTCTGCGGCCCAAATTTCACACCAGCGGAACCGCCTATGCGGTCTAAACTTTCGCTTCTACGGAACCTGACATGGACCAATTTCCACTGTTGCGCCTTCCTTCTCACTTTTGCGAGACCGCACCTGTTGTCTCATAACCGCATGTGCGAAACCAACAGATACTAGCAACCTCAACATGCAACAAACTTCAAAACCTATCCTTATAACCACCCGAACTCTCCCCGAGGCCCCCGAGACCTCAACCAAATGCACCAACATGCCTTAAAACATTACCCAAACTTGTTCCAATCATCACACCACATCAAACAACACTAAAATCAGCAATTCTCATTGGATTCAAGCCTAAGTTCTTTAAAAACTTTCGAAACATGCATTCAATCAAAACCCCAACCAAACGACGTCCGAATGACCTGAAATTTTGCACACACATCACAATTCACATATCGAAGCTACAGTAACTCTCGGAATTCTATTTTGGACCTCGGATCAAAATCTCACCTATCAACCGAAATTCGCCAAAATAGTAACTTCGCCAATTCAAGCCTAATTCTTCACCGGACCTCCAAAATCAAATTCCGATCGCACTCCTGAGTCACAAATCATCCTCCAAAGATAACCAAATCACCAGAAATCATATCCACCCAATAACTCATAAGTCAACATTCGATTGACTTTTCTAACTTAAACCTTCCTTAAAGAGACTAAGTGTCTCATTTGTTATCAAAATCTATCCGAATCAACTCTAACACACCACATACCGATAACAAAACATGAAGAAGCATGAAATGAGGGAAACGAAGCAGTAATACATGAGACGACGGGTCAGGTCGTCACATTATCCCAACTTAAACCACGCTCGTCCTCGAGGGTACCCAGAGTTGTACTAGAAGCAACCCAATGGCTGAATGACCGTGCCAAGCATATACCCAGGGTGATTCCACGTTACCCTATCTCGCATAGGTTCGATAACGCAACATAGCAGAAATCTTACTACCCATCTAGACCATAAACCATAGAACCATATTGCACTTTCCGAAGTCATATACAAGACCAGAACCTCACATTTATACTCAAAATAAGTCCGAACCAGTTGTAAATAACCATACCTGCAACCTCAGGTGAAATCATATGATATACTACATAACCAAACACTCGAAATTATAACTTATATTCAAAGCAGTTGCCCCCAGCAACCAAATACCGGCAGAGAACCTCTTATTAGCTAAAGCTTTATTCCAACACTTCCATATACTGCCAACGATAAATGAAACACCCTATAAATCGTAACCATTTCTCCTATCAATCATTCATGAAGCCACTTCCCTTTTTTACTAATACCACAATAGATTTTCGAGCCGAACCTCGATATTATCCTTCCAACATGCTGAAATCAAATATGTTCATATTCATTAATGACCCCAACAATCACCTCTAATCCAACACGCCACTCTGGTGATATGACATCTCAACACAGTCCTAAGCCACAACTTGTATAATACACGCACCAATAAAAAAACGGTCTAAACATACTCAAATCATAACAAATGACTCAAACGAAAAAGTTGTACCTCAAGTTCATCAACACCGTTACAACACAAGATTGAGACCCCGTCTCACATCACGAAAATATATATAATACCTGAATCTACCTCGAAATTTCATAACTTCACATGTACATAATATCATAGTCAACCCCTTTAAGCCTTAAGCATGTTCTTTGATAACCCTAAAATGTTCACAATGTCTATGTTGAATAAATACGTTGTTGAACCTTACCTCCTAGAAGCACTTGAATTGTTTATGAATATACAAAAGTAAAAGTGTAGGTATCACACCTCCTTTTACCCGCTAACCCGCGAGAGCGCGAAAGAGTTTTTCCAATTAAAGGACAATCAAAACGAGATTCATTTATGAAGAGATTCAGAGTCGCCACTTGGGAGATTTATGGTGTCCCAAGTCACCGGTTTAAATCCCGAATTGAGGAAAAGTTTGACTCTATTTAACGGTCCGCGAACCAGAAATCCGGATAAGGAATTCTGTTAACCCGGGAGAAGGTGTTAGGCATTCCCGAGTTCCGTGGTTCTAGCACGGTCGCTCAACTGTCGTGTTTGGCTTATTTATCTGATTTATACCTTGCTTTAATTCATGTGAAAAATTCAACTTTTAACCGCTTTTAATATTATTTTACAAGAATTGCAACGTTGTGAAAATGTATTTCGAATCACACCGTACCAGTACGCATGTGACCTTTAACGCATTTCGACTTCGTTAAGATTTGGATTTGAGTCACATAAATGTACACCCGAATTTAAGGATTAGGCATCACCACTACGTCACGGGAACCGTACCCATAGCCGTGACGACTTAATTATGTGCCTAAAGATTCGCGACCTAACATGCTCTTAGTGAATTATTTAATAACAACTGGCATAAAAGAAGTGATAGAATATTCTTAAACTCAATTCAATATGCGTCATTTCTAACTTTTAGCCCAAACCCATGATTCGTTGTTCTTATATAGAAAAGGAAGTGCTCTTATTTATTGTCTCCTTTTTTTTTCAACCAACAGATTTCCTTATATTTAATGCAATAATTTGTTGGCAGTGAGTAGTTCTTTTCATAGCTTTTTCTGTCTCCTATTCTCTTGGGGCCCCAATTTAAAAAAACAATTAAAATAAGTCATTAAAATTACTCTAATTTCCTTTATCAATAGCTAGTACAACTCAACTGCCACCAATAAAGAGTAAAGCTATATAATTTGGACCTTTCAACATTCAAACAATTGTCTAGTCCACTCAATCATTAATTTGATTCTTTCATTATTAAGGTGTTAATTCCTCAAGCCTACCCTTCAATGGAGCAATGCAAAAATGAATCAAAAAAAAAAAAACTTAGTTTAACTATTAAGCCCCTCTAATCGCATATTAAACTAACCAACATTCCAACAACAATCGACTAAACGAAATGGAGTAAAAATATTGCTAGGACATCCCCAACATAAGGCAGCAAAATACGAACATGTTTTAAGCTTCAATTGCAGCTAACTTTTCAATAGATACCTCTTCAAAATCTTTCCAAAGACACATATTACATACAAATCATAAAATTTAAAAGAAGAGAAAACAGTTCAGCTAATATAGCATCAGATTTGATCTTATCCAAACTCATACTTCAAACTATATATCAAATGACGCCCATAAGACTGGAGTATACCTGGGATAAGAAAAGGAACAAAGAAGAGAGTGAGGAGCAGTAGGTCTCAGCAGTAACAGCAGCAATTCAAGATCGACTTTTGAACTTAAGAATTTGAAGTAAACAATCCAGAATTCAGCTACAAGCTCGTAGCACTTTTAGCAAATGTCAAACTCAAATCCAATGAAATATTCAACCCAAAACAGACTCCAAAATCCAAGATTATAGTTCAATGAACCAAAAATCCAGTTTCAAACAACCTTGACCAAATTGACACCCAAACCAAACTCAAGCCACTTGAAAGAGTTTCAGATTGAAGAGAAAAGTGGAAAGATCCTCTAAAATAATTTCTAATAGAATAGTAAACAATTCTCTTGGACTTCTATCCCTGAAGTCTTTTTAATCCTCTCAAAAAAAAACCTCTGCCTATGTCTATGTGCTCAAAAGAGTCCCCCTCAATGTTCTCCTTTTCTATGTTTTAAAAACTCTGCCTCTCCCACTATTTTTCAGAATTGGCTCTCCTCTGTTTCTTTTTTTTTTTCAGAATTGTATCTCCCTTTCTTAAAATCTCTCTCTGTCTTAGACTACCCTTAAACTCTCAATCTCCAATTCCCTTAAACTCTCTGTATTAAAACTCTCTCCTCACTGTATTTCCTTACTCCCAGGCTCTCCAAATCTCTATTTGTGTTTTTAGAATTCCTCCAGATAACTCCCCTATGTCTTCTCAATCCCTATCTCTATCTCTTATTCTTAATACTCTCCCCGATTTCCTTCAAGCTCACAGGCTTTTCAGTATCCTCTCTCTGCCTATCTCCAGTGTGTCCTTAAACTCACCAGCTCCTCAATCCTCTCTCTGCCTACTGTCTATCTGTATCTCCCTTGTGTGTGTGTTCTGTTTTTATAGACAAATAAGAACTCTTTTTTTTTTTAAATTCAATAGTTCACTTTCCAGCCTATTTATTCCCTCCCATGTGTATCCCTTTCACCTTTTAATCACACACCCATATATTTCAGCTTTTTCTGAATTGTTTCCCATGTGAGCTAACTTTCCAGCTCAAAAATTACTCAAACAACCCATACCAATTCCCTTTTATAATGCACTGGCATTACCCCCTTTAAATTAAACACTGACTAACAACTACACAGCTATAACCAATTCATTTCCAAATCAGAAATCAACCAAACCTTAATTCAATTCAACTTGCTAGTGCTGTCCGGCATTTCGAACAACAAAATCACGAATTTAAACAACGACGTCTGTTATTCAACCATAATGTACATGATCGATAACAAAATAATCGACTCACGAATTTAATCGATTTAATCGATTTAACGGACATATTTTCAGAAATCGTTTATCCGAATTAACTAGTTGACGACCTTAAGTGAATGAATCATACGAAGCGATTACACCAACCATACACTCAATCAAACAAGAAAAGAGATAATTTGACCAAATAAAGGGTTCGTAGGAGAAGAAAAGAAAACAAAGAAATTGAAACTAACGGACAGAACAAACAATTAATCAAAACAAATAAATCAAGTATAAAAATAAACAAAGAAGAAAAGAAATAAGGCCATACCTCCATCAGTGAGAAAATAGAATCAAAATAAGACTGGACCACTTTGAATTTGGATTTTTGGAGTCGAACGGAACTTAATCGAAGTATTTTCAATCAAAATACTCCGATTAAGGTCTATTAGACCCCAAATTTTGATTAATCGGGCCAATTTTGCCGTTTGAATTCTTTTAGGGTTCTTAAGGGCTCGGATTGGGTCTTGACTAGTTCCGGCCGGATTCGAACAAAACCAACTATGGTGTGGTGACGAGGGAGGCTAGGGAAGTGTTTGGGGTGAGTTTGGGGTCAATCGGAGTTGATTCGAGTTTAACTCGAATCTTCAAATGAAGATTCGAGAATTTCCTGATTGATTCGAGATCAGTGATTGCCGGATTCTTGTAGAGGGGGTTAAGGTGGTCATGTGGTGTTACTTTGGTGGCCGGCGGCGTTGTTGCCACCGGGTTTCGGGTGTGGGGGGTGGTCCGGCAGCTAGGGTTTTGCTTTTGTCTCTGATAGAGACGATGGAGAGGTAGGGAATGAGGGCGGATGCGGGGTTTGGGGGGGTAAGGGATTGGTATATTAAAATTGATGGTTTATTTTTAGCCGTTCGATCTGATGAGATCAACGGCTTGGATCCGTTCATTAATGAAAACGACGCCGTTTTGGGTAATGGGGGGAATGGACCGGGTAAGGTAGTGAGTTGGGCCTGGTTTCGTCCGGGTTCAACTGGCTTGGGGTGGGTTTTGAGTTATTTGTTTGGGCCTTGTTATATTTAAATTGGATTTGGCCCAATCTAATTTCCCTCTCCTATTTTCTTTCTCTTTATTTCCTATTTATTAAAACTAAACTCTAAATTATACTACAAAAAATACAATCCTAAATTAATTCTTGACCAAAAATATTAATTAACTCTAAGTAATAATTATCACAAATAATTAAATACCATATTAAACGAAAAATCACATAATTGACAAAAATGCAAAAATATACTATTTTTTGTGAATTTCATTCTTCATTTTGTAAAAATAACTTAATTACTCCTAGTGGTAGAATTAAATCCTATGAATGCAAAAAATGCGATATTTTTGGTATTTTCTTATTTTAACAAATAAACATGCACACACAAACGCGAACAGTAAGAGAAAATAACAAAAAATCCAATATAATTGCAAACGACACAGAATTATTTTATTTTGAATTTTCTGGGAGTAATCCTCATATGGGGCAAAAATCACGTGCTCACAGTAGGGTTAGGGAGTAGTGAAAATGTGAATCAAGAATGAATGGTAGAATTGGTGAACTGGCATTTGTATAGTAAATGTCCTAAAAAAATAATAATATAGAATGAAGCCAGTTGCACCTAAAAGAAAAGTGGGAATTATAAGTAAATCAAAAGGTGGAAGAATGGTTGGGTTGAGCATAAAGGTGAGACAAAAAGGAAGTTTGGTATAAAAGAAGTGCTTAGGGAGGTTAGCCACTACATCCAAAAGTATCATACAAGTCCCGTAGCCTACATTACAACCCTTAAAGACCTCTTGATCTTTGATTGAATGGCTTGATTAGTAGAGTATTACACTAGGGGAAAGCTTATGGTGTGTCTGTGTGGCATGTGAATGCTCTTTGCTGAGAGTGAGTGAATTCTTTCTATATATAATTCCTTATTGTAAATTTTATGTGTGCAGAACTTCTCTCAGATTTTGTATTGTGAGGGCATGTAATTCAGGAAGAAAAATTAAGTCTTCAAGTCTGTTAGAGTAATTAGAGTAAGCAATAATGTGTTTTGGCATGAGAGTCAGCAGTTGAGTAAGGATTGTGCACTACTTAGGTTAATCATAGATCGTAGCTTGTGTGATGTATTTTGGGGAAAACATTGAGAATGTAGGCCTAGAAGTGTGATTAAATTTGCTCGAGGACGAGCAAAGGTTTAAATGTGAGGTGTTGATAATAGGTGACTTTTACGATATTCATGCCCTAAATAATCACATTCTTAAGTTGTTTTGACAATATATATGATAACAAAATGCTCTTATTAGTGTTTTTTCATGAATTGTAGGTACAAAATGGTTAAGGAAGGCTAAGGAGCAATTTTGGAGTCAAAAGTAGAAGAAAAGGGTCATTTATGCAAAAAATCATAAAAACCACGCTAGAACAGCCCTGAAGATTCAGAGAACATGTTCTATCGCTGTTCCACCGCAGTGGATGAGGTCTGCTGAAAATATGAAGATTCAGAGAGTTGATTTCACTGCGGTTCTACCGCGACCGCGGTAGGAGCGCAGTGACAGGCGCAAACTTGTGGGACTAAAGTGTAAAAACGGGATTTTAATGACCTAAACCCTATATAAAACCTTAGGATTTGCCCAAATGAGGCAAGCATTGTATTTTTGAGTACTTTTGCATGGAAACTAGTGTGAGAGAATTCTCTAAACATATCTCTTACTTTTCTTTTGAATTTTCATCATAAATTCTATTCTACCTTTTGTTTTTATAGTTATGAGTAGCTAAATTCCTATCTAAGGTTTTGATGGAACCTATTGGTTGATGAACTTCTGATTTATGTGAATACAAATTGTTAGTTAATCTCTATTTGTTCAACTTCGTTCTTGTTGTAGTTAATTGACATGAGCCTCAATTAGATGTGCCTATTTAGTGTGCATAACAAAGAAAAAAATACATATTTAGGTTATTGTTGAACAACACCACTCCTAGATTATTAGATGGATTTATAATTACGGGTTTAAAGGTGGAATTAGAAATAATGAAACCTTGGGTGTAATCTAAAGTGAATTGTGATAATTAAAGCAAGCTAGTGTAACTCGGAAGAGTGCAATAGTAAATTACTGTGATTACTCGGGAGTGATTTACGGTAGGATTATTGTTCACGATTGATGGAGAGATATTGATAAATTTGTATGAGCATAATCAGAAGGGATTCCATCAATAAGG